>JAJEJO010000205.1:93669-107981 GCA_020662805.1 Glaucomys volans | reverse complement strand
GAGGGAGGGAAGGAAGGAAGGAAGGAAGGAAGGAAGGAAGGAAGGAAGGAAGGAAGGAAGGAGGGAGAAAACTACTTTAGGCAATGGATGTATTACCTAACTTGAATATGAGAACCATTTCACAATGTAAACATACATAAAATAAGACATTGCATACTTTAAGACATACAAAGGAAAAGGAATAGACCAACCAGATTTAAAATTTTCACTAGTTACCTAGTATTTATGAATCTCTCTGCAGTGTACTTTCTTCATTTGTAAAATAAGTCTAATATGACTTATAGGGTTGTTGATAGGTTGAATAATATCATGTATATAAAATATTTTACAGAGAGAACAAGGTCTAGACTCTTCTGAATTAAGAGAAAAACATGTCTAATTCATTAAGCACAGATTTTATAACTAAAGTATACTCTAAAGGAATACTAAGTGTATTTTGGCCTTGATTAGCCAAATATTTTCCTAGGTTTTTTACACTACCTGGCTAACAGAGACCTAAGTTGTCTTCATGCTACTGATTTATTCAAATGTACTTGTTTAAAGTTATAAATGTTTGGAACTTATTTATTTTACAAAGAAACATTAACAAGCATATAGTCTAGTACTTAAAGAAAGATAGTTTTAGCAATAGTAACAACTATAACTTCTATTCGTCATATTCCTATAATTAATAAACTTTATAGCAAACTTTTGAGGAAGATAATAATCACATGAGAATTTGAAGTTCCAGTACATTGGATTTCAACAGGTCAGAAGTCTGTTGACTTCTTAATTATCAGTTCCAACTTCACCAAAATCAGAGCACCAACTGGGTAAACATGGTTATCATACAACATATGTGAAGATCCATTAGGATCATGTTTCGAGGAACTTTGAGAGGTTTAAGAGCATGATCAATATGTAGGAAATAATTGAGTACTATGAACTTTGGATATTGAAATGTAAAGAGGTCTCAGTACGTGAGGGAGACTGGAGGGAAGATGTGGCTAAAGGCAAAGGAAGCAGTCAGAAGACTGTTTTAGTAAGTCAACGTCCTTAGGTGATTAGGACCTGTGTTAAGATGGTGAAAAGAAAGATGGAAAACAGTTGACTATGATATTGGAAAGGAAAATACTTAAGTGATGGAGTTATTGAAATAATTTTAAAAAATTTTATTTTGGGGATGAGAATAGGAAAGACAGTAGAATGAATCAGATGTAACTTTCCTATATTTATATATGAATACATGACCAGTATACCTCCACATCACGTTTAACCACAAGAATGGGAAGTTATACTCCATGTATGTATGTCAAAATACACTCTACTGTCATGTATATCTAAAAAGAATAAATTTAAAAATTTCTTATCTCATTATTAAAATAGCTAATCATAACCTTGATCACTAAATTTTATTAAAATGTCTCATATTATATTTTCATTGTTGCCACAAACAGCAAAATCAACCTAGATTTCTATTTTAATTTTCTGAAATATATTAAACAGTTATGTCTTTTAAAAGCTGCCATTTAAAACTCAGACATAAATATTTCACATTACTTTCACATAGTATCTTAAATTGGCTCTTCTTTGCAAATTTTGTGCTGAACTGAATGATGAATAATTAGCAAAAAAAAAAAAAGAGTGGTACAAAAATTTCTAAACTGTTTCATTCACTTCTGTGTATTAGCATCTAGTACATAGTCCTCTTAGGTACTTCCCAAGAACTTTTTTTTTTTCTGACTCATGAGCTTATCATACAAGATAAGGGCTTATGGTAATACTATTGATAAAGGTGCTGCTATAGCTACCTCACAAGGAGACAGGCTGGTTTACTTTGAGGAAGAGTACTGGGCTTACTGGGATATAAAGAGGCAGAACTGAAAGGGCCAGGTCTCAGTAAACAGCATATGCAGTATACAACTGCAAGCTCAAGGTCAGTCTTTATGGGTTCACATGGAAATTCCCCCATCTGCTATCAGCCTGTCTATAAAAATCTTCATAAAGTTGGAAGTCAGTATATGCTTGCCTATAAGAATAATAATTACCAAGTAATAAATATCTTTTGTTCACAAAATGCCTGCTTTTTAGCTTAAATGTTTAGGCACCTGAAATTTGTTTCATTTTACATTGTAGAGGAACTTCTGATCATAATGGTAAAGAAACAACTATGATTAAAGCACACAAAATAAATTACATGGTGACTGAACATGAGGTGCATTTTTGTGGCTTATTATTTTACTTATGACTAACATGGTCATAACTTTCTCTTTAGCTTTAGTAAACTGTAGACAACTTTCATCCTGATTATTGGCCCTTGACTTACCTTTTCTTAGAGCATCTACTTTAGGAAATTAAAACAAAAACAAAAACAAAAACAAAAACAAAACCTAGATACTTTAGAAATTTCTTCCTCTACCCTCTGAGATGTAAATCTTTTCCCAGCCTCTTACAGGTGTTACAACTCCAGAACCCTGGGTGTCATCCCCTTGTCCTGTGCTCATAGAGAAAGATAAGGCCCTTAGCTCCTATTCTCTATGTGGGGGTAGAAGCCTTGATTAGTGCCAATCAGCAAACATGATGACTTAATCACATTCATTAACCTGACCCTACACATATCAAGGTCAATCATGACTAAGTGTCCTTAGGAAAATATTGGGAAGACATTTGTAGGCTCCAGAAGGAAGGTGCCTCAGGAGCTGGGGTGGTGGTAGGGCTCATCTGAGCACCTGGATAGAGTCAGGTAGTGTTCTGGTTAATTTCCACTTCCTAAAACAAAACAAAAATTGGAGAATGGTGGCATTAAAATTACCAGCTCTTAAGGACAACAATAGAAGCTGTCATAGGAGTGCACAAATTCCAGCAAGAGGGCTGAAACAAGGGGAGGATTAACAGGAAATGAAGTGAAAATTACAGAAGGATCTGAATGGATTTCTTGTGTACTGAGTCACAAGAGTGTGTGTGCATGGCTTTCAGGACAAATCCACACACCGTTTTTCTCTATACCTGGATGTGTTTACATGGGTTTGAGCAACTAACCTATATTTGAGTACAACCCGTAGGTTTCTGAAAGTAGAAGCATAAAGAATTAAAGAATTTAAAAGTTGGGGGAGGATAGAATTTTACTCATTTTCTAGATTTTGCTGTTTTCAGTTCACTGCCACCTGATTATTCATTTTTGTCACATTATGGAACTGATGAATTTAGACAGATAATTTTCTGTCTTTCAAGGGGAAAAAGCAAAGAAAATCCATCAGTGCTCAAGTATTTGTGCAACTTACAAACAAATCTTTTTTATAATGTTTTTATAAAACATTAATACATATATAACACAACAATAGGAGGTATGGCTCCTCCAGAAACACAGAGGCTATATCTTGACTCATCCAGACCTGATGTCTTTCCTTTTTCCTGTAACTGAAGCACTTCTCTGAGATAAGAGTCTCATTTTGCTTTAAACTTTTTTGGAGTGCTCTTTTCAGTTTTGGTTTTTCTCTAGAGCAATCCTGTTTCCTTAAGACTTTCTCCCTAGCCCACATTTTTTTATGAAGACACTTTATAATAAAACCAGACTAACATGCATAAAATGCAAAATGCATAAAATTGTAATATCAGCATCTGAAGGTAATCACTCAATTTTATGGAGGCCTTCCTATTAATGTCTGTCTGCGTGTGCACGTGTTTAAATCTTTTTAGTACATTGTGACTCCTTGCCAGTACAAAAGTTGGCATTAATTTACTGATTTGGTCTATAGAGCTGAAGAGCCAGAGCTTGAAATTCAACAATTTAGGCATTCCTGATCAAAGAGCTATTTTAAATAATAGTTCTCAACATGATTAAATCTACTGATGTCAACAAGTAAAGGCAAATGTGTTTGCCTTTCTGAACATCTCATTTCAGAACACTGCCTTGGGTTCATATTTGTGTTGTAAGAGAAAAATATAAAATTTAGTTTGATCAATAAATTATCTTTCTTGGGAAAATTAAAAAAACTCAAATGCAAGTTAATAAGTTTGATAATTATTTGTAAGGTCAATATTAGTAAGGCTTAGGTGAGCCAGTTGAGCAAAAGTATTCTACAAAGTAGTGAACTTTAAAGTATACATGTATATGGTAAAGATGAATAAAATCAGAAGAGTCATGTCTGCCTGGTATTCACACAGCGAATTTTGAGAAATATTTCTGGATCTTTCACAAGGATGTGATGTCACCTAAGTGCCTTCTTTATCTGCTTTCTTTAGTTTGCCTTTAGAGTGTTAAAACTGAAATAGCAGGATAAAAATGGAAGTGAAAATGAAAGGACATTTGTTTTTTAAATAATAGATGTACTTTATATTCATTTGTGATTTATTCAACATATTCTGTAATGAAAACTCATATTTAATTTTTTTTCACCTACCTAGGTATAGCAAAATATCTTGTCTTATTTTTAAGTAAACAAATATATGAAAGGCCAGAGTTTTAGCTTAGGAGTTGGCAGAATACTCTGTTGGCAACATGGTTAAGAATTTCAAATGAATGTTCTGAAGAATGTTTTCTTTCTAGGATTCATGACTTGGAAGGAAACCATAACCTAAATGTCTACATATGACTTGTCAAATCTTTGTGTCTGTGTATGTGTCTTGTAAGTAAAGCAATGAATAAAGCACCTGTGTTTCATGATTTTTACAGATTTTACAGAAATAAATTCATATAGTGACTTCATTGTAGTCTTGAAAAAATTCTTCCAGCAAATAAGAAGACTTAAAAATGTACTAGAAATACTGACTTAAAAAAGAGGCAAGGCATTATCAATTTCTGATGTTGAGGTTTCCTTTACTTTTAATTATCCTTTCATTTCAAAGGACCTAATTAACTGAGAAGTGGTTTCTCTCATTTACTAAAAAGGAAGGAAAAATTAACATTCATGAAGTATCCATTAGTGACCAGAAATTAACTCTCAAAAACACTCCTGTTAGGAGGCATAGTTACCCAAAGACAACACCTTAAGAAGACAACGGATGGAGTAAATAACTTAAAAGCTGCTAAGTGGCACAAAAAAGTTTGTTCTGGGGTTGGTTTGAAAATGAAATCTTTCCCTGTGCTAAATATGACTCTCAAATAATTTATTACTGACACACATACAATTTGTCTTAAGTAAGCTTTATCATATAAATCAAGGTAGAGGGCATTAATGCAATACTATGATGCAAATGAACAAGAGAGTCAAGGCCAATTCTTTACCAGTGGCATTTTCTTATGTTTGTCATAGGCTGTTAATTTCCACAAGTTTTAATAACAATAAATAAGAATTATTATCCAAATGCATGGCTTACCAGAAATATATACTTGCCATGGCAGATCAAAAGTCCCGAGGAATCAACTTTACTCCACCAGACAAACCTACTGTCGACATTCATGGAGTGTAAATAAAGCATTGCTACCATCACAGTACTCCATAACTCAAAATCCTGAAGTGGTTTCTTACTACAGTATAAATTATTCACTAAAAATTCCCCAGGTTCTAGTTAAAACTCTATTCTCTAATCTATCTGCCACTATTTACCTATACAGAGCCTAATTCTTAACAGCTCCCTAACTACACTAATTTTTACTTCTCTCACTGTCCTCATGCTAATACTGCACATACAAATGCTATAAAGCATTGTCCTCTCTTCTTCCCATAAAATTTTAGTACTTCCTTGATTGTGACTGAACAAGCTTGGTCAATGTTTCAGTCAGCTTTTTTGTTGCCATGACTAAAAGACCTGACACGAACAATAATAGGAGGAAAAGTTTATTTGGGGGGCTCATGGTTTCAGAGGTCTCAGTTGGCAGTCAGCCAGCTCCATTCCTCGGGACTCAAGGTGAAGCCAAACATCATGGTGGAAGAGTGTGGCAGAGGGAAGCAGCTCACATGATGTTTAGGAAGTAGAGGCAGACTCCACTTGCCAGATACAAAATATAAACCACAAACCTGCACTTCCAGTGATCCACCTCCTTCAGCCACACCCAGTTAAACCTATCAAGGGATTAATTCACTAATTGGGTTAAGACCCAATCATTTCTCCTCTAAATCTTCCTGCATTGTCTCACACATGAGCTCTTGGGGACATCTAATATCTAAACCATAACAACCACTCAATGTAAGGAGGGAGAACAGAACTGCATGTATGGTTTCCATTCATTACATCATACCACTCATTGCTATGTCTTCTTCAGAAAGAGAATCTCCTTCTGAAACTAGACTGTATTCAAACACTCCTTCTGCTCTTGTCCTGCTGTTTTCTTAGTCATCCTAATACAAAAGTGTCATTTACCAGAAATTACTTGAGCTGTGGAGAGATTGTTTTATGTCCTACATTACTTATACACCCCTCTGTAAAAGAATGAGAAATCAAAAATTCTATATGTATGAAAATGTAACCTTTATAATTTGAATAACCTTGGGAAAACTATTTAAAATGTATTTTCGATTGTTCTTTGTAAATAACGTCAATAATGATAATAGTTGAAGTTTATCTTCGCCACATAACAAATTAGCGGGTTAAAATGAAAGTAATTTAACTTTCTCAACATTTCTGGGGTTAGAAATCTGAGAAAACTTAACTGGGTTGTTCAAGATAATGTTTTTACATGAGGTTGAAGAAAAACTGCTAGGTGGAGCTGTAAGAAGATTTGACTGGGGCAGTTTTCCCTGAAATTTCATCTTGAATTTTTCTATCTATTTGACAGAGACATGGTTCTCACTATGTTGCTCTTTTTATATATTGGCTGAGTCCCCTTGACATGACATCTGGCCTCCTACACAGTGATTGATGAAAGATTGCTTCAGATGGAAGCAACCTAATCTTGGAACTGATTTACCATAGTCTCTTCTATGTATCACTTATTATATGTGGATCACTTTAATCTGGCTTATACTCAGGGGGAGGAGATTACACAGGGTATAATTGCCAAGAGGTAGATCACTGGTTACCATTTTGGATGGGGGTATTCCAGTATCAATGATGGTGAATGCTACCATTCTGGAGCAATTTTTAGGATTCAGATAATATATTAGGTATTCATACTCATTGAGATAATGATACAATAGGTAGTCTTTCAACAACATTTTTGGTAGGAAGAAACTGATAGCTAGAAATATTAGAAAGTAACAAGGAATCATGTTAGTAACTGGAAGACCCAGGATTCAAATCCAGGTCTATTGTTATCAAAGTCACTATTTTCTCTTCCCTTTAACACTTCAAGTTTTTTAATCTTCTGCAATAATAATCATAAGCGATCTAAATTGTGATGGATTTTATTCCACACACTGTTATGTTATTTAGCGTAGAAGAAAGAAAAATCTTACTGAATTATCCTGCTGTTAACTTTAATAAAATTGGTTCTAGGGGAAAATTATAACCTTTAAAATCTGCCACTTTTCAACATGACTCAGATAGCTACAGAAAAATTATACAACATATCTGATTTGCTAAATTTTGAAACAAAATGTTTGTGCTCAGAATTGTTCTCCCAAAAACCATGCAGAATGGAGGGGCCTCTTTCTCTTTGTCTGGCATGCCAGGGGTCTGCAGGAGCTCTCTGTTACTGTTCTTCCACATGAGCTGGACAATCAGGAGTTAGTGATGGATAAGATGAACCTTACTGAATGAGTTACAATATTGGTTGATTTCTGAAGAATATATTTTCCATTTTATTCTGTTGGAACACTTTTTGGATTTTTGATAAAAGATTATGTACATATGTTTTCTGATTAGTGTCCTGTAAGGTTTGGTAGCCGACTTTTTAGACAAACAAAACTAGAGGTTAAGATAATGATGCATAATTAAACACAACTCTTGGATCTCAATTAAAAATGTATAAAACCTCAGTATAAAATCATTATTATTAAACTCAGTAGAAAATCTCCTTTTTCTCTAGTTATCATAGTACTCATTAAGACAATAAACATATCATCGAACATATGTATTATATTTACTTTTTGTCACTGTGTATCCTGCTGACCTTCATGTTATAATCTTCAAGTCAATGATATAAAAATAAAAAGGAAAGAAAGTAGATTGTAATTCATTATAAATATGTAGAGCATTAAGTTCAGTTTTCTGTTATAAATAAAACTGAATGCAAAAACAAAGATAAATAATCAGAATCTCCAAAATATCAACACTTTAAAAAGGAAGACACCGCTATGTAAAAATGTGAAATACTTATGGCAAATATACATATAAATATAAAATTTTAAATTATTTTATAATGTGCTTTTTATTCAGATAATTAGGAAACTACAACTCTAACAACACAGCACCAATTCTAATCAAAATAATAACTGTTTGCAATGGTTTTCAAGACTAGAGTTTCCATTGAGCCAGTAACTATTAAAGATACACAGTTCTTAAATTATTAATAGCATCTTTCTTCATACTTATATACAAAAAAGAAATTTTAAGTCCCTCATAGTTGGATATATGACATCTATTAATCATTAACTCACCATTAAACTCAAAAGTATACATATATTTTCTATGCCTTTTATTTTCTGTTTCAAAGCCAGTTTTCTTTTCATGGTAAAGTGGGTCCACCTATGATCTTAATTCAAAACAAGATATATGTTTTGTGGTCTTTGGCATTGCACACTATTAAAGATTTTTGAAAATCTAATTTTAGTCTATATATCTCAATATTTCCTTAAATATTCTCCCATTACTTCCCTATAAAACACCAAGAGGCCGATAATGTATGTAGACTATTTTGATGACTTGTCCTAAAATATCATAAGATTGATAGCTATATGGTTTGTTATTTTCCAATCTGCTCATGTCTAGAAACGTGCATGAATAGAATTTTCCCAAGTAAGCTTTTCTATTATAATAAAAGATAAGAAATAAATCTTTCCTTTTTCTATAATGAATTCAAAATTTATCTCAGAATCATTGCACTATTTTATGCAATTCTCTTCCTTTGAACTATTTTAAAACTTCATTATAAATCTTTTAGTCCTTTACAAGTTCTTAATCAAAGTTTACTTCAGCTGAACTTAATTGCACTGCATGCATTTATTCATTAAGCAAACATTTATTGAGTATCAGATTAAGCACACAGACCTGAGTCTCAATGAGTTTAGTCTGCCAGGGTAGACTGATAAACAAAAACACAAACAACTGAAAGCACACAGCTATCAATTCAATAGCCACATGCTTAGCATCTGAAATGTTGCAGGCGCAGTGGATTCAACAAGATAAACTCTCAGTCTTGGTCTACAACTGTCAGATGTGTGAACAAGTTCAAGGAAGATTTACAAGTGTTGCAGGTTCTAAGGTGAAAGTATATATAAGCCAGAGAGGAGTAAGAGTCAGATAAGGAGATAAACATTTCTATTATGATTTTGTAGTGGGACTGAGTTTTGGAGTTTAAAACTGTAGACAGGGCAAATAGTTATGATCTAATGACAATGCCTACATGAGAAATAACAAAAGTCTGATCCAAGGCAGAAGTGCCATGGATGGTGAGCATGGAATGGTAGAGCAGAGACACAAAGAGTACACTCAATATCACCAAGTTATTTGTAGGAAGGGTCAGAGCTAAAGGGCAAACAAACAAACTGAACACACAAAAAATTCAGGTTGACACCTGGACAATGATGGGAATTGGTCCATTAACAAAGACAGAGAAAATAAAAATGTCAGGTTGGGGGACTTAAGTGAACTTTTGAATCTCTTCAGTTTAAGGATCCTGTAGGGCAGCAGATTTGAGTCCAGAGCTCTGAAGAAAACTGTCTTAGTTTAAAGGCCTTTACCATCTTTTTTATATAAGTAGTTTAAGCTATAGGCCATGAATAAACATGAAGAACAAAGGATAGAGAAGGAATACAAAAGAAAGCAAAATAAAATCCATGGGTTATGATTTGGTTTGTTTATTAGGCATTCTCCAAAAGCTTGTGTGTGACACAATGCAAAAACATTCAGAGGTGAAATGACTGGGTTATGAGCCTTAACCCAGTCGGTGAGTTAATGCACTGATGGGATGAACTGGTGGTAACTGAAAGTGGGAGGGTATGGCTGGAGGAGATGGGTCATTGGAGTTGTGCCTTTGGGGTTTATATTTTGTGGTAGAGGAAGAAATATTGTCATTATGCTGGGAAGTAACCAAGACTGCTCTTTGTTCTAGAGGAATATACTACCTGTGTCTTTCAAGGCTGTTTGATTTACAGACATTGTGAAATGTTAGCCCAGAAATGGAAAGAAAGGGAAAAGAAGGATAGCAAATTATTTCCAGATATAAAGAAATGCAAACACTTTATGACGAATTGTCTTCCAATGACATATTCTGCATGTGATTGCTCTGTAAACAGGCATTACACATATCTATTCCAAATAAATGATTTGCTTTTTCATACTTTTAATGATACTTCACTTTTAAATGAACAAATATTATTAAGAATAAAATATTTCCTGATCAAAATATTTTCCTGTATATAGTTGGGAAAAGAAGTATTTGAACTCCAGTCAGATTAAAAACAAAGAAAATTATCTGAAAACCTGAAGACACATCATAGTAAAACTAACGAAATCTAAAGAGAACATCTTAAAACAGCCAGAAAATTTAAAAAAAATTAAATGAGGAAAATGGGCCTATGATTTTTTAACATTAACACTGAGAATTAGAAGACAATGATATTACATCCTTACAGGCATAAGGAAAATAATAGACAACCTAAAATTATCCCTGCAAAAATATCATTCAGAAATGAATGCAAAATAAGTAAATTTTCAAAGACAAGTCAATATAATTTGTTCATAACAGATCTACACTAGAATCAATCCTAAAGTATTTCTGGCAGAGGGATGTTCAAAACTCCAGGAATAGCCCAGAATAACCAAAACTATTCTGAGGAAAGAATCCCCTCCCCAATAAATGATTTATACTACAGATAAAAGATTTTCAGTAAACTACCAAAATCACCAGTGATGTACAATATTGTAAGGATAGACAAGGAGACTTTATAAATCAAGCAAATCTTCCAGAAATAGATCCATACATATATAGTCCCTCATTTAATGATAATCATTATAAAGCACTATAGTAGGGAGCAGATGTCCTTTTCAGTAAATAGTGCCAATTCAACTGAATACAATATGGATGGAAATGATGAATGCTGGCCCCTAATCTCACACTATACATTTTAATGGGTGCTCTCTCAGGTGGTACAATTTGATAGAGGTTGGATATTCATTCTTCTGAAGACTTTACTGGGAGATGGGGGTCTACTTTCAAAGTGGTTGACTCATACAGCTTGCAAATTGGTGCTTTTAGTAGAGGTGCATCTCCACTAGGGTATACTTATATGGCCTGAGTTTCTGTAAAACATAGAGATTGGATTCTAAGGTAAATATCTTGATAAGGAATGAGGGAGAGAGGCAGAGAAAGAAAGATAAGGTATTAGCATACATCATATGTCACTGTATTTGTTAGAAGTGAGTTGCTAAGTATGGCCCATATTCACCAGGAGAGGAATTAGACTCCATTCTCTTTGGGGGATACTTGGGATTGAACCCAGGGCCTCTCTCATTTTAGCAAGTACTCTACCTACGAGCTACATCTCCAGTCCAAGACTGTATATTTTAAATGGACAAGGTTAAAGAATTTCCATGGTTGTGCTTTAGAAGTACTACCATAGTCACATGTGCCTTAAATTCAAATTATAATTTGCTGAATTATGGCAACTGTGAAGATAATATTAATCTAGTTTCCACTCTTGCTATGAATGTGATTGTACCAAATTAATTTTTGTAAAATACTGAATATATATCTAAGTTCTTTATAATATTTTCCTATATTTTTCAAAAGTCTTAATAACCTTATTAAGCATATTTCATAACATTTTGATTAGAAAGAATTGCTGCCTACAAGAACTCAGAAAACCAATTATTTCACATCAAAAATTTTTACAAAGAAAATAGATAAAATAGTGTCTGCTAAACTAGGCTCTATGCTTGAAGAAATTAAGAAATGTATTCTGTATTTTATAATAGGAAAAATTAAAAAGTCCAAGAAGACAAAAGGATGTACCACTTGAAAAGACATAAAAATTAAAATATCCCTGGGATCAAACCTTATTACTGACCTCTCCAGACTTATCCATCATTTGTAATAGAACAGCAACAACAACAAATACAACATTGGGGAAAAGAAACTCTCACTGAAAATATATTCCTGGAATAAGAAAAGGATTTCCCCAAAGACAAGTCCAAGAGAGGAATCCCCTTTTATCCTTTCTTGTGAAGGATGATAATTTTGCTCTCTCACTTCCTGCAAATGACAATGTGGGTAAATGAGATAAGCAATCCCTATCCCTTCTATTGAGAGACCGCTGACATAATAATGAAAATAATGCAATAGAATGGTCCATCAAAAGAAATAGCAGAAAATAGCTGTTCAGCTGATGAACATTTACAAAACACAAATGGATGAATAACATACACTAAAATATATGTCCTTTAATATCAATAACATGTAAATCAGCAAATTAAATTTTATCTATTGAGTTGGTCAAGGTGAAGAAGAGGAATTACTAGAGAGAACATGCAGATGGGTAGCTTTGTTTTTTTTCTAATTTCTTTTAGTTGTAGATGGACATATTTCCTTTATTTTATTTTATTCACTTTATGTGGTGCTGAGGATCAAATCCAGTGCTTCACACATGTGAGGCAAGAACTCTACCACTGAGCCAAGATCCTAGCCCCAGATGGGTAGCTTTGAATTTGTATGCTGTGCAGCCATCCTACCTGGGTGTCCAATCTGGACTTACATCTATAACCTACTTCCTTGGGAATAATACTTAACTCTTTATCTTTCACTTTTCTCATATGTAAAGTTGGGATAATGACAATGTACATAATACAATTGCAGTGCATATTACATGAAATTTATCTACAGCACCTACCAGTAATTGTTATCCAGTACTGCTAACCTCGTTCTTATGGTCATGCTAGGGTCAAAAGATTGAACACTCTTACACAGCACTGGTTCAGCATCTTTGAAAACTAACTAGAAACACATCAAGCTCTTTTAAAAAGTTCATGTCCTTGGCCAAATAATTATGTGAAGCAAGTACAAAGAAATAACCAGGGTCAGACAAAATTCTGTGAACAAATATGTTAATTATGGTATATCTAAAACTAAAATTAGAAATAACCTAAATTTTGGCTACTAAAATAATCCCAATAAATTATATTCAAACATACGGCGGAATCATTAGATTGTATTTAATATGATTCAGAGAGATAGGAAAATGTTGGGCAAATAAAGTTCAGTGACAATGTAAATAGTTTAAAACTATAAACAACACAAAACAGTCACATGTATATCTGTCCAGATTTACACCCTTTGTTATTGTGGTCTTTATTCCTGTAACAAACACCTGAGATAATAAACTTAAAAAGACAGACTGCTTATTTCAGTTCACAGTTGTGGATGATTCAGGCCATAATTTACTGGCCCCACTGCTTTATGCATTTAGTAACACATACTGGTAGGAGAAGAGAAAACCATTTGCTTCATGGCTGAGAAGTGAAAGAGAGAAAGGGGAAGGCGTTAGGAGTCTAGCTATTTCATTCAAGTGCCTGCTCCCAATGCATTGAAGACTTGGCATTGGGTCCCACCCCTTAAGTTTCTGCCATCTCCCAATAGCACCATACTTGGATCAGGTCTTTAACACATGGAAATTTGGGGACACTTATGATACAAACTACACCATTCATCTACCACTTAATATATCTGTTAAGAATAGTGATTAAATCCATTAGAACTTTCAGGGCTTACCTTGGGGAAGAAGTATTCAAAGTGATTTTAATGACTGTTTAGTAACCAGTTTTACTGAATTTTACAATGAGAATACATATTGCTTACATGATAAAAATATTATAATCTATCACAATTGAAGATTTACTACAAATTATGGCTGAAATAGTAAATCAAAATGTTGATTAGTACAGCAACTACCAGGAAAGAAACTAACATTTCAATATTTATTTTAATAATTTCTTACATGTGCCAGGTATTGAAGTAGGAGCATTGACATATTCACATTAAATGGTGGTTATATTCCTTTTAACTCCCATATCCCATATTATAAACATAGAGACAAAGGCTTAGTTTAAGAAATTGTTTAACAAATAATGATTTTTGGGGGGGTAGTGCTAGGAACCAAAACACCCTGCCAGTAAACTATATCCAATGTCCTAGAATTGTCTTAGATGTAAAATTGATACCTTAATTATATTTTAGTGAATAAATTTAATATAGGTGTTTAAAAAATAGCCCTCTTAATCTGAAGACTGATAATTTTTTT
>JAJEJO010000205.1:27398-93269 GCA_020662805.1 Glaucomys volans | reverse complement strand
AATACTACAGTGCCACTTTAGAAAAAGACTTTTTGGCTATTACATGTTCGTTTATTTCTTTTGTTTTATCTTTCCACTTATCATCTTCTGAGAGATGTGTAATACTTAGGCTGCATCTATCTACCTGGTCTACATCTACCTTTTATTTTATTCATGGCTTTCACATCAGCATCTTGTTGGGAAATGGCTTACCAAGTTCCTTACACAAGTTTTCTTTCTCTGGTCCATAGAAAGCTTTTATGAGGTGTTCGGATGTTTTCAATATTATTATTATTTTTTTTTCTCAATTGAAAAAATATTTTCAGTATAGATTCTTCTTTTGCATCTTCAAGTAGATATTCCATTTCTTGAATTCTTAGTTATCATTTTAATGGTACCATTCTGTTAGTACTACCTACTTAAATCTGGGCAAGGTAACAAACTTTTAGAGCCTCAATTTCTTTACATATTGAAGATTACATATCTACTTTATAAACATGTATGAAAAATAAATGAGTTAATATATAAAAGCTAATTTAGAATAGGTACCTGGGACATACTAAATACAGAAATAAATATAATATTCTTTTTTGTTTTCTTCTTTAGGCATCTCTGAATAAAACGAAAGATAATCAGCAAAGAGGGTTTTTGAATTACCTCTTGCATTCCCAACTTTCTTTTACATGCTAGCCTTTACAACTAAAGCTTGGAAAGCAGGCTAATATTTCATCGTCTTAGGTCAATTTCCATTGGTAACAATACATACATCTAGTACAGCTTCACCTAACAGGGTAGAAACTCCCCTCTGCACCCATCATCTTGTTTTCTGATGCATTGGCAAAAATACAATCAGCATTGTGGTTTATAAGAAGATTGATTTCTCCTCTCTTTCTGATAGATAATCAGCAAATGGGGAGGAGGTTTCATTGCCACATTCGACATCAAATGAAGAAGAGGGTGACAAATGTAAGGATGATAGTGTGTAAATTTGTTTAAACTAAAAGGAATTTGCAAAAATGAAATGATGCAAGATTTTATACTGGTGTGGCTGTTAATGTGAGAAAAAAGGCACAGAGTAGAAATTTTAAGGTAGAAATTTGTTACTGGTCTTGAATAATTTAAATAATGTAAAACTCTCAGATTATTAATTCAAACCAACTGAATTATTCCAAAAGCATAAAGATATTGTCTATATTCATAAAAATGGCTAAATTCGAAACATTTAATTTTTTTGTTGATGACAATCCAGATTTAAGGAAAAAGAACTTATTTAAAGATGAATTTGAAGGAAATTTCCTATATAAACTAGAGGGATAGAAATAACAGAAACTAAGTCATCCCTAATAGATCAAAATTCAAGTGAAAACTGATTATGATTAAGTAATTTGCCCATAGAGTTGTATCTAAAATCCAAGTAATACTGGTTTTTGTTTTGTTTTGTTTTGTTTTGTTTTTTTGCGGTGCTGGGGATTGAACCCAGGGTCTTGTGCTTGCAAGGCAAGCACTCTACCAACTGAGCTATATCCCCAGCCCAGTAATACTGTTTTATTTCTGACATATTGGTGACTAGCAATTTAATCAACCCATTGCCTTTTTCCAGGCTTCCTGTGATTAGGTGTGGCCATCGGGTTGAATTTTAGTTAGTGGAACTTGAGCAGAAATGTTATAGACACCACTTGCAGGACTGACACATAAAACCTTTCCATGAGCACACTTATCTCATTTCTCTAAACTGCTGCCTCAATGTTGACATCTGAGGAAACCTTGGATGTCATGTATTAATTATGGCTAAGCCTCCCTTCTATGAGAGAGAGCCCCTCTTTCCCATCAAATGCACAAGAAATTAAATTCTGCGCTAAAAGACATGGACATTTTACAGCTTTATCTCTTTCATTTATTAACAACTATATTAAAGGCATTTAATGTTCATGATCTATCTATGTATTTTATTAATACTGACATAATGAAATTGTTTTTGAGAGTGTGACTACACAATTCATAGGCTGTTCTCTAATTGCACACAACCTGATACTGCAAAATGATCGCATGAAGCTACATAATTGAAAGATCTGGAAAGAGTTGAGGCTAGCAAACTTTAAGTCACTAGTCAAGTGAAATAAAATAAACTTAGTGAAATAAAGTTCATTCCAGGGAGGTTTTAAAACAAAGAACTCATAGTTTTAAAAACAAGCAAGTAAAAAACCACTGCCATAAAGGTGAAAGCCAAATTTCTTTGAGAGTGTTACCAAGATTTGATAAAACATGATAAAGTAAAAACTATACAGTAGAGAGCTAATTTTAGAAATTAAAATGTCAATAAGTATTCCTGTTTAAGAACAGGTTAACCCCTTAACTGCTAAGTCACATCGAGTCTTTTCCTTATCTTCAAAAATCACAAGACAGCTGACTCTAGACAATATTCCCTTATACTGTGTTTCTGACTGACAGGCATCTTCATAATATCCAGTTGGCATCTATCTCTTTTCTCAAAGACGAAAGTTCAAATCCTGTACCTTTGAGACATATCATATAACAATAGCAGCTATAACATGAACAGAAGGTATGGGGAGGTATCAGACAGCTGTCAAATCTCTGGGTTTACCTCGGGCAGGTGCTTTCTGTCCTACCAGTGTTAGCAAAGGCTACATCTTTCTTACAGTGTTAACTCTCTTGGTTGGCATACATCGTGTTTGTTGACTCAAGCATCACACCAGGAAAGTCCTTTGAGTGTTCATGAGTGAGGGGGTTGAGATGAAGTTAACCATTTCACACTGAATAACAGAATAGATTTAAGAGTTTTGATGTCTCAGGAGACATTTTTATCATCAATAGTCTCTCCTTGTTTTTGTGTGAAGAGCCTGGCAGAATAGTGCTGACACCCTTGACTTTAGGCTGTGAACTTTCAAACAGTAAATAGTTATTGTATTGCATTGGTTTTGTAAGCAGAATTGCAACTTCAATGGTAAGATAGGACATGCTCTAGATATTGTTCTATCCTAAGTTTTATATCTCACTGTAATTGGTAATCTTTTTTTTTCTCAATGATGATCAATTTAAAATCCCATTACTACTTAGATATTTATCTATTTAGAAATAATCTTTGTGATATACTTGTGTTTGTATTCATAACTCCAGTTAAACTTTATGACATAGCCAAGGAAAGGATACGCTAATGTGACACAAAATGAATTTTAACATATCACTAGAGTTAAAATTTCCGACTTACATTCAGTCAACGTATACTTTTCAAAAACTCTATCATGATAAATATTTGCTTTTGAGTTATTGTGGACATGTTTTACTTATTACTACACAAAACTAAAAACTCAATAAAAATTAATTAAAAATTCAAAAAATGGCATAAGTGTGTGTGATAGAGTAGGAGAGAGGGAGAGAGAGAGAGAGAGAGAGAGGCAGAGAATGTGGCTATTTATTTTAATTTACTTAATGGCCTTCAGCTTGAGTTTTCAAAAAATATCATGACTATAAGTAAATTGATAGGAAAATAGATAACAATGAATTAAGGGTTACTGGCAACCTAAGACACCGTTTATCTCTTTTGAGGTAGACAGAATTCAAATTGCCTTCATTAGCTGAGCAATATGCTGTGGAAAATGTGCTGGGTACTTATCAAAAGGCTTTTTCATTTGCATTTTTGCTAAATAACCAAGCTGCTCTGTTTTCTAGCTGCTCAAGAGCTGTAAATAGGAGAGGAAGAAAATAATTCAGGTAAGTAAACCAGGGGGATTCCAGAACTAGATTAAAGAAAAGAAAGTTTATCAATGAAGATGTCAGAATTTTGCCTTGTATTATTTGTGATACAATAGTCTCACATGCAGTTAGGATCTGGTATATACAAATGCATGAATTCTCCCCACATCCCCCAATACCACAAGCAAAGCTTGAGGCTGTTCTTTTGATAAATGATCAATACTTCAGCCTGACACTACCCTAGCTGCCCTGCTGTTTCTGGTTAAAAGTCTGAATTTCAATTAAGCAGTAAATCTTTATGGAATTACAATTCCAACACTCAATTAACATCTCCCTAATCCCTTGCAATTCTGAAATATTATTATGTTGCTCAGTTCTTTTCCTTAGGCTCACTCAGAAGTCAAAACATTCATATTTGACTGGTAAAGACATATTTTCCTCCAAATGAAAAACCAAGTATCAAACAACTGTTTTAAGTTTTTAGCCATGTGCCCATATGTGCAGAGAATGTTATACCTCCCCAGTGTAAGTCAGGAGGCAAAAAGATGGATCAGTGACAAGTGCCTTGAAATGAATGCACACCTTCAGGCCACAGACTACATTTCAGATTTTTTTCCTACATATCCATTCCTTAAAAAACTTATACAAAACATGAAAATATTCACAGCACAGATCACACTCAAATCAGTATAAACATTCCTGTTTCCTATGTCATCAAATCCTCCTACAGAGTTTTTCTTAAAAATGTCTATTTTTAAAAAGTGTTCGTTGATGTCTTAATAACTCACTAATAGAGCACACAGCCAAGACCTTGTGCAGCTTTCTTTGTCAAGGATTTCAACATAGACAAAACAGAAGCAATTTGACAGTTTTATCCTTCATATAAGATTTCAATAAATTTCAACTTATGAGTCCAAAAAGCCAAATTGACACAACTTCAAAAATATAGATTTTAAGGTTTCAGTATAAAGAATTGATAAATATTTGAGGAGCTGGATATGTTCAATCTTATTTAAACTTTACCCAATGGGTACATGCATGGAAATGTTCAGATGGTCTTATAAGTACATATAGTTTTTATCAGATAAAACAATATTTTCAATTTTAAAAGTAATGTGGCTTTAATATTTAGATACATAATTTCAATAAAAGATAATTTTATTTTTTCAGAATTTTAAGAACATTGTTTCCCTGGAAGCCAACACACTTTTGCCTGTGCCAACAAAATTCTCCCATCAGAGGCACTACTCTTCTCAATCATTTAGAATGCAAAGAAAAAAAAAAAAAAAGCTAACAATTGATTTGAAGAAGTCTGAGCAATTTCCTTGTGATGACTGTGACTTTCATAAAAAAAGAAAGAAACATTTCATTTTAGATATCAGAATCAAACTTTATGGTTCAACAACCATGTTTCCAGATCTTTTATTATTAGATGCTCAGATATATATTAGTTAAACAATCCTGCACAGAAAGAACTTCCATGCATTCTTCAGAGCCTGTAATTTAAACTACATGGTAAGAACAAAAAAATACACATCAGATGCTTTTTGAACTGATGGTTATTTAGTCAGCACTTAAACATTAATCTGCTTGACTCCAATATTTTTTGCTTTTAATTCCACTATACTTGAAACCTCCCAATAAATCTGTCTCTATTTTCTTAAAGTTATGAAAATTTAATTATATTTATTTTGGAAAACAAGAAAAGTTTTCTTTGAAAACTGACATTATTTTAACTCAACCTCATTCTATCCATTACATGATTGAACCCTGGGTGTCCTAAAAATGCAAGGCTATTACAATAATCCAGCTAACTAAACCTTCTAATGCACTAACAAAGCTTCATTTCATGACTAGGCTTAATTCATCAAGGAGGAATTAAGAGTTTTATTAGCTGATTAGTTGTCATCAAAGCTATGCATGCTTGTAGTAGAACATTCTACAATGGCGAGGAAGGAAAATATTTAAGTCTTACAAGAATTAGGCACATGGATAGTTAAGAATCATATAAGTCTAAGATCCTATAATTTAATTTTTTAAAAAATCAGAATTGAAATATGCATTTTTGTCTAGAAACATGTCTTTTATTCAAGTAACTCATGGTCATTTTTGAGTTTTTTTATTTTTACATTATTTTGAATGTCAGAATAATTATAAGGATTATAAAACTGATGGTTGTATTGGGATCAAGATGCAAGAAACTAGTTTTTGGTAAAAAAACAGAGATATAATATAAAGATTATGAATCAGACTGGGAGACCAGTAAAATAGATACAAGACAGAAAAGAAGAGGCAAAAATTTACAGACTGGAAAGGTGATAACAGAACAGAAAGTAACACAGCAAAGATGCAGCAGAAGTCACACCACAAATGTTAATCACAAGTTTCAAGGGGAAACACTGCATAAGATATAGGAAAAACTACCAAATTAGCTTAATGGATATCTGATGATTTTAATAACTCACTACAAAATCCTCTAAGAAGTAACATTTTTCATTTTTTATATTTATGTTATTTATAGATATAGCGTAAGTTTTCATCTTTAACCAAAAGAACACATGCTTAACTATACTATCTACTGACTCATACCAATTCTTGTTCTAAAACATAATAAGCCTGACATACTGCTTTACAGTTTTAAAGGCAAATTTAGGATCAATGTCTGAAGTTTGTAAATTAGTGAATACTGG
Organism: Glaucomys volans; assembly: GCA_020662805.1. NCBI lineage: Eukaryota > Metazoa > Chordata > Mammalia > Rodentia > Sciuridae > Glaucomys > Glaucomys volans. The sequence continues at coordinate 86,889 of JAJEJO010000205.1, read as the reverse complement.
GACATTCTAAGAATAAAAGCAAGTCTATTTGCACTGAAAAGAGAGCATGCACTTACCATCATGATTAGGATTTCCTAGTGTCCATGGCTCATCTGAATCAAAATGAGTATCTCCTCCAATTCCTGGTCCAGGGAAGTAGGCATGTGCCAAAAATCCTCCCTCCCCATCAAAGGGAGAACTGTCTCCATGAAAACCAGATGCAAAAATAATGGTTATATCCACATCACGTTTGCCATTTTCTAATTCACTGTAGGGAACTTCTTCAAATGTCAGAGGAGTTACATTCTGCCACACATCAAAGGCACGGCGAATAGCCTTACGGGTCTCAGGGTCTCCTACTTTAGGAGTTACGTTCTTTATGCTGAAAGTTAGAAAAGACAATCATCAGCTTGGCTCTATTATCAATCTTATTACAGATTTTGATCATAGCTCAATAAAATGTCAGGGAAAATAATAATATTAAATTGATATGAAAATTTTGTGTTGTCCTTTTCTCTATAGCTAGCTTTTACTCTCTTAGGATCATTTACTTATCAACAGTATAGGATTCAGTTATCAAGGCTATCAGTGAGAAGATCTGTACAGAACTGGTTAACAGTTTGCCTCCTGGACAACAATGCAGGAAGGTGGATCTGCCAAACAATCAACAGGTACAACAGGTTCAATTTAAAATAAAAATTTCAATTCCTTCATATTTTTAATTATTCTCAGAGGTACATCATTGTATCAGCACACATAAATTTCAAACATTGTATTCATGCTTTTATTTATGAACCCTATTTCTACAGATATAACACTTCTTAATTTTTAAACTTAAGATTAAATCATTATAATTTCTGATACTCTATTAATTAAAAATTTCTAGTTAATAATATACTGAGTAATCATATGAATTTAAAGAAGTAAACCAGACTAGTTTGTTCTTGTGCTAACACAAATCAATGAAATAATTATCAATATTATTCTTGATTATTTTTCACTAATCAGATATTCCTCTTTTTGAAGATCATTTTTTTTTCTAACTGAAACACAAATAAAACTAGTCTGTATGTATATGTGTGTATCTGTATGTGTGTGTATATATATGTTTTTTGGAACTGAGGATTACACCCAGGGGTGCTTTACCACTGAGACAAAACTCAGTCCTTTTTTTTAATTTTGAGATAGGGTTTCACTAAGTGCTTAGGGTCTCACTGAATTGCTCAGGCTGGTCTTGAACTTGTGATCCTCCTACATCAGCCTCCAAAGTCACTGGGATTACCACTGTGCCTGGCAAGTCTGTATATTTTTAATATTGCAGTACCATAAACCCATGATACACATGTACAAAACAATGGGTAAATTCCACAGAACTGATTAGTGAGTTTTAAGCCCTTTCAAACAAGAATCTTCTAAACATGAATTTATACTAAGGAAATATTTTAATGCAAAAGAGAACATAATATTCAAGTGAATACTTATTACAATACAATCAGAAAAGAGAACTGGAAGCTAATGATGGAGTGATAGTCAAATTATGGTGTCTCTACTGTATGTCATTATATGCACAGAACTCAAAACTATTTTGCCTTTTAAAATTTATTCATCAGCATATAAAAACTTTTAAGATGTACTTTCCAGTAACAAAAAATAATACAGAGACTATATACAACCCAACTGTAACCATGTCCAGATAATTACAATGTCAGTCAAGAGTTATGTTAAAGTAATAATGGTATTATTTAAGCAAGCACTTCATAACATCTTATTATATCCCTGGAACAATTCAATGAGATGAGCTTTTATACCTATCTTACAAAGAAAGAAGTTAAGGTTTACAGGAGCTTCTAAATATCAGAGCTGGAAAAGCTCTAAAAAGCTTCATCCTTAAACATTCTAAGAATTCATTGTCTTGAATTCTAATGAAACCTTATTATAGGAATAATAAGGTTTCCACTATTTTCTAATAAATAGTCCAGAACATATTTACCATGACTATTTGATGGTAACTATTTTTCATTACATGTAAGGGAAAAGAAGCAGCAACCCAAGTAGGAATGGAGTGGAGGAGAGGCATACTACAGAAAGAAATGTAAGGGGAAGGTGTTCAAGTGGAGATAATCTCAGCAATTTGAAACAATAGCATGGTAACTGGTACAGATTAGAAAGGGGGTGATGCGAGGGTCAGGATTTTGCTCTTGAGTGACTGGAGCATCAGGAACATGGATGTGACATTTGACTTATTCTTCAAATAGATAACTTGAGCCATGATGTAGAAAATATATTAAAGTGGAACAAAAAGTTGAAACAGGAAGACACATCAGGAACTATTACAAAAGTCTAGAAGCTTTGGACCAGTGGTACCAGCAGAGACACTGAGAAGTGGTTGTATTTTGGATGTGCTTTGAACATAAACTCACTATGGCTTATGATTAGTCATAAGCTAGGAGAGCAAAAGAAGAGCTGAGGAAGGCACCCCAAATTTTTACCCGAACCAAGTCATGAATAGAGTGGAAGAATTCATGCCTGCTCAGGGAGAAAGCTAGGCAGTGTTCTGTTGCTGTTTTGTAAGTTGGTTTTAATTTTGTGTCCTACTCAGCATTGTGCCCTGAATTATATTTTGAGAAAGGGTCAACATCTACATCGAGCATTACAGACCTATGTCTAGCTTGGTCTCTAAATTCCCTGTTTTGTGATGAAAAGGTATGTAGAATAATGTCATAACTTTGAATTTTGACTTACAACATAATAGGTACTGGCCTAGGTGCTAGAATCTTCTGTTAGAGTGCTCATATATTCTAGTGACAAGAGATAGACAATAAAAAGAGTGAAAAAGAGTGATAATTTCAGATGGCAACATGAGGGGTGAGAAGGTGAAGAAGAGATGATAAAAGTTATTTCAAAGACAGGAGGAATAAAAGAAGCCTAGTACTGAGTTTCCCACCAGAAGGAACGATAAACAGGGCAAGCAGACCCTATCAGTTCAAACCATGTGCCTGCTGAGTGAGCTGGGCAAAATGAACATGAAGGACAGTGACACAAAAGGAGAGAGGACTGGTGGGAATTGGATTGCATTCTGGGAAGGCAAGCCACTGGAGAGTTAAGCACAGAAGTCCTTGATATTATTCCAGTCACAAATATGGAAAATGGAGAAGGGGACAAGAATGAAAGTAATAAAACACCTCAGAAGTCACATAAGAGAAGACAGAAATATGGATAAGGGCAATAACCATGGAAACATAAAGGACTGATTTTTTACTTTATTTTCTAAGAGAATTGTTGATGTGGATTGGTGATGAATTCAATGTTGTGAAAAGGAGAAATTAATTTTTATTTCAAATAATACATAATCTTACAAATAGGAAAAATAAAATTATATGAATATGATTTATATACAAGTATATAATGATTCTGTGAAAATAAAGCAAAAATACAGTAAAGAATAATGAATGTGGAGCACTGTTTGGATTTGAAAATACATCCCTGCATTTTTTGAAGTTATGCACTAATGAACTTCCAAAATGCTTCACCACAATACATGTGGTGTCAGTAATAAATACAAGACATACAAATGTGCCTCAGAGTTAGAGCTCAAGTTCTGAAACCAGTGTAAACAAAAAACAGGAGTTTAGAAACTTTTAAGCCATTGAGAGGTATATTTTGTATTTACTAATATCTAAAATAAAAAGGGCACAGAGAGATCAAGTGTAATAAGAATAAAATAGGCTGATATTCTAAACAAGTCTGATAAAGAAGGCACAAATGATTGAAAGTACTAGCAAAAGAAAAGGCAATGCTGTAAAATGAGTAAAATGAAAGTTTATTCTGAAAAACTTAACAAAGCTAAATAAATTTTAAAATATTTTACTTGCTTTTTCTTCATTTTGATAAAGTTAATATACTTCTTAAGACAATGGGTTTCTTTTTCTGAAGTCTGCATCTGGTTATTTCACTATTCTACCTCACTGATTCTTTCAAACTTGAATTTTAATAAATTTTGGAAATTTAACTCAAAAAAGTTGATAATAATTATCTTCAATATTAGACCATACCTTATATGATCGTACATAAAATTGGTGAAGGGAAAAGTTCTAGATGTTACTCATCAGAATAACTGGTACTGTCAAAAAAGTGTGTCATTTAGCTGACTTAAAAGGTAACTGCATAATGTTAGAATTTTCTAGTTTTAACATCATCAGATCCATCCTAGTTCATTTAATACCAATTTCACATAATTAAGGTTATTGATCCTTCATTTCTTTGATTCACTGATAAATCTCTTTCAAAGTTACATTACTGTTTTATCTCTAATATAGGAAATAAGAAAAAAGATCTACATTTCTTAGGAATAAAACAATCTTATTCTTGTGTCCTTATTTTGGTATGAAGAAAGCTAAAAAGCCTTCACAATTAAATAGACAATTAGTTGTTGGGAAGAGCACACTAATATTTTATGCAAAATGATTATCAACTAAAGGAAATCTACTGTACTAGGGAAAATAGATGATTGCGAAGAGTACAAAATAATACATAGCATGATTGAATGACTAGCATATCCATACTGAGACTATATTATAGTGTTCTATCAGGAGAAACTGAACAGACTAATTTACTTTTATTCATATTATGTTCGTATAATCAACATGGCTTCACAACATTTAATGTATAAGAAATTATCAGGGAATAAAAATTAAATATGGAATCCCTTCAAGAAAACTCACATTAAATAACTAGCTATTTCTCAAGATGCTGGTTTTCTAGACAAGACAGATTTAACTATATGCACCTTGGATCTAATTTAGAAAGGGTCCCTTTCTCGGTCTATTACACGTCCCCTGGACACATGAGTTGAGTTCCCTTTGAAGCCAACAGGATCACCAAACTCCGTGTGTTTTTTGAGTTCAGAGAGAATAATGAAAATGTTTCTGGTAAAAAACTGATTATTCCTTAGCAACTTCTGAGTATCTCTGCTTCATATAAATTATTAAAGTAAAATAACTTCTAGAATGTGTTTTCAGTTGTCATAGACGCATTCATTTAAAATCAAGGGTGACTAAAGGATGAATAGACTGAAAATCACAACTAATCAATATAACATAGCATTACATAAATTAATGTATTATGATTTTAAAAATAATTCACCTGGCAATTTACGTTCCTGTCCAAATGCCCCTCCCCTCATTACATAAAATAAAATTTTGAAATTTAGATGTCTGAAGAAATTATTTTATATAATATTCAGCAAATTTAGGAAGTAAAATCTCTTTAATAACATTGTAAATAGTTTCTACTATGTTGTGAAAAAACTTAAGCAAAACCTATTTAGAATGCATGAATTGATTCAGTAACTAACTTTCCAACTATTATTTAAATGGCCTCTAATTTACCTGACAAGTAAATAGATTTCTTGATTTAAATGCCACTAATGATGAAGAAGATTGATAGGATGGATGGTTTAATTTTCCAATAATTTAAACTATTAGATTTTTCTGAAGGACTATAAGCATTTGAGAATAACTGGAAATCTCCCCTCTAAATATTCTTTCTATTGTGTTGACAATCTTTAGCTTTAATCTTGAACTGTTCCTTATATGACTACATTTAGGCCCCCTTACCATTATGATTGCTTTTTAGAAGTGTACACTGATTTGCCAAGAAGCAGCAAAAAATGTGTTTGCCATAAGAGAAAACATACATCATGATAGGTGTGGGGAGCAGGCTGCTCAGAAGCACTCCATGATGTATACAGAACAGCGGTTTTCAGGTTATGCCTAAACCTGAGTTACTCCATCCTGTAAAGCATTAGTTGGCCATGAGCTACTTCATTTTGAGTATAAGTGCCAAGGTAGAATGACTCCACACCTTGTTTATAAAAGTAAATAATCACCATCTGCCCAGCACAGCCATAAGGCACAGACTGATGAATAACTTTTATATACCAACTTATCAAACTAAATCAAGGAATACCTGGACACATAAACATTCCAAATCCTACTAGGAACACCAGACATGGGAGTTTGCCAATCTCACCAGACACGACCCCTTCACATAAGATCCACAAGAGGAGAATCTTCCCACGACTGGACACAGTGGCACTGTGACCCAGTCACCTTGTCACACATCAGGAGCCTGGCCCAGAAAAATCACCACAGTGACAAACCTCTGAATCTCTGTCCTTGGGCTTCAGCACAGTGCAGTTTCTCCCGCCCATGACACTTCAAGTGGACTCTCAGAAACTTAAATTGCCATCCCTCTGAACCCTTTGCTTGGACAATTCCATGGAACTGATGAGTTAAAATCCTTATCTGATCACTTATGGTGATTCTAAATCTGTATTCTTCTCTTTCTTGGCCTGTGATCTTGTCTCAGCATCCTTAATTCTGCAGCTATATTAACCCTTTCTTAGTCTTTCTATGACCCCCCCACACACAGACACACACACACACACACACACACACACACAATGATATCAATATATCATATGTAAGTTTTGTGTTATACATATTCAAAATTAAGATTGGAATAAAATTACTTGTGTTTGTCTGGCTTATGACTACCAGATGACCTGTGAGTATTTGAGAAAGTGCTACTGCTGAAAGTAATGCGGCTTGTAAATGTATTGCTAATAAATAAATTTCGACATTGTGGAAAGACACAAATGTGTTTGGTCTATGTTGATGGCATAGCTTACTCATGACAAAAGATGTGGTCAACAAACCAAACAGGGAAATTAGCATCAGTAACAATTTGTACTCTATCAATATTATCAATATAGTCTTGCAATTTTAGCTCTTTCTGAGTCACATTATACCATTGGCTTACAATTAGTTTTATCATCAAATAAAACCTAGATTCTACCCCAAATCTTGTCTTCTCCTTGTAATGGCACACATCTGTTATCCTTTCCATGAATAATTATATTTTGAGCATGTATGTCAGATTTTATATTTATTTTTCTAAATATAGTAAGTAAATAGTAGCAAATGTTTATATAGTACTCACACATCAGGCAAGTTCTTAACATCTTTTAAATGTTAACTATAAAATGAAATGTCCTTAACTCTCATTCTCAACTTTCTATATTCCTTAAGTTTATCTAAAATACACTTAAGTATGTCTGCAACTTGTTCAATAAATTAAAAGGAATGCTGATGATAGTTGGCATTTACTAAGCAAACTGTTTCAAGCATTGTGAAAAATTTATTATTTTTTCCATTACATTACTTATTTTTCCCCAAGCCTTGTGAAGTGAGTATTGTTACAACTCTCATTTCCATGTAGGGAAATGAAGACTTGGATGTAAGGATCTCAATTTTGATTTAATGGGTAGTGAGTTTCAAACTCAGAATTAAAACCCAGGTCTTTCTTATTCTAAAACAGGACTCAGTCATATGCTGTGCTTATCTAGAACACTGAAGTTTCCAGGGACAAACCCCTAATTGTTTCAGTGTACACAACTGGCTGAGACTATTGTCAGTACAGAAATCCAGCTAAAATGAAATGATAATAAATTCTAAATACAACAGCTCTTATACCTTTCTCCCTACCTTCTTTATTCCTTCCTTCCTTTCTTTAACAGAACATGCATAGTCAGTACTGTAGGACACAGACAAACTGAACAGGGTGCACTATCAAGAGTTTGGAGATCTAGTTAAAAAGGCCACTTTCTGAGATGGAAATGATGAGTATTGATAAGTAGCATTATCTAAGCTTATGGTTCTTATCAATTCTTTTAAACATGGTTGGAGTATAAAATCAATTGCATTGTTTTCTATATGGGTAACCAATTATCACAATAATTTTCTAAATTAAGTAGCCCATCCTTTCCATCTGATCTAAAACACCTACCCTGGCATAAATGAATTTTGCTAATATGTGTAAGTCTGTTTTTCTAATCTCTTGTCTGTGCTACGGGTCTATCTGTCTATCTCTGTGATAATACCATGTAACTAGTACTCTTAATTAGTATTGATTTGAAATAAGTCCTCATATTTACTAAGTGGAAGCATCTTGATATTTTCCTTGACCTTCACTCCTCCTTTTGATTCAGTTTATTAAATTATGTCCCAAAACTCTGCTTCAATTTTGGTTTGGGTTAAAATGTGTTTATGGAAAACTTAAACTTTCATCATATTTATTTTTTCTATTGAGAGTAAAATATTTCTCTACATTTATTTTTGGCCACCCATTATATCTTTCAATAAACATTCATAATTTTCTACATAAAAGGCTTACAAGGGTAGGTTTATTCTTTGCTGTCATATTTTTGTGCTGTTATATTTTGTGTTATGTGCTATTATAAAGATGGCACATTGCATGTGGACTGTGTGTATATATTGTCTATTTTGATTTATTACAAAGATAGCTATGCACCTTCGATTTTCTGCATTAAGATGTTAAGTGCTGACAAGTTATTATTCCCAAACTCATAAGAAATGAAGCTGAAAAAACTGAAAATGAATGCTTCTTCAATCCATCAGACACTTGAAGCCATAAGGCAAATTGGAGAAAGAGGCAAATGCAGAGAATCAGAACTTACTAATAACAAAAGCCGCCCCCTCCCCCTATCACCCTCCGCCCCCAAAGCCAGGAAATGGGTGGGACACTTGAATAGAAGCCTGGAGGAGCTTGAAAATTCAAAACACCAAGGGGCAAAGTGTAGGGGCTTCTCTACACACTCAAGAGCTTTGCCCCACCAGATTCTCAGTGAAAATCCTTCCAGCAAAGGGAGGAGAATGGGCAGGCTCTTCAAATATGCACAGGGTACTGGGATGAATTTCCATATAAAATCTGCCTTCAAAAAAAACTTTTATCAGAGCCTTATCTGATCTAGGTGAAAGGCAACTAAACTACTCAGCTACCTCTACCCTTTCAGTCCTACCAAAAGGAAGAGGAAAGGGGGCAAGGAGGGAACTTTTCTGAAGGTCAAAGCCCAGAGAGTCAGGCTCACTAGAAGAAATTTAATCATAAGGTTATAGACTGCTTCCTTTCCACAATACCTTATGCCAAACCAACAGGGCTCCAGTACAATAGCAGTGGATTTCAAAGAAAATAGCTTTAAGACAAAGGTCTATTTAAGAAGAAATTGGAAGACCCTAAAGATAGGAAAAGAGACAAAAAGAGAACACCATAGGAAATTCAGCTACAGAAATATTAAACACAGTCTAGTCCCTATACAGATAAACATAAAATATCACATAAAGGATTATTTACTCAGTTTCTGCTACCCAATACATTATGTACAACTTTCAACAAAAAACTACAAGCTTGCTAAAAGGCAAGAGAAAACATAACCTGAAGAGACAAAATAAGCATCGGAATAAGATTAAGATATAGCAGAAATTTTAGAATTATCAAATAAGGTATTTAAAATAACTGATCAATATGATAAAGGACTCTCATGGCAGAAGTAGGCAACACAAGGAAAAGACATAGATAATGTAAGTAGGGACAGAAACTCTAAGAATCAAAAGAAAATGCTAGAAATAAAATAATAAGTACTCTAAAACAAATGAAAAATGCTTTTTGATGGGCTCATTAGACTGAACATGGCCAAGAAAATAAACAGTGAGCTTGGAGATATAGGTCAATGGAAACTTCCCAAATAGAAAAGCAAAGAGAAAAATAATGAAAAACAGAACACAATATCCAAGAACTGTGAGATAAAAGGTACATAATGAGAATACCAGAAGAGAAGAGAAAAGACCAGAAGTAATTTATTATGGAGAATATCCTAAAGTTGATGTGAAACCAATCACAGATTCCTGAAACCCACAGAACATGAAAAAGGATAAGTATTAAACAATCTTAATAATACTTCCTGCTTTGCGGGGAGTATCGGGTATTGAACTCAGGGCACTCAACCACCGAGCCACATCCCAAGCCCTATTTGTATGTTATTTAGAGACAGTGCCTCACTGAGTTACTTAGTGCCTCAATTTTTCTGAGGGTGGCTTTGAACTCGTGATCCTCCTGCCTCAGCCTCCCCAGCCGCTGGGATTACAGGCATACACCAGTGTGCCTGGTCCTGAATAATACTTTCCTAATTGTTTTGTGGAAGTTCAGGTTCTAGAGATGGCAGAACAAGTTGTGAAGTTTAAAAAATTCTGTGAACAAATTTAAATAATGGTAAATACCAACTTCATGGACTTGACCCAAAGCTATTTCGTCTTTGATTTCTCTTATCTGCGGGAATAATTTCAACCATTTGCATAAAACAATAATCTAGGGTCATGCTATTTGGGAAGACAGCACAGAATATAAAGTAACACTGAAAAGTGTTCCCAAAATAACCAAAGCAAATCAATTGGCACATTCCAATTATGAAGACGAACAGTATACTGAATTTTACATTTTATTTTTAAGCACATGCATATGAGGAGTTATTTACACAAGGAATTTAATTGTAAAGTTTTCTAACCATGTAATTTGGTAGAAATGTTTCTTGACATTTCCTCTCCCTTTTTCCTGACATTGCTTTAGCAAATTGTTTCTCTTTCTACAAGTCTTGGCTAAAAAGTCATTTTATTAAGAGACCCTCCCTGGATTTCTAGGATGGACTGGGTGACCCTGGTTTCCATTTCACCTGCATCTAGTCTATATTTTTCATAAAAGTATCACATTCATATAATTGTGCAATTTCACATGCTTGTAAATTCCTGAGGACAAACAGGTCCCCATGTTATATTGCTATATCCCCAGGGCCTAGTACTGTTCTTTGTTCACACTGAAACTCAGTAAGCAGCTTTTCAATGAACAGGTGAATGAAGATGAACTTCTCCATTAGCAACAACTGTTACTCCAGGTTGGAAGGCACTTTACATCACTGAAGACAATGCAAAAGCATGATCCCCTTGAACAATTACCAAAAGGATAAAAATCAAAATGGTTAGATTGATGTTGAAGATAATCAATAGATACAGAGACATTGTGCTTGAATGGTAATTACTTATATATTTTATTATTTTTTAGATTATGTGCATTTGTCAGATAATGTAATATTTCTCAGAGCTCCTCAGAACTGGCATTCATTCTAGAACCTAAAAAGTGGCATGCTAAATGTTTCCAAGAATGTCTAGGAGGTCCCATATGCACAATTTACTCTGTTCTCAATTGCAGTTTTAAGTTCCTTACAATAACACCATATGAACTATTTGTTAACATGTAGCCAGAAAATACTAAACAAAATGTAAAATAAATAAATAAATAAATAAAACAATAAAAAATATGGGGAAAATGAAATTCACCATAAGTGCTTATACCTGTAAGTGATGTGTTTGTGCTGCCACTTCTGTCCTGTTAATGCATATCGTTTTCGACGGATATTAAATTTGGAGCTACCTCTTGTCTGGTCAGGTACACCACATCGAGGCTTCTTCATCCAGCTGCAAAAAACATGATATTTCAGTTATTTACCAGAAATCATGATTAATAATTTCAAAAGGAAATTAAGAAGTTAATATGAGACAGTGGTAATGAAAACACAATCTATAAACTAAAGGGAAACTATCAATGTCCTTGCAACTAGAATCCAAGTAACACATTTTGTGGGAAAGATCAAAAATCACTAGTTTACACCTCACATCCTTTGGATAATTTTCCTCACTCTAATTCACTTTCACCTAATTGTAGAATGAAATAGAATCTGCTATTAAAAGTTGTGTAATGTTGGCAATCATTAGTCCCTTGTGTCATTCTTCATATAATACTAAGGTGTCCCCCAACTTTAATATCAATAATTATTAAAATCTATTACATGATTTTAAATTCAAGGAGACAATAAGTATTTGTTACTCTCTTCTAGCTTAAATAACAGTGAAATTTTGTTCAAATAACATTTGCATTTCTACAATTTTTTCTTCTTTACTTTTGACCATTGTTCTAATTTCCTAGTAGCAGCTATTTGCTCTGAATCTTTAATAACAAATTTGATTCTTAAAAAATGTTTTTCCAAATATGAGGGTTAACATCACATGAATAAAGTTAAACATTTGTATTTGAATATTAAATGCTGTTTTCAATTTATTACTTTGAATACTTATTCAGAAGTTGTAGTTTAACTTTTTTCTACAGTCTTATTTGACTATTGTCATGTTTCTTATCTATTCTTAAAAGTCTTGTCTAAGGAGAAAGATTTGCATGGCTTTGAGTAGCTTTTCTTTAGTGGCACACAAAATGGTTTTCCTCTTCACTGACACCTTTAATAACTATAAAGCCAATGCTGAATATTTATAGTAATATATGATTCACAAAGTGGAAATGAATCAATTTTACTATATTTTGTCGATGCTTAACAATTTTTATACTTTTTACAAGGTATTGAACATAGAAATTACTATTTAAAGGTGCCCATTTTGTAAAAATGAATTCGTTTACTTGCTGCTTGGATAAATCAGTTAACTTGCTTTTATAATCATAAGAATAACTTCATGTAGGAATGAAATAATGACTTTTACTTTTTAAGAAATATGCCACTTTATTTCTGCATTTTTATTCTGATCCCAGTAATGTAGACATTGCAGTCATCAGATTTAACAAATGCCATCAGAGTTTAAATGCATTACATTTACTTCACAAAATCACTCCTTCCCTTTATTAAAGTTTCCCCATCAAACGAGATGTCTTACAATGGCAACTCCTGGGAAGCCATCCTGTTCTATGGAATTGAACTCTCTGGAAGTGAGAATGGATATCTTTCATTTTTAACTAACTCTCTAGGGCATTCCCAAACCCACTGAGTTTGAGAGATATTTCACTTGGTTGGAAGACACTCAAGACAGGGGATCTACACAGTCCCAGTACCTTGTGCAATATCTAGCATGTAAGAAATGTTCAATGAATATTCACTGCATAGATGGATAGGGACACTGCAATTTTTAAATAAAAAATAGTCATTTTAATGCATTTTAAAGATCTAGGTACAGATTTAATGAACAAATATTAAACATTAATGGTGTGTCTATAATGATGTAAGTAGTTCTTATATATGAATATTACATCAATTATCTTCTCAAAATATTATACTTTTCCTAAAATAGGTACTTACACTTATTTATCTAACTGAAAGTACTAGGAAATAAATGATAAATAATTATAAAATATGAATACATTTACTTAATGTGGGATGTAGTGACACTTACAGCTAAGGGTAATATTTAAATAAGTGCCTGGGAAGAGAAATAATTTTGGATAAAATGGACAAAATAAAATTATTTTATCAAGATAAAGTACATTTTCAAAGAGGTATACTTTTTTAATTAATATACATAATATTAAAAATGAAGACTGATTTAAAAAATAAATAATTAATTCAAACTTTCATTTAAATTCATGCATATTATAGACACTGTAGTTTTCTCAGTGAAATATAAACATCTTCCAAACAACAGAATTTTTAGAACTAAATATTGAATTCTTGTACTATAATATATCTCTACCTGGATTCCTAATGTAGTTCTTAGGATTTTTTCCATAAAACTTTAATATTCCTGTGTTCTAACTATTTCTTCATCCATTAACTTATTTCATCCTGGTTCAAATTTTTGCATTTTTATGACATACTAAGATACATGCAAGATGAAAGAATGAGTAAAAAGAGGAACAAGGCAGGACTCCTTTCCTTGCTAAGCTCCTAATTTATAGGCAACATATGCATGACAAGAAATTAGTCCAACATATCTGTGAGTTCTTATAACTGCAGAATCAACCAACTACATTTTTGAAAGTATCTGAAAAAACTCGTATCTATACAAACATGTACAGATTTTGTTGTTATTATTCCCTAGAGACTAACAATTATTTACATAGTACCTACATTGTACTGGTATTATAAGTAATCTAGGAATAATTTAAAGTATACAAGAAGATATGTGTAGGTTATGTGCAAAGATTTCACCTTTAAAATAAGGGACATGGGTTATCTGCAGACTGGTATCTGCAGGGGTTACAGAAGCAATCCCCCATGGATTCCAAGGGAGTCCTGGAATAAGTGCTCTCACATCTCCAGCTAGATATCCTGTTCATCATCTCTACTATTACATGTCATGAAAAGAAAAATCATAATTTTCCATCCCAAACTTGCACCATGTCATTTGATGCCTTATCTTGTGCAAAAGCCTAAACACCTCTAATGCCCATGCCAGATATCCAGGTATCATCCTCTACTTTGCTTTCCTCACACACAATCAATCATGATGTTGTCTGCTCTGCCTCAAAATATCTCCTGTATCTCATTCCATCACTGCCTTCATTCTCACTGTTAGTGGAAAATCTTCCCAAAGCAAAGAAGTGTTCTCTATATGCTGAATGTGAAATGTCTTCATAGAAACAATCTGACTCAGGCCTACATAGGGAGGGCATCCCTTGTCTCCCTACTTCTGAAGGTCCACTCAGTTTCTACAGAATCAATGACTTCATACCTTTATTTTCCATGACTTTTATCTGGAATAACTATTTCTCCTTATTAACACTAAGAACCCAAGCCACTCTTCATATTCATCTCACACAGGTACAGTTCACTACCCCAATGCCACTGTGCATTCTGATTTGTATGTATCTGTCTCTGTCTTTGAGTGACCTGTGAATAGAAGGAAGGACCCTAGCATGAGAACAGTGCTCAGTGAAATCTCCAATAAGCAACAGGAAATAAATGAACTAAGTCTACAAGTCATTTTGAAGATATTGATCTCCTCAATATCCTGAATGTTTCTTAAAAACTTTATAACTCTTTCCAGTTCTATGTCTTGAAAAAAAATGCTTATTACATGGACATAGCATGAACACTTTTACATAAAGATAATTCTTGAAGTAGATGACTTAAGTGCTAGAAATAAACACAACATTATGAAAAAATAAACACAATGGCAGGCATAACCCAACATCAAATACCAATGCAAATAACTTTCAATGAAGGTTGGTCAAGTTGAGAAAACTCTGTTAAATTCACCAATATTTGCAGCAAATATACACTTGATAAATCCCTTATATACTCATACATAATATATATATACACACAAACACACACAACTCTGGGTGTATATCTTTATTTATTTATTCATTACCAGCTAGTAACTAGCAAAATCTGGTTGCCCCTTTTTTATATTGTTTTTAGACAGTGTTATTAAGTGTATTTGACCATATACACTTAATTTTTCTGCATACATACTTATAGCTCATAAAGGTGTGCTTCTTTACTAACTCATTAGGGGGATTTTAATTTGGCATTCCAAAGCAAAGACATGGGGAAGGGACACTGGGTAGGAGAGTGTGAGCAATGAAAAAGGCAATTTGTAATATCAAGATATAAATAATGGCCACCCCCACTTTTCATAAATATACTGATTTGCAATATTGACTGATGATTTTGGAACCAATGCACTTTGAAATATTGGGCAGACTTTAATGTCTTCATTAAAATTACCTCAACTTAAAAAGAAAAAAAAATCTTAAATCAGTGTTTTGAGAGGAATGAAAAAGTTGAGAGCAGTGATTCTGACTACAGGGGTGTCACTCTGCTGCTGCAGACTCACTAGTTCTGTGACATTAATCAGATCTCTGTTTCATTCTGTGACTCAGTTTCCTCATCTATATAGGGAGATGATAATATCACCTCCCTTACCAAGTTACTGTAAGGATCAAATTAGTTAAATCATGTGAAACACTCAGAATAGTGTCTAACAGATAATAACTGCTATTATTTATTTATAATAATTATAATTGATTTACAAATATGAGGAAGTAGACAAATTAATAGTAGAACAAAAAGCAGTAACAATAGCTGTATACAGAAACCGACCTGGTTCAGCTCACATTGACCTGTAACTTAACGCACAGCATTTTATGTCATGCAGAACAGGGATCTTCTGGTACTTTGATAAAAGAGATCCAATATCTACACTTTCCTGTTTTATGTAAATAAAGTTGCCATAAGCTCTAAGCACATTTGTACATTTGTAGTGTCTGTACAGATACTTTGCTTATGAAACGTCCATTAACTTAAATAAACATTTTTTTAATGAGTTGGACATTCATGGCAAACACATAGGGCCACTGACTACATGGTTCCAGGAGGAGCCTCAGAGTTGGAGTCAGTATACCTGGTGGTCCTGAAGTGGTGCTGAAAGCAGGTAGCACTGGAATAGAATGCATTGTGAAGGCCACCACTGCAGTTGGAGTTGTACCACATAGCAGCTTATTGTACATATTCCTACCTTTGCCAAGAGAAAAACAAATGACTTACCAAACTGTGGGGAGCCATCCTTATTTAGCAGAATCAGACTTGGGTGAGCCATGGCACACAGAGGTCTGACTTCTAGGAACTGGCTACCACGGAGGACTATCCCAGATTACTGGGAAGTATGTGGCTGTGTGAGAGTGGGTCCCTGTCTGGTTCTGTGATAGTTTCCCTGAGAAAATGGCTCCCCTAATTCCACCTCATCCTGTTCATCACAGAAGAAGCCCCTCCCGTTCTTGCCCCTTTACCTGTGTGATTATACATAAAAGAGAGTTGGGCTACTCCATGCTGTTAGAGGTCAGAACTGGTCTGGCCAGACCTGTCACACCCCCTCGCATGTAAAAGGAGTATTGGCTCTTGTGTGTTTATTGATTAGATAAGTTTATGGGTAATTGAATGATTTATAGCCAACATCGTCCTCTGGCAGTTAACCCTTTTCTCATCCACCCAGGGCATGGCTGAGAAACCCCCACACCAAACCATATTTTGTTCCTCACCAATCACTACTCTAAGGAAAAACAAAAAAAACACAGTAGGTTAGACATGGTTTCATCCTTCAGATGCTCCAAATTTTACTTAAAGTAAGAGGAGAATCTTCTGCTTCTAGTTCTTCCTTAGATATTTCTAGAAATGTTTAAATATGCTTCTTCATATTACTTTGAATATTCTTAAATTTTGTTTATATTCACAGTTATAATTTATAAGATTTATTAAGGCAAATTCGCTTAAAGCTCAAAATGTTGATGACTGACAGCTCATTTTGGTACAAAGCTTCTTTTTCTATCAACTCTTTAACTGCCTGTATGGCACACATGTGATTCACAAGGCTGAAAGTGCAAAGGTAAAGTCCTTGAACACCTGAGTACAGAAAAGAAATGGATTAATCCATCATGAGCCTCTCTGAGAACAAAAGTTCTTTCAGTGCCTGTTCTTATTCTGCCTTCACCATTCACCTTTCAGAATAGAATCTAAGGTCTTTCTCTTTAGCTGCCAGTCATGCTTCTATAGCTACCAAAATGAGGATGGACCTATCCTATAATATTATAGTGTTTGAGTACCATTAATACATTCAGAAATAAAAAAACCTCTTTTTTTTCTGTTGGTGCTGGGGATTGAACCCAGGGCCTTGTGCTTACAAAGCAAGCACTCTACCAACTGAACTATATCCCCAGCCCAAAAACCTTTTATTATTCAAGAACACTTCATTTATGTCTAAATTGAAAGAAAAGATGGAGTTTTAACTTGTTAATTCTTTAGACAAAAGAATAGAAATCATAAAACATATTGATAATTAAGCATATTGATAATTTCTTGTTATATCTTGTTGTATAAATATCTCACAGAACAAATTAGAAGTTCAAAAGACTCTGGAGGTTCATAATAATTTTCTGGAAACAGCTACTTAATCAGGGTTAAGTTAGTTTCAATTGAGTACAATTTCTGACCATGGTTTGAATAAACTGAAGACTTATTCAGATTATATAACATATCAGAACACAGACACATATGCATGTATCTGTGGAGGAATCTCAAAAAGAAAGATTTATCACTTTGAGAAATAATCTTTCATCAATCATGATTCAGTACGCACCACCAT
Source organism: Glaucomys volans (assembly GCA_020662805.1). NCBI lineage: Eukaryota > Metazoa > Chordata > Mammalia > Rodentia > Sciuridae > Glaucomys > Glaucomys volans. The sequence continues at coordinate 69,082 of JAJEJO010000205.1, read as the reverse complement.
ACACATGAAAAATAAACCAAAAATTTAAAATTAGTTAGAATTATAAAACATATCAAACTCATTTTTCCTTATTGCCTTATTTTTTCTCTCTTTGCAAAAAATACCTTTTTAATCCATAGCATAGATTTTTAAGGAATTTAAGGGAATTTGCTGACAAAGCTCAGTCAATGACCCATAACTTAAAAGGAACATTGCAATATAAGCTAATGAATTCATTTTTGGTGGGGAATAAGTATTTATTGTTATCCTTCCAATACCAGTGCTAACTGATATAAAAGGAATATAATATGCCATTTGAGGTACCTCAAATGTTGCTTGAAACATTAAATGTGTTGTGTGGAAAGAGTTGATTTCATCAAAATGATATAGGGCTTACCACAATTGTAATCATCACTTTTAATTACCCACGAATTATAGATTAAATGCACCACATGTCTATCTGCCAAAGCAGCACATAATTAATTTATGAGCAAGTGATTTTGAAAAGGACTCTCAAATTAGATAAGAGTTTACTGAGTCTGAAAAGAAATTATTTTTATCCTGAGAAATAATTTTGGGTCTATACCTGTAATCTATCTTAGGTAATAAGGCTCAGATAGAAAATTCATACCTTATAATTTGATTATGTAAAGTAATAGCATTCAATTTCAGTATGTATTGTTACCATGCATTCACTTGAGATTACAAAAGAACAATTGCTTTAATAGCATAATTATGTTGATTATACTCCCCAAAATAGTATACTAATTGATCTGAGTAACCCAAGCAATAACATCTTAAGAGTAGAGGTGTTTCAGCAGAAAAAACAGGCAGGAGGCAAATGAAGCCAGCTGGTTACAGGTGGAGTGACAATTAGGGTATATTTCAAGCAGACCCAGGAGCAGAGGAGGCATGGCAGGGAAAGAAGGGAAAATGAGACGGAATTAACAAAGAATTTGTGGGTTCACCTGGAAATAACTGCCAGGCCTCTAACAGTCTCTAAAAGGAAAAATGAGTTAGCAATTTAAATAACAAAGAAACAAACACAAAACTCCAAAACTGAATTAGAACAAGGTTTTGTTAAAATAAATAAATACAGAATTCCACCCAAAACAGACAGACAAGCAACCAAACTCCTTGGTTTTAAATAAAGGGTCATCCATCAAGTTGATCTTTTCCTAAAAGTCTATCACAGAAATTCTGCTTTAACTCCTGTGCACCGATACCATCATCTCTCCAGATTTGGAATCTAAGCCACACTCTACCTAGAAAAAAGACCCATGTCCTTCTCTACACCTCCATTTCTACCTTCTGCCAGACAGCAACAAATTGTTCAGATCCCGTTCCACATGAAGGACCCAAATGAGTACTGCACACATTGCTCTTTTATTATCTCCTGACGAAGATCTTTCTCTAATTGCTCCAGGAAATCAAATCTACCTATCTCGAATTCTTCCAATGTCCAAGACTGGAAACAGGTGCCAGCTTTGTTTGGTGGGTCTCTCAATTTCAGTGTCGAATAAAAATACTAAATACTTCCTTAAAATTCTGGTACTAGTCAAATTAGACATTCAAACAATTGTTTTCTAAATCCTCAATTTATTTGTATTTTTAAAAATGGTGTCATTTTCTAAGAAAATGAATCAGAAGCTAATAGTTCTGCACTAGGTAACCAGAAAGTTGTCTGGAACACTTTGTAAAATGCTGTGAAGAATGAAAATTAAATGGAAATCTGTAGAATATACAGTGACCAAACACAAGACTATTCGGAAGTTTTTGTCTATTAAACCACAGTTACTTAGGATGAGGGGTCCTTATGACTCAAAATGAAAGCTTGATATGACACCATTAAGAAAAAATGACCATGATTAGTGGTCAGCTGGTCTGAAAGATCAAAACTTTATTCCCAATACCGATATCAAGTTTCTAATTATTGTAGAATATGTTATATTTATTCTTGATTTCATTTGCCAAGGTATAGATCAAAGGTAATAGTTATGCATTTCTTAAAAGTGTTGGAGGAGGTAATATATTTATTTTTTCAAATTACTTTGAAGTTTAATTTTGAAGTCTTTATTGTGTGCTTTCCTACTTTGGTGAATTAGAAATGCATTGATTAACAATAGGCTATAAGCATTAGAAAGCAAAATCAAATTTCAGAATTATATGTTAAATTAGTTTGCGGTGTCAGAATTATGAGTCCAGATAGCTCATGTATTTAAGGTTTAAAAAGAAAAATAAATGTGCTATTTCTCGAGGGACACAGCAGGGCAAGTTCCTCAGACTAAATGACAAAAGACCTGGGTTCTGCAGCTATTCTGGACTTGACTCAGCCTTTGACGTTCAGTTCCTTCGAGAAAAGTAGGGAGAAAAATATCTTCCCTATTGTGCAGGTTGATGTATGATCATCAACCTAAATAACAGAAATAGATTCACTTTGTGAATATCAAGGGCTCTACGAACACAAATGATTTTTTTCCTCCACTGAAAAAATTAATTACTTCCTCCTTTGCTATCCAGAAACAATAATGCTGCTTTACAACATAACAGAACTTTGTGCCGCTGGCAAAATCATTTGTGAACGTGTAGCTATGCACACAACCGAGTTCCTTTGACAAAGACCTCGTGTCTTCTGAACCTGATAAAGCCTCTTTCATTGAAAAAAAGAGCCCAGTAAAGTTACTGTTTCATACATAAATGAAGGAATGATTAATGAATCAATCAAAATAAAAAACTATTATTAAAGGGCAAGAAGAAGCCCCTTGTTAAGAAATTTAGAGACTTCCTAATGAAAACTCTTCCTTGATTTATCTCATTTGGGAAACTGTCACCAGTGAGGATTTAGTAAACAATCAATAACTACCCCACTGACACTGCCCTTCCCACCCATAACAGGAGACCAGATCTAAATCATTTCCCAATTTCCATGTGTAAATATTTCCATATGGCCTCTATGAAGCTATTAACAGATACCACTTAACAGAGATTTGGGGAAATGTGTGCACAGAATACTCTTACTAGTCATACAATAAAGTTCTATTATTCATTGTCACTTCTTGTAGTAGCTTCAACCATAAACCTACTTTGACTCTTTGTATTTTCTTTCCTGTTTTGAAAATGTGTTGATAAGATCAGGTGAGTAGAGTTGCCTTTGGACCTTATATGTTGTATGAAATCTCAGAGGACTAGAGTTAAAAACCGGACAAATTTCAAAGAAAAGTTAACAAGACAAATGATTCCATTAGTGGTTGCTGGAGTTCATGCAAAGATTTCAAGACTACTTAGTTTGGCTCGAGGAGCAAAAAGTAAAGGAGTATGGATGCCAGTACTTACTCAATTGTGTTTCTGTCCACTTTTCCTGTCATGTTAATGCCATAGAACTGCTGCATGGCAGCTAGGGCGGATTGCATGGTCTCTGCAGAGCGCAGCACTGACATCCTGGGGTCAGTTGGTGGGAGGTAGCCGTACTTTTGTAACCAAACCTGCAATAACAAGTACAGTTCTTTTTAGATCAGTTATATTTATAATTTAACAATAATGTTCTGGTCATTAATTTACATCTGTAATAGACTGGTAAACTTTATTTCTTCCATAAGGGTATACATTATTCGTTTGATTTCCTTGGAACATATATAATTTAGAGTATTCTAATATAAATTTAGTAGTTGTTGTGGATCTTTCTAATATACCTAAAAATCCAATTGAAAAACAATTAACCATTTCTTGCAAGCTTAAAGCATATAAAGTAGTATAGTAAACAATGGGAGGAAAAAATAAGATCATCCCGGTCCTCCAGGGCTTCAACCTGCCAAAATGAAGGTTATACTTTTTCAATAATGTACACATCTTTGCTGGAAGGGGCAGCTAATATGCATATATCACATCTAAAAAACTATTTACCTGAACAATTGACCAGTGGCTACAGTTGTGATGAGTAGCATCTTTACAGATAAATCATTTTATTCCATCATGAAACTTTGCATATAAGTTTCTCGCAACCAACTCTATACAATTATAGCTAGGTATCTCCAAGGATAGGAAACTTTTTCATGGAAACAATATTTTTTTTCCTTCCTTCCTTTTTTCCTTCCCTCCCTCCCTCCTTCCTTCCCTCCCTCCTTCCCTTCCTTCCTTCCTTTCTTCCTTCCTTCTTTTCTTCCCTCCTTCTTGTGATTCACTTCAGTCAAAATCACATAAGGAGTCAAACTTTTCACATATATCTCAAACCCAATTATCTCATTGCATATGTATGGATCTCTCTAAGGGTCTCTTGATTTATATCTCTCCCTTCCCTGGTGACAAGATTTAGGAGAATGGTGAAATAAAGAAATCAGAGTAGATTTCATTAGTCCTACTAATGTCTGGAGCAGGAATTCAAAGTTACTTAAAATTAGATTTTAAAAGTAATAGACAACTTGGGGCGTTTTCTAAAGGAAATAAGTGTCCTCCACGGAGATGTTTTTTTACAACTGTACGCAGTTCTTTTAAATGTGTGATCATGTGTTCAGCTCATACCCCAACCTGTCCTTTTCCTCAGTCTTCCTGAGGGTGCTAAGATTTATTGAAGTACCATGAACTACTTGTCAAATTCATAAGTACCGAGAAGTTACAATACTATTTAGTGAAAGATATTGACCTGTGCATTTCTCTCCCTACCTAGGTCATATAGGATGATCCTATGGAATTTCAGGCTTTTCTCTGACAACTGATATTCTTCCTTTATAAAGTTATAATCACTGCACAGAAGAGTTATTTACTCAGTGAAAACAAATGACAAATAGAGAAACTATATTGCATCGTAAGAGCTAATACTAAATATATCAAAATTTCAAAATGTAAAACACAAAGTGATATCTAAAAATGCAGTGTCAAGAATTAACTCCTGGAAAATAAATGCATTCTAAAAGTATTTGAGATATCAAGAAAGTTTGCCTGAGAAACTCAATCTAGTAAACTCATCTACCACACAGCAAAAGCATGCCAAGACACTCATCTCTCCTCTGTAAGGAACAGGCTGCCAGGGAAAACAGTATGTTGTTACCTAGTTAATAGTGGTACAGTCTCAAACAGATTCCATTTTATTTCTGAATGAAGGCGGTGGGTAATAATATTATTTAGTATGAAATTTAATACCTATAGTCATGTAATTTCTCAAAAGTGAGAAGATTTTAATAATATACATGTGTCAATATTCTTAAACAATAATTTTCCATAACAGTTTACATTCATTTCTTACTTGCTGGAGAGCTGATTTGTTGCTAGGTTACTGCTGGGTGCTAAGCTACTGACAATTATGTTTATGAGGACAGTCAAGAGAAAACCATTAATAATAAACCCTTTGATTTATATCACACAGACTATAAAAACACATAAATGTAAGTAGATAATGAAAAATTAACTTTTCTTATAAACATAAATATCTGATTTATTCCTTAGCCTTCCAAATGATTTCATATAATATTAAAAATTAATTTTGATTTTTCTTCAAGTTCTATTTCACTTGTTTATTATGAAAAACTGTTTCTCAAAATGAATGAGAAGTGGGTAATTCTTTTTAATTGTAAAATAATAGGAAAGCTATGAGATCTATAATTTTTATGGTTACAGTTTGGTTCCTAGTTAATCATCAATGTCATAATTCTATCATCCAGAAAAATGTTTACTAAAATACAAATATAATCTTATTTGAAAAAAAAATCTACAAACTAATATTTGTATACCTTACCTTTTACTTCTAATCTTCTACTGTCCAAGGATAGTAATTTGGCATGGATTCTTTCTATCATTTTCTATTCATAGAAATACATTTAAAGATATATACATGAGTATGTGTACTATATATGTAATATATATTTCACTATAGACATCCATCCTTATATGTTGTTACTTGAAATATATTCCTGTTTTCAACATTATTTAAGGTACTGCCACTTGTAGATGTTTAGAAATGCTAAATCTGTCTTGTTTGGTTTTGTTTGTTTTATTAGACTCACTGGAATGACATATGTATTTAAAAGCACTGAAAATTATCCAGGGACAAATAAGTTTCTTCAAGGAAAACCTTGACTCATTGTACTACCTGGGACTTAACTCCATCTCATTACCACTAGTACAAACAACTTGATACTTCAAAAGGAGCTACAAAATCTAACCCTGAATTACTGCCTATGTCACTAACTCATTCAAATATCTTTCTACCTTGTGGACAAAACCAATTTTTATTCAATTGAAGGAACAAAAAGAATACTGCTGTTCTCAGCAGAACAAAGAGATGTATCAAGCAATAAAAGGTAAAGAGTTAAATATTCAATGCTGTGCCAATAGATAATGCCATTACTAGATTGTAGTGACAGGGAGTAGCAGACGCACAAAATCTCAGCAAAGCCCACTAAAGAATCATCATTGTCAGTAATATTTCACGTATTATACTGCACAAAGCCACATGAATTGACTCAGCCATTTACACATATTAAGCAGCATCCTGAAAAACATTTATAAAAAAGAAAATGTTAGTAGTTCACATGATTAAGAGTAAAAGTAAGCATTTTATTAAATTTTATTTAAAATTTTTCTTTGGTCTTTGAGAATAATAAGTTTGCCAATGCCTTAATATAAAGCTACCATATTCATTTACTGAGATGAATCACATATGTGAGAACAATTTTAAAATTTTCCTCTGACAAGATAAAACATAGAGAGAATACATTTTATAATGATGACCCTGAATAATTGCAAGGTGCTCAGACATCCTTCAAAATAAAATAAATAAGCATATGTAATTTAACTACTGAATTTATTAGGGTTGGAAAGGATGCATTTTGGCAATTATAGAAATCACTAGAGGGAAATACAAGGAGGGATGGTTTGGAAATTTTATTTAACTTGAAAAATCACTATGTCAGTTCACAATGTCCATTTGTGGCTCAGCCATTTATTTCAGGTTATTGACTGACAAGTGAAGTTCTAAGATGTGGTATGGCAAGTGCAAGTTCCTTGTACCTAGTTCCTATGATCTAAAGCATAGTGCTCTCTATTGAATGAAAGGAGAGAGTGGTGATAAATGTTTTACAGCACTTATTTAATACAAATCATTTCTATTTACATGATCACATAAACACTTTTATTATTTTGGGAAATGATTTTTTAAAATTCCTGACTTCATATCAAACTTTAACATACTGACAAAAATATTTAAATCTACAATGGTTAATATCCTGATATAATTAATTGACTTTCTTGAAATACAACTGAAAGAATGCATTTTTAATAGATAAGTTCTTAATGTTATAAAAGTTAATTTCTTTTTACACAAATTTGTTAAATTCTATCATAAACTAAAATTAATAACTAAAAACTGATCACTACTTTATTTTGTGGTATCATCAGCAAAGTCAGCAAAATCTTCAAGATATTTTCCCCTGAAATAATATATTCACTGGTTACAAATAACAGCAGGATTTAGGGTCTACATTTTCTAGTGTGAAAAGAGACTATAAATATGAATTATAACTACCTATTAACCAAAAAATTAAACTGATGTAGAAGTAGTCATTTAGAATTGGTCAAATTGAAAATTCATGGAATAAGTTAACGAGGCAGAAATTAGCCTTTCTCTTCATTCAAAAATCTAAATGGGCTCTAAATCACCATCCCATGCCCACCATGAATGAATCAGTGTATGAAATTGCATATATAGAACTCAATTCATTTAGAAATTTTACTGTCTATTAAATGGCTTCTTAAACTGGAAATAAAACAGTAGAAGGATCAAAAGCTATTCCACCAACCATCTCATCAATCAAGGGGCAACTATTATTTGGTCGAGACAGGAAACCAGCTGCCTCATTAACAAGTGCAAGTCCTGAGGACGATCACGGTACATTTTTTTTTTTTCTTTTTTCTTCCCTCAACTTGAAAATCTCTCATTTGTGAAAGAAATTAAAAATTTAGGATCTAAAGACTGGGGGGAGTTTGCCCATTCTGCATAAAAGTAAATTGCACTTTGTATTTAGCAATTGTGGGAGCAAAATCCCTAAAAAATAGTGGCTGATATCCAGTGAATCCAGTGATTAAAAACCAGTCCCACCTTTAATTGCAATTTCATTATGTGCTGGTCCTTGTTCTGGAAAGATACAGAGGACTATCACACTCTGCTTCTTTTTCTGTCTTTACTGGTTTTTCCTTGGTGTGTTTAGATTTCCTAAGTGTGCTCCCCCATACAAAATATGAAAATATGACCAAAAAAAGAAAAAGAGCATATCACAACAAGTAGCAAATAATAGCAGACTATGCATGTGATACCACAATCCTCATGATGTTTATGCAAAAATAAATAAATAAAAAACTACTTAAGCCAGGCACAGTGGCATATGCCTATAATCTCAGCGGCTCAGGAGGCTGAGGCAGGAGGATCTCCAGTTCAAAGCCAGCCTCAGCAACAGTGAGGCACTAAGCAACTCAGTGAGACCCTGTCTCTAAATAAAATATAAAATAGGGCTGGGAATATGGCTCAGTGGTTGAGTGCCCCTGGGTTCAATCCCCTGTACCGACCCCTACACACACAAAAAAACTTAAAATAATCATTGATACGATTCTACCTTATATCATGATTACCTCATAAACCCAAAATGCGAAAGTCCCCCTTGAATCTGGGGACTGAAGCTAGGGATGCTCTATTCCCAGGTCCCTTTTTTAGTTTATATTTTGAGACAGGGTCTTGCTAAGTTGCCCAGACTATACTCAGACTTGGCATTCTCCTGCTTCAGCCCCGAGTCACATGAATTAAAGGTCTGCACCCCCACACCTAGTAACAATGTGGATTTTCTAAAAGGCATATACATGAACCTGAGTCATGTAGATGGATTATGGACTCGACTTACCTTTATGTTCTAGAGCAAATTCATCCTCATCAACACCAAAAAATAATTAAATTAATCTCATTTAGAACACACAAAGTGGGTGTGCCAAATGTCCCAATGAAATGTACAAACATTTCAGATCATGCACATATGCACACATACATCGATGAGCACATTATGAAATCTAAAATAAAATAAACTTTACTTTTGTTTCCTATCCAGATTGACTTTAATGTCCTCACTGTAACCAGTTTTCAAACATTCATTTTTCACCTATGTCTGACAGGTGTCCTGAGGGAGGGGATGGAATTCCACGATGTAGAGAGGTTGGCATTGTCATTACCATATCAAGTTTGACTATACCACATGACAACCTAGGACAATTCTTCTGTGCCAGGTTAAATGGATTTATGGTTGATATTATCTTAAAAATAGATATCTCAATAATACTATAAAATATAATGCAGAGTGAACAAGAAAACATTTTATGCTGTATAGATGTTCACTCGCTAGCTCATGGCAAAGCACTTAAAGGAGATGTCAAACTTTAATTTATTGCTTTTGCATTACAAAAAGAGAATAGTGTTGTTCTCTTCTGTGAAGACAAGTAGCTGCAAATAGTATGCTACTCAATAGCTATTCTGGGATATGGGAAATAAAAAACTTAATCTTTCCCATCAAGATAAGAGTGCTGTGCTAGGAATGCAAAAGAAAAGGGTTGCTTTTGAGGGAAACATAGACATGAGGGGTATTTTAAGGATGGATGTTTTGAAATGTTCCCATCATACATAAAATTTTGATCACAAGGTTATAATATCATGATTATTTAAAACTCTCTCGATGTTTTACTTTAAAATTTTGGCAAGAGAATTTTAAAATAATCTGCAAAAGGGATAGTTTTGATAGATTTTAAGATCATTTTAAAAAATTGAAAATTCAACACCTTCTGATTAGTTTTTTTGTAATAGATATTTGGCAAGATGATAATTTGCCAGCTGAGTTTACCAAAAATCATTGCATAATTGATAGGATCACAACATGAAACTCATGATTCATAACTACCTAATAATGCAATTTTTCTAGTTGTCTTTATCATTGTCAGGTATCTTTTTGGTTACCACAATTTTTAAGATGAAAATTAGCAATAAATTGATTTTGAAATTACTGTATTTTGAGGTGTTAAATAAACATTGTAAAGAAGAAGGAAGTAAAGTCAATCAGAATTCTCAACAATTTTCTAATAAGAGCAAAAAAATAATAAAAAAGCAATTCATAAAACATAAGTTATTTAGAAAATTTATGTCACTCTTAGGTCAACTTAATATTTCTATTTTAAGTATAAGACAATGTTTAGTACCTCTGTTCATAAGTATAAATAAAAGATGTTTAAAAAAACCAAACAAACTGATGGTTAGGTACATTCCAAAGCGTGGAGATCGCAGATTAGATAGTATGAAGCTACTGAACTTTAAAAAGTGAAGTTACTTCCTTAAATTTTTTCCAATGGATTATACTAACTCTCCAGAAAGGATAAGACACTTTATCAATAGCTAGATATTATATTCTGTTTTTACTATTACCAGCCTGTTAAAACAATTTCTTAGGATGACTTGCTGAGTCATTCATGATTTTATCTCAAATCTGTTACCTGTTACAGTTTATTCTTTGGTCAAATTGAATGTTGGTCCTGCCCCCAACAGGTGTTGATAAGAACAGCAACTGCTACCATGCCTTTACTGCCCACTATGTACCAGGCTATATCTGTATATTATTTTTAATTTTACACTAAATTCTTAAAATAACTAACATAATCTCTGTATTACAAATGACAGAATAAAACTCCAGAAAGATTAATTAACTTGCCTAAAGATACTGCAACAGGTAGAGAAGAAATCAGAAGGGAAACTGATCTGACCAGATCCAAGCTTGCTTGTCATTCTAGACTACCCTTAGGCAGAGAAAAGACCCAACAGTCAGTCCATATGCTAGGAAGACCTAGAAGACCCTGTTGACATTTGAAAATAAGGGCAAACAGTCTGAAAGCATATCCGTGATAACCAAGAGTGTTCAGTTTTTAGGCAAACATCCCACTTTACATCACAAAACTGCAAGGAGCTGGGTTGTAAATATTCAGGTGTAACACCAACTCCTACTTCCACAGGAAGATCTGAATAGCCTATTTTGTTCAGCAGAATTAATATTCTTATTTCTATGCTAGAATATTTTACTTAAGGCCATTTCAATCTTACAGTTTAAAAAGCTACTGAAACCATCATTTCTTCTCACTTTATTCTTTCACAGCACTTCTGTTTTGTCATCTTGTTCAATTGCATCTGTGTTCTCCTTGGTTATCATTCCTAAAAATAATCCCTTAAGTACCATCTGTGATCACTCTTCAATCATACTATTTAAATCAAAAATATAGGAGGGTGTCCCCAAAGGTTTATGTGTTTGAGACTTAGTCTCCAGCCCTTGGCATTATGGGAAGTGGCAGAAACTAAAAGGAGAGGTTTCTGTGGGGACCTCCGGTAATTGGGGGTGTCCCATTGAAAGGGATATTGGGACCCCAGCCCTTTCCTGTTCCTCTCTTTCGTGTACTGGCTGATGCAATCAGGCTTTATTGTAGCATGAGCTACTGCCATGATGTGCTGCCTCCCCACCAACTCAAAAACAACAGGCCAACATGGACTGAAACCTCCAAAACTGGGAGATAAAATAAATACTTCTCTTTATACTTTGATTATTTCTGGTATCTGTTACAGTAAAGTTGACTAACAGGAATCAACCCTCATCTTTCCTTCTTCCCCAATGCGTCTTGACTCCAGTTTTATCCAAAGTGGGAGCTTAGTCTGCTGGCACCTCTTTTTCCAGGGTACCATAGTTTCCAACCAGAAACTGCAGAATTCTCCAGCTGGCCTCTCTGTTTTCATACTGCTACCTCTTTTTACCCAAGTTCTGTGAGTTGCCTTTTTCTTTATTTGTGGTAAAATACATATAACTTAAATGTTGCCCATTCAACAGCTTCAAGTGCATGGTGTGCTGGTCCAGTGCTACAGTTGGCACCACCATTCATCTCCAGAACTTGTCATCATCCCAAGCAGAATTTTTGGAGCCATTAAAAAATAACTCCCCATTCATTGTCCCTGCTTCTGACCTCAAATGACTACTGTTCTACTTTCTCTCTGCATGAATTTGACTACTGGAGGTACCTTGGACAAGTGGAATCATACAATATGTCCTTTTGTGTCTGACTTACTTCATTTAGAATTTTTTTTCAAGGTTCATCTATATTGCATCATCTGACCTTTTTTAATACTGAATAATTTTCCAATATGCCACATTTTGATTATCTACTGATCCATCAATGAATGTTTGTATTTCCACAATGTTTGAATCTTGAAATCTTAATCCCCAATATGCTAGTTTTAGGAGGAGAGCTCATTAGGAGGTTAATTAGATCACAAGGGTGAACCACTCTAACTTTCTTTCTGTCATGCAAGTAGACTATGAAAAGTTGGCAGTGTGTAACCTTCCCCAAATCCCACCCATTCTGGCATCTGTCCTCAGATTTCCTCCTCCAGAACTGTGAGAAATCAGTCTGCTGTCCATAAGCTGCCTCCTCCATGGCACTTTGTTGTAGCAGATTGAATTGACTGATGTGATAAACACTTGTGTTTCCACATTTGTTTCTTATGAACAATGTTATTGTAGATGTGGATGCACAAATATTTGTTCTAATCTCTGCTTTTAGTTCTGGGTGTATATCTAAGAGTGGACTTAGTGTGGGTCATTCTGTTTAATTTTTTGAGGTGTCTTATTATTTTTCCACAGAGGCTTCATCATTTCATATTTTGCTAGCAATGGACCAGGGGCGAATTTTTTTTCCCACAATCTTGTCAACTCTTGCTTCTCTCTCTCTCTCTCTCTCTCTCTCTCTCTCTCTCTCTCGATTGCTTTTGATAGCTATTCTAATGGATGTGAAGAGGAATGAGTTGTCTTTTTTAAAACTTAGATATGGTTATATCATTTGATTATAATGCTTTGGAAGTTTCCTAATGATCAATGCAAACTTTTTACTGTGGCCCATAAATTTGGGGAGATTCATTTTGTTCTATGACTTCATTTCATGGTACTGTCCCTTAATATTCTAAGCACATTGTCTTTTTCTTGTTCTGAAAATAAACTAAACTCTTTTCCTGCCTTGGGACACTGCATTTACTTTCCTATGTTAAAAAAAAAAAATATATATATATATATATACATACATATATATATATATAATACACACACACACACACACACACACACACATATACACAAAAATAAGTGTCTCCTTGTCCTTTAAACTTTAGTTCAAATTCAGGCATTTCAAAGAGGGCTTCCCTTGACTACCTCACCATCACCACCACCACCAGAAGGCAGCACCATTTATGTTGCTAACTGCACTCATCACAAGCACAACATGGTTGTTCAGTTTACTTTTACATAAATGTTTTGTCAACACTATTAACAGCACCCAATACCGTAATAGCTACCAACACGCATGAACTTGAGTAATGAAATATGTGAGCTAAGTGAAGAATCCATATATTAATATTAATCTACTGATAGCCCAGTGGATATCACACTCAACTACACCCATGATATTCTGCTGTTTTCTACCACTGGGCTAACACCCCTACTCCCAAATAAGCACACATCTAGGCCTCACACCAGGTGTCCAGTAGCCCAAGGCAAATAACAAATCTGTTTGATCAGGTATGTGGGAAGCACGGTTACTAACTTCCAGATATCATCTTTAGAAGCTCTAGGAAATTTAGAGCAAGGTACAAGAGAGACTGACAATATACGTACTATGGGGAAAATACTTAGGAGTTCCATCTTTGCCTTTTGAGATTCTACTTTCCAACCCCACATCCAGAGATGTATCTCACCATACAGATAATACACCTATTATCTGTATTGGTGTTGGATATGTTACTTAATTTAGTTCAATCATTCTACATTGTTTACATATATGTGTATATATAAATATTAATGAACACATCTCATAATCAATAAGTTATGATTCATATTCAATCAATTCAAATCATATTCAATTTGATTTGTCAATCAAAAATAACATCAATAATACATTTTTGAAACTCAATACGGAAGATAAGAAAGGTTAATTAATTTGACCAGGGCTACAGAGCAAGAAGGTCCAGGGGTTCAGGTGCCAGTGAGTCTGAAATGGCTCTTGCTCTTAACTGCAGTAAGCTGAGAAAAGTAGATCCTTGGCAAACCCAGGGCTCATCATCTAAACTTCTGGAAGATCTGCACAGGCCATGCTAGGTCAGAAATCCACTATCTTGTTTTTTCACACCTGAATCTCATCAGTGGCAGATGGGCCACTTTGTTGGAAAAATAAAACAAATAAAACAAAAACAAATGATAAATGCATGGTAAGTGTTACCTAACTGGCCTATAAGATCCATGTGTTAACCAGCTATAAATTGGAAAGAAAGAGTCAGCACCTCTTGAAAGGCTGACAGCTTCTAATCCTCTTAAGTAGAACTTCTGTGTTCTTCAAAACAGCAGAGCACAGTCCTCTGAAGACCAGGAGAGGTGGTCTTCTGCTTCTTCCAGATCTCCACCCAGGGATAAGAAGTCGGTGGTTATTGATCGATTGGTGTACAATACTGGGGTTTCCAAATCACTGTATTTAAAGTTATTTTTTCACATATAGAAGATGACTTAATGAGGGGAGATTCTCCTGTTATAATTCCAGAACATAGAAGAGTGGAAGAATATTTAAAAACACAACTCTTCCAACTTTCAGTTGGAAATCAGCATTTCCCTCCAGGGACCATCTGGTGCTAAAAAAAAATCTTGAAAGCATCTTTCTCCTCCTCAGAGGCAATGTTCTTGGAAATGTGAAACTTTTTTTTTTTTTTAAGGGGAGTAAAATACATGAAGATTGAAAGAGTTTAGCGTCTGTATAATTAAGATAATTGAAAGATTAAAGTTATTTGTGACATTAAGAACTTCTTTTTCCAAAATAAGGTTACCTGTATTTTTTTTTTTTATTTACTTATTGATTCATTGAACACAAATGGAGTACAGCTATTGTTTCACTGGTTGTACACAAAGTAGAGTCACACCATCTGTGCATTCATAAATTGATATGCTTTAGAGTTAATGAGTGGAAAATAAAATTTCTCGAGAGCACAAAGAGTATTCCAGACTCCTCTAAAGGAGAAAGGACTTTAAAAACTAACAGAACCTCTTTCCATGGAGCACACATCCAATAAATATGTTCTGAAAACTACTGCATGCAGTTTCTAGGTAAGGACTTGGAGTTGTAACAGTTAATGACACAGAAATAGTCTTTGGTCTCATGGTGCCTACAGAATGATTGACAGGAAAGACACACATCAATAATGTGCAAATAAATACATAACTTCAAATTACAACAAGTGCAAAAGGACACAGAATGCTGTGAGTCTAATTATAAAACCTAGAGGATACCTAGACCTAGAGGATACAAAAACACATGATAAACTGAAAATTCAACTACAAGTTAGCAAAGAGCATGGAATCAAGCTCATTCTAAGAAAAGGGGTGCACAGGTACAAATGCCCAGTTGTATGGATGGTGGTTTCAAAACATGTACATAAATTATTTGAAACACCATCAAAAGAAGGAGGCTACTTTTCAGTTAGACATGGGCTGTTCTTGGAGTTTGTTCTGATTAGCAGAATGACATTGGAGGCTGGGTTAGAAAAGGTGATGCAGCTTGTGCCTGGATGTCTTTTCTGGGAGACTCACCCTGGGAAGCCATCTGCCACCTCCTGAGGAAGCCCAGGTCACATGTAGGTGTCTCCTCTGACAGGCTCATCTAAAGTCAGCATCAACCTCCAGAGAGTGAACACTGTGCCTTTGGAGAATTCCAGCTCCCAGCCTTTGAGCAGCACCAGCAAAGGTAAGCTGCCCTTGCTGAGCTTTGCCAAGCGACGAATTTGTTTCACCTCACTATGTTTGAGGGCAGATTGTTTCATCTCAATAGATAACTGGAACAGCATGAAAGAATTATGAGTTTTTGAAGAAGTGAAAGAAAGACCCTGTGGTTAAGGGATGAGACTAGAAAAGAGTGACATGATCAGATTGTTCAACAACCTGTAGGATTTGTATGTGTCAGGGTAATATGGAAAGCAGAGAAGAGTTTTAAGCCTGTAAGTGATGTGATCAAATTTGTTTTAGAAAAACATCATTGCCTCTGCTCTGTGGGTAATGAAAGGAACAGCAAGGAAGTAAATACAATTCTGGCGTAGCTGGGGAAATGGGTGAGTGGACAGATTCATGATTCATTTCAGAGGTAAATAAAAACAACTTTGTAAGCTATCCAATATAGTACATGTACTATTATGATTAATACTGTTATTCCATGCAAATACAACAAGTTTTATTGGACAGAATGCTAAGCACTAGAATCAGTCTAGTCATTAGTGACATGAGCCTGCTGATAGAAGTTGATGTAGGCACAAAAAGTGCACAGGGATAGGGCACCCGAATGTCACAGGGCAGTTTTTTAGGGATGAAAAGAGACCTTTAAACACAACTAGAAAAGCAATCCTCCAAATTTAAATCTCCTGAGTTTATGAAAAGGCTTCTCAGTCCCCTTTCCATGTTCAAGGTCACCTCCCTGCACCAGGCTCTGTTTGATTGGCAGTTGAATATTGTAAAACTTTCCTAATTGCCTACTGACTTCCCTGGATACATAGTCTTTCAATTTTGACGTATCTTACTTAAAATAGAAAGATTAAGTATCTTAAAAGACCATTTTCTTTATTTAACTTTGCTGCTCATAATACCTTGACTGCTATCATTTGCTTAAGGATGTGATTTAAAATTCTTTATCCATGTATTTAATAAACCCCAAATTTCCATATATCTACATCTATAAGCTCACATCACTCTAACAAATCCATGGACATTGTCTGAAGTGGACTGTGATTGTTTTGGCCCACACTACTACTGTCCTGCAAGCATTGGCATGCCTTGGCCAACCTTATCCTGGTCCTCCCTGGAGTTTATATACTTCCTTACCTCACTCTTTAGCCTCTGATAGCATTTACTGTGTGGGTGACATGTTCCATTCTTAACTCATCTTGTGAGATTTAATGATGCATGGAGGGTGTGGACACAGTCTTTGAGTGTAGAGGACACAGGTTCAGGGACTCCTGGGTAAGAAATCTTCAAACTCTGCTTGAGAAAAGTACATGGTCTTTCTGTTTCTACATCTGGGGAATATTGATATTGGGGAAGAGTGAAATGGGGATAATGATATTGCCTCTTCATAGGGTCAGAGGGGGTACATTATGTAATAATCCTACAAGAGTACTTAGCATAGAGAATAGCACAAAACAGCTCAACAGCAATATATGAAAATTATAAATCTGTTCATTGTACAATTACATAATTCAATTTCCAAAATATCTAAATGCTTGACATAAAGGTTAACAGATTTGTTAAATTTCTTGACAAAAATGTTCATGATCTCAATACCCATAAAGAAGACAAAATGAACAAAAAACATTTTTGTTAACATGCGGCATGATGAGCATCTCATGAACCTGAGATTTCTATTGTTCATGTATAGGCCCTTTGAACTGCATCTACTCTCCACCACGAATTTTGTTTTCTACTCACTAGTTATAAAAATACAATATCATAATAAAGATATAGATGGATCTATATGAACAGACAGAGGTACACCAAAAATAGTGGTATGTGAAAACTCACATAAGTCTACACATTATACTAGCATATGCATAAAGTAAATAATTTTCCAAAATTTCCAGATGCTTACACAAAAATTACTAAAACTGGTTAACTTTTAGGACTGGAATTGATGGTCAACAATTGAAATAGAAAATGGTTCTGTATTGTTTACCTTTGATTATGATTTTTAAAGATAATAAATAGGAAAATTCAGAGACTCGGTTAAAAGCAGGGTTTTTTTTTTGATATAGCATATGATAACCTGCAAAATTTTCAGACCACTTAAAACAATGCACTATAAATGGATTTTCCAAATTGTACTTGTAGTGATGAAACATGAGTTCTTTATTTCTGCACAAATATCATTAGACCACTAAACTTGATGTTAAGATCTTCCATATTTACTCTTCTGTGCTACTCATGTGTTTAATTTAAAGTAACATTGATTTCATAAATCCTGCAAATTAAAATTTAAAATGGATCACCTTTGCAATCCCAGGATGCTTAAAGAAAACTGTTTTCTGGGACAGTGTTTCATGATGACACTTTTATTAATTGAAGAAAATATCCCACCTTGCTCAATATCTAGGGTTTCTTGTGGAAACATATTCAGTGGAAGTAACAGATAAGGCTGAAATTTGGTGGAGGGGTGATAGGAAAGGACAATGTCAACGGCAGAATAATGTAGACTGTGTATATTCCGCTCTCCTATGTAGATGCCACATTCTCCTGGATTTCATAAAACTCAGAGCAAAAATAGAAAAATGGTCAATTGTGAAATCAATTACAAGAGTCACCAGATCGCTTTATAAGGAGCACAAAATTTTTTGCTAGTTCTAATCTTAAATGCTGTTTTTTTATAAGCTTTCTGACCCTATGACCCATTAGCTTTAAACCGTTATAGACCAAAGGAGAAGCAGTCTAGAAAAAGTAGAATAGTGAACATTAAAAGTGCATCTCAAATTGGAAAAGAAATCAGATTGTTCTTTCTCTTTCCCTTTGCAGATGCTTTTCCCTCCCACACTCTTAAAAACCATAGTCCAAATCTTTGAGAATGATCTGTCTATTTCAATCTTTCTACACTTACAGAACCCATCTTCTTATAAGGGTTTTTAGGGTTCTTCTTTTAAGGGTTCTTAGGGTTCTTCTTATAAGGGTTCTTAGGGTTCTTCTTATAAGGGTTCTTAGCTATGAAGTTCTCTTCTATTAGCCAGAGCCTGGCACATCATGATTTTTCAGTATATGGAGGTTGCTAATAACAACTGTGTCAATGTCGATAATAACCATATCTTCAACACCCACATGCTGATGACTCCTATAGGCATGATTTCAGATAAGCACTCTCTGGAAATCCAGAAATGTGTATCACATTTTCTAGTGTCCCTCACATTTAGCTGTCTCCATGGGCACCTTACATTCATTTGACCTAAGACTCAACCTTTCACACAGCTTTTCTGGTTCCCAGTGTAGACAAAAAATAGCCTGGTCTTATGCTTTATATAAGTAAATGATACTATCCCATCAACCAAACTCCAAATCTGGGAATTATCTTGAATACATCTTAAAAAAATCACCCAGTCTACACATCTGACTGCTTGTATACAGAGAATACATCTCAAACCCATCTCTATCTCTCCATCCTCAGTTTCACATTAGGACCCCAACCTTTTCCTTTTCCAGCTTT
The DNA here is from genome assembly GCA_020662805.1 of Glaucomys volans. Classification (NCBI taxonomy): domain Eukaryota; kingdom Metazoa; phylum Chordata; class Mammalia; order Rodentia; family Sciuridae; genus Glaucomys; species Glaucomys volans. The sequence continues at coordinate 49,798 of JAJEJO010000205.1, read as the reverse complement.
AAAAATAAATTCGTGGTTGATTGATTTGTATATAGTTATGGTGTTCAACATGAAGTTTTAAAATATGTGCACCCTGTAGAATGGCCAAATCAGACTAATTAACACAATATTACTTCATATGTTCATCATTTATTTATGAAGAGATTAAAATTTACTCTTGTAGCAATTCTCAAATATATATATAATACATTGCTCCTGAACTAGTCACCATGCCACGTAATGGATGTCTTGAACTTGTCCTTCCTCAATGAAATTGTGTCCTTTCTCTAGGACCTCAACCTTTTTTAACTGAAAAAATAAATGGTAATGACCTCCTTAACATATATTCCTGACTCTCCTCCTGATCCAGTTTCCTGTCATTTGCCAGTGTGATATTCTTTAGGGAACTTTCCAAACATTTGAATATGAGAACATAGAATAAGTGGCAGAATTTATTCAAACTCGTTCACTAAATGAACTATTTTTTTTGTCCTTATAACTGAAAAGGTAGCAACAGGTAATAAATTAGACACAAATTTCATGAATGAATATTGAAGAATAAAGTAGTAAGTTTCAGTACCAACTGAACCTGAAAACATTTTTTTAAAATGCTATGCGGTTTAGTTTCCATTTGTCCATCTGAAATCTGCTTTTGAATCCCCTTCAGCTGTGTACCCCATGGAGACTGACCTCCATCCACCAAGGCTCCTTTGTCATTTGAGTTGCAGTTAGATTGAGCCATTAGGAAGCTCTATCCAGAACAGAGAACAGAAGAGGTTCATGCCCACTATGACCCTCACTGCATTTCTGTGTGGGTCCATGTTTCTTAGGCAGTTACTCCTCTAGGATGCCAGATCTCATCTGCCTCTTAAAGTTGGATTACTTTCCTTGTCCTCCTTGTTCTGGGAATAGTGAGGTCTACCAGATAATCTTAATCATAAGACACTTCATCATCCCCTGAAAAGTTTCCCTTCAGCATCCCTAAATCTCAGGAAAACAGTTCCATAGTGAAATTGTTTTGAGGGAAATCTTTGAAATGTAACAAGTTTTTGTTTTGTTTTTTTCCTGACAGAATCCTCACTGGACATGTATGACTTATACATATAGCAACTTAACTTTATTTCACAGATAGAATAAAAAAAGTAATGCAGGATCATGTATACATATGTACATAATTTTGAATAACCTTTAAGGAAACCATTGGATAATGCCCATGCATGCCCAAAAATATTTGGTGTGATTTTACATACATTTGTAGTACCTAAAAGTCATTTTTACAGAAAAAAATACATAATTTACCAAAAAAGGCAATATTTAATCTAGAGCAGTATTCTTCAAAGCATGATCCACATACTGGTACAACTCAGGTGTCATGACTGTTTCTGATTGATCTGTGACAAGTACAGAAAAAGTGTAAGATTTTAGCAGCCCTTTTTTTTTTAAAGCAAATCTGATATAATGCAATATTTTTATAATAAGTATTGATTCATTTTAAACTGCGAATTTAAAAACTGACTCTTAGCCAGAGATTTCACTTAGAGAAAATCCATAAATGTTAAAAAATGAAAAAAAATCCATGAACTTGTATAATCTGAAAGTTTTAATTTTCCTAAAATATTGAGAACAAACTGCCAACAACATAATGCCCTGAGTACTGTATTTCTTATAAACATGAATATTTTCCTGCATAGCTAAATAACCGTCAATGTCAGAATATTAACATCAATACCTTATTATCATCAGTCCCCACTTAAAATTATAGAGTCGTCTCAGTGATATTTTTAATAGCAAAAGACTTCAGTTCAAAAGCATGAGGTGCCTGTCAATATCAGCTTAATCTCCTATCTGAAGTAGCTTCTCAATCCTCTTGGTGTTCATGACTTTGACACTTTGGAGGCCTACTAGCCGGTTATTTTGGAGAATAACTTTGGTTTGTCTGATATTCTCTCATAATGAGACTTAGTTGTTTACCTTGGCAGGAGCATCTCAAAGCAACGCTGTGTGCACAGCCTCAGGTAGGGTATGACTTCAATAAAGATGAAGTTTATTTTAATGGCTTGCTTAACGGGGTGTCTGCCAGGTTTATGCTGCCAGTAAACTCATGTTTCCCCACTTTGTAATTAATGAGAATTTTACATGATAAATTCTGAAATGATATGAGTCCTGCTCCTCATGAAACGTCAAATTATTTACCTATGAATTTTTATCTGTATGGGGTCATGGTTTGCTATTTTATTCAATGAATTATAATCTATTACTATCATTATTTTGATGCTCATATTGTCCTTGACTCAAACAGTATATCCTTCAAACTAGAATCTGTGTCCTTTCAACATATTACAGGCTCATCTGCTACTTTCCTATCCTCCCAACAGAATCAGTCATTTCTCTAAGGAGCTGCAGTTGCTTTAAGTAGACAATGATATTTGCAAGTCAATATTTGGGGAAAGGGTGCAATCACTGTTATGGTTTTCACTGATTTCAGTTGTGTCAATGAAACACCTGCATGTATATGCAGACATGATTTTGTATATGTGGGTGTGTATACATTCATACACACATATATTGACATTTATATTTATGACTATACTGCTCTCTTCAGATATATATTTAAATTTGTATTCATTTACATATCTACATCTATATATTTAAGACCATGATTGCCAGGAAACTCATATTAATTTACCACTGGGTTTAATAGAGTTTTCTCTATTTCTGCATTTGTAATACCCTTCTGTGACAATGTGAAAACTGAATTTCATCATCATTATTGTATTCATGTATGTGGTCAATCCTCCTCTATGTAACCAATTTCCACTCTCTGTCGGCACCAATTCCCCTGTCTTTGCAATCTGCAGACAGTTCAAGAACTTTTGATCTGGAGGCATTCTCTTTAACATCAGAAAAAAATATGGATCCCTATTATATTAATTTATTTAGTTAATATAAAACAAAAGTAAATAGAAAAATAATATATTTACAAATTACATGACTGTTTATGAGAAAATTCAAAGAAATCACCGGGCTAGTCTGGTAAGCTCAATGCTTAGAGACATATTTTTCAAATCAAAACACATGTATCTGCTATATCAACTGATTTTTATCTCCTCCACTCTGTTATCCTGCCCTTAGTTATTGAATATTTGTGACAAATCATGGGGAGAAGATGAGCTACACCATGTCTTTTTATTGTTTGCTTTGAATCCTTCTTCTATGGACAACTATACCACAGGCAAATGATCTTATGCTTTCTACTCTATTGCTTGCCTATTTTGAGTGAGCAAAGTAATTTCTCCCCCACCCACTCTCTATATCTGTGCAGTTACTAATTCTATGTGGTATACCTTAAATTTGCCTAAGAGAGAAAATCTTAAGTGTTCTCACCTCACCAAAAATTGGCAACAATGTAAGGTGATAGATATGTTAATTAACTGAATAATGGTAATTGTTTCACCAATTACATATTTATATCAAAACATTACATTGTATGTCTTAAATGCATCAATTTTACTTGCTAATTATACCTCACTAAAGATGTAAAAAATAAAGTAAAAATGCCATCACTGGCAATGTTCACCTATCTGTACAGCATTATCAGTGCCCTGTGGTCAACAATTGTTACAGGAAATTGACAGCCCCTGGGTTTGTTCATATATGCTCAAGAGGAGCTCTGCACATCAGTCATGCTTGATAATATGATACTGAATTATCATCCAAAGCAAACTGCAGAAAAGGATGAATAAGAGTTTGTGAGTATTACACTTGAGACACTTTTAAAAAAATGTCTGTTACATTTTAACATACAGTCAAGAGTTGTCAGATAAAGTTAAATCATCAAGTATTCATGGGGCACTAAAAATGTGCAGGGTAATCTAGCATCAGAGAAAAACCACAAATTAGGCAAAAGTGCTGGGTTTATGCAGCTTTCATTTTGAGGAGGTGAGAAATATAAGAATAAATACATTGTCTAAAAAAAGGTAAATATGTAAACTATGGTGTAGAGATGAAAGCTTCAGGGAAAAAATGAAGCAAGAAAGGATTGGGAAGGGCAAGTTTGGGATAGCACGCCCAGTGCAATTTCATGTGAAACATGGTATTTTAAACAAGACTGGAGGAAGGAGTGTCACACATCTGTCATATTTCAAAATGTGACCTGAATTAACATTATACCCAATTATGTTGATTAGGACCCTCCCAGGAAGAGACAATAGAAATCATAAAGCACACTAGGGAATAGAGGCTTTAGGCTGGAATGGAGGAGAAGGGGAAGCAAGAAGAGACTAAGTCAAAAAGGTTGCAGGGACAAGAAACATTTTAGACCTCACATGGGCTATTTTGAGGACTGTGATGTATAGTATGCATGATATTGTGGCCACTGGAGAACGGATTCTTTGTTGGCTTATAGAATTTTATTTTAAAAACTAGGCTTTGGGGATCAGTATCTCATTCATTTTGGGAAGAGATACAGTCCTCTGATAGTCTCAAACGTATAGTTAGAGAGAGTGGGCTATAAGACAAGTAGCCACTTCGATTACTTTGTTACCATAACAATGTGCACTGAATTAAAATAATACAAATCTTCATAACATCTAGGATCATTTAGAATATTTCAACAGCTAGGCCTGATCAGCATGCATATCTCAGGGCAAACACTGTAGTTTCAAATTCAGAGTCTGCATTTCAAATTGTACCTTGGCATTTTTAATGCCATTTTCTTGCTCAAATTCAAAGGACTTTGACTTTTGAGTTGAGTTTCTCAGAAGCAGACATAATCATCTTTTGGAAGGTATTGAAGCAATATTTCTAATGTTTTTCATTACTTCTCATGAAGAATTTCCAAGACAAAAGTGAAAGAACAGCAAATGAACCTAAAGCATCCACATCACCTTCAGTCATCATGAATACAGCCCCAATCTTGTTTCAATTATAGCCCTTCATCCTCACTCCACTTGGATAATTGTGAACAAATTTAACACATCACAAGTCACATCATTTCACTAATAATCTATTTCAGTACCAATATTTAATATATACAAATTCTTAAAAATAGCAACAATACCTTTGTAATACCCAAAGAAGTTGCAACAACTTCTCAATATCCAGTGAGTTTCTGCATTTACCTTATTTTGTAATTTATTTCTATAGTTTGCTTCCACCAGAACTCAAATACATTCTACACCTTGTAATTATTGTGCCTTTTAAGTTTCAGATATTTTTCTTTTCTTCCAATTGTTTTTTTTTTTTTGTTGTTGTTGTTGAAGGCACAATATCGTTCTATATATATTCTCTCAGTCTATATTCTTAGGTGTGTCTATATGACTAGGTTCTGCTGATTGCAACTCCGCTGTGTCATTTATCAGGTTCCCAAGTAGCCTGTGTCCTGTAAACTCATGTAGATGTATAGGGTTGTGCATGTTCAGATTCTGTGTGGGTGCCTGTGATTGTTTTTTCCAGGTGTAATACTTCATGGTGTTAGTGTGTTACACCACCAGAATGCATCTAATCATATGTGAATAATCATTGTCTGGGTATGTTTGTTCATTATGAGTTGAAATGTCTTTATTTCTTATAAGAACCTACTGTGAAGATCAAAGAAAAGTAATATGAGAAAAAGGAAGAAAAATCACCTCAGTGAAGTAAAAAGGATGTTATGGACAATTGGCCTTTATTGCTTATCCAAACTATGTCCAGTGACCTATGACGCTAAATTTTTTACATATGTTTAAAGGAGATATTGAGATTACTAGATAAACTTGGAAGGTTGAGTATATCTCTTAATGCTGCTACTCTTGAAAATCCACCAAATTAGAAGATAAATTTACAAAGGATTGTCTTAAAATTCCTATCAGGATCAGTTAGACTCTGAAGAATCTAATCTGGTCCAGCAGTGAGCCCATGTGACTATGTTGCAACCAGATGAGGATTTACTTCAGGAAAAAAATTCACCAAATGCCTCGGGAGTCAGGATTCCAGGCATGGAAGAACTTGGAGGCAAGGCATAGAAATCAGGCACTGAAATGACTGGTGAGGTAGGGGAAAGGACAGTCTGCATGTGAAATGGGGAGATACCCTGTGCCTGCTGGGTCTTAGGCAGGCATCTGGGTTTATTTGCCTAAGGTAGGAATACTTTTCCAGAGCAACATCAATGTTTATAGTAGCCCAATTCACGATAGCTAGATTGTAGAACCAACCTAGATGTCCTTCAATAGATGAATGGATAAAGAAACTGTGGTATACATACACAATGAAATATTATTCAGCCATAAAGAATAATAAAATTATGACATTTGCAGGTAAATGGATGGAGTTGAGGATATCATGTTAAGTGAAATAAGCTAATCCCCGAAAATCCAAAGGTTGAATGATATCTCTGATAAGTGGTTGATGACACATAGCGGAGGTGGGGGGAAGTAAGGGAAGAATGGAGAAAGGATGGATTGTAGAGAGGAAAATAAGGGGTGGGGTGGGCATGGGGAAGGAAAGATGATAGAATGAGACAAACATCATTACCCTATGTATATGTATGAATACGAAATTGTATGATTCTACTTTGTGTACAATCAGAAAAATGATAGTTGTACTCCATTTGTGTACAATGAACCAAAATTAAAAAAAAAAAAGAAGACAACTCATTTTAAGTGGTGAGATCTGAGTCAGACAGCTACAGGGTGTCTTCTATGAGGCTCCCTCACTGTCAAGTCTGCCTGTGACAAGCCATAAACATTTCAGTGTCTTAGTCTTACATACGCACAGAGAGCCAAGGATCACCAGAAGATAGAAGAAAACCTGCAAACTGAGGATCCAAAACAAGCAAATAATATAATTTTTTTTAAAAAACCACTGAGAAACCAGACATAAAGCAAATGTCAAATAATGAAATGAATCTTAATATAAATATTCTGAAAAAGAAGAGATTGCCACTGAAAACAAACAAATACAAAGGAATAGTAGAAGAACAATGAAATCACCTGGAAAAAATGCGATTGACGAAACTGAAATAAAATATAACCAGTAGACAGGATGAATGAAAACCTCTGAAGAACATAGAACAATATAGCACATGAAGACTCTTTTTAAAATCAAAGTTTGGTTAAAAAGTTTAAAATCTGATTAACAAATTCCACATGGAAATTGAAAAAAAAAAGTAATTTTACTTGCTTTTGATGATGCCACCTTGTTTCACTCCTATATGAAGTTCAAGGCCTTAAGTATATAATGATTTTAAACAAATACAAATTAGATAATTAATTCTCTTTCATTAATATTTTAGGAGGTTTTTTTTTTGGCTTGCGGTTTCAGGAAACATTCATTTTTATATACTCATTCATTTTTAAATTTTAGAATAAAATCATTATCTTGCTTCATTTTTTATATCTTATCTTGATAAATAGTTCATAAGTATCATGTTAAAATGGCATTTTATTATTTGGATAAAGTAATTACAAAACTAAGACAGATAATTCCCTCCCACTTCAACATATCTTTCCACATCAGCCCACTCTATGCAATGCTAGGTATCAGAGAGAAAACAAGTGTGGACATGACATGCATTTCCTTTTAAGGAGTTCAAAATCAAGTGGAGGTAAAAGGCTTTGGAAAAACTGTAAACAGCCAGGCATGGTGGCACATGCCTATAATCCCATTAACTCAGGAGGCTGAGGCGGGAGAATTGCAAGTCCAAGGCCGGCCTCAGCAATTTATCAAGGCCCTTAAGCAAATTAATGAGAACCTGTCTCAAAATAAAAAAATAAAAAATGGGATGGTGATGTGACTCTGTGGTTGAGTGTCCCTGGAGTCAATGCTTCAATTCCTAGTACCATTAAAAAAATAAAAATAAAAATAAACAGAAATTTGCATGAGAGAAAGAAATTATTTAATTATGAGATAATCAGAAAAAGTTTTATCAAGCAAAAGGAATTTGGTATGGATTTGAAAAATTAGAGATTTTTTATAGTCAAAAAAAGTACAAATGATATCTAAAATCTGAAACAATATAAATATACCCAATAGTTTTATCAAAGACAGTAGTGGAAGTCCTTTCCTGAGCAAGCAGGTGAAGAAAGAAAGAAAAGGCATCCAAATCAGAAAGGAGGAAGTCAAACTGTCAATATTTGGAGATGACAAGATCATATAAATAAAAACCCCAAGAGACTCCGTCAAGAAAAAACAAACGTAGCTAATGAATTCAGCAAAGTTTCAGGATACAAAATTAAAATGCAAAATTCAGTAATGCCTTTCTATTCCAATAGCAAATCATTTGTAAAAGAATCAAGAAAATAATCTCATTTCCAATAGTTACAAAAAAATCTAAGAATAAAAATGAACCAAAGAGATGAAAGAGGTCTATAATGAAAACTATAAAACACTGATAAAACAAATTGAACACGAAGAACAAACAAACAAACAAACAAACAAAAATGCAAGGAAATGGAAACAAATCTGTGTTCATGATCTGGTCAGTCAATATAATTAAAACATTCAAACTGCCAAAGAAATAGACTGATTCAAAGTAATTCTTATCAAAGTACCAACAACATTCTTCACAGAACTGGAAAAAAAAAATCCTAAAATTTGTATGGAAGCACAAAAAATCCAAAATAGCCAAACCAAAGCCATCTAGAGGGAGGAAAAAAAAAAAAAAAAGAAAAGAAAAGAAAGCATTGCACTATATCTGATTTCAAAATACAAAATACACTACAAAGTTGTGGTAATCAAAGTAATAGGGTTTTGTCATAAAAAGATACACAGAGCAATCCACACAATAGAAAGTCTAGGAGTAAACCTGCACATCAACAGTCTTGGTGAAGGTGCCACAAATATACATTGGAAAAAGGAATGGTGCTGGGAAAATAGGATCCCTGCATGCAGAAGAATGAAGACAGACCCCTATCTCTTTATCTCTTACCAGTTACAAACATAACTCAAAATTTAAGGCCTAAATTTAAGATGTGAAATAATGAAACTACTTGGAGAAATCAAGGGAAACATTTTAGGACAATGGAATACATAAGGATTTTTTTGTATAAGACTCCAAAAGCATAGGAAACAAACAATTTTTAGATTTTAGGATTATGCATTTTCTGTATAGAAAAGAAAATCTATAGAGGGTCAACCTAGAGATGTGGAAAGATATTTGCAAGAGATTAATATGCAGTATATATAAGGAATTCCAACAATGCAATGGTAATAATCTTTTTAAAATAACTCAATTTTTAAAAAAGAGCAATAGGTCTTAATGCATATTTCTCAAAGAAAGATATATCAACAGCCAATAGTATATAAAAAATGCTCATCATCACGATCATCAGGAAGATGCAAACCAAAAACACAATGAGATATCACTCTCGTTAAAATAGCTATTAGCAAAAAGACAAAAGTTCACAAGTACTGGAAAAGATGTGGAGAAAATGGAACCCTGATACACTGTTAATGGGATTAGAAATTAGTATAGCCATTAGGGAAGACAGCATGGAAGTTCCTCAAAAAATTAAAAATAGAACTACCATATGATACAAGATTCCCACTAATGTATTTGTCCAAAGCAAATAAAATCAGTATGTCAAAGAGACATCTGCCTTGTGTGTTCACTGCAGCACTATTCACAACAACCTAAGTGTCCATCAATTGGTAAATGAATAAAGAAAATGTAGTAATAAATACAGTGGAATACTATTCAGTCATATTAAAGGATGAAGTTCCGTCATTTCATGACAACACAGATGGAATTGATATGTTAAGTGAAATAAGTCAAGGAAAGAAAGACAAGGACTACTTAATCTTACTCATTTGTGGAATCTGAAAATGTGGATTTATAGAAGCTCAAGTAGAATGGTAGTTACCAGAGGGCAGGGAGGGGTGGGGGGAAGAACCTGATGGGAAAACTTGATCAATGGGTACTAAATTACATTTAGCACAAGAAGTTCTGGTGTTTTGTTACACAGCAAGTTGACTATAGACAATGGAGATGAATTATATGTTGAGTAGCTAGAAGAAAGACTTTTGAAAATTTTCATAATATAGAAATAAATGTTTGAGGAAATAACTATGTATAACCTGATTTAAATATTACACAATACATTGACATATGATAACCCATCAATATGTACATCTTTGTTTTTATAAATCAGACATACATGTAAAGAAAACAAAAAATAAATAAAAATAATTTAAAAAGTTATAATTAAAAAAGCTAATGTGAGCCAAAAAATCAATGAGAGGATTAAAGTAGACAACATTTCCCACCTTATTTGCCATACAATCTTTAATTTATGTATTTGAATCCCAGATACCCATTAACATCTCTGAGCACAATCTGAGAGAGTTTCTGGTCTAGAGGATTGGATTAAACTCTGATCTTTTTTTGCTATTTCCTGAGTAAGGTGTTAAATAAATCCTGACTTAACACTTCACATCATTAATGAACAAACAGCACCTGTTTAAATATCTGAAATATTTCCATTTTACATTGAGGCATAAAGGATCTCTTATAAGCCAAAAATAAATTCTAAACCTACCCAGATTAACTTGCTTTAGTGTAAAATATCCATACAACATTTAATGTTGTGTAAAATGGATAAAAATGCACTGAGAAAGAAAACAGAAGGGTTCACACTAATGTTACTTAGCTCAAACCAAAACTTCACACTTCATATGAAGTCTTCCCATGATAAATTAAAAATGTACACAAACAGCTGCTTGTCCATTTTCTGGTTTTAAAATTCATCCAGCTTATCAGTTAATCCAAGTTAGTTAGAATTTGTTACTGTATTTATTAGGATTTAGGGTTTTTTATTCTTAAAGATATTTCTTTATATTTAAGAGACATTTTGTAAGTAGTTATAACAATATTTATCCAAGAATAATGAAATACATGCAAGCATATTAATTGGAAAAAATGGAAAAAAATTAATCCCACTTATTCAATCATAGTTATTACAATCATTTTGATGTATTTGAATTTCTTTATCTTTAATAGTCTTTGATCCAAGAAAACACCCTTGAACGCAAAAACATATTCACAAGCCTAAAACACACACACTCTCTCTCTCTCTCTCTCTCACACACACACACACACACACACACACAAAGATCCCCATAGTCCCACAGTTGCCCATGTTCATGAACATGCAATTAACCCTTAAACATATCATCATATGTATTCATACTCCAAAAGAACACACATACACACAGGCACAAATATCCACATATCTACATACTGGGTTCACGATGAATACTGAATTATTTTCACCTTTCTAATTAGCAGTTGTAGCATGAATATTTTTCTATATCATCAGTTAAAACATGAGGTGTTACACAGGATTATTATGTGTAAGTTGACCATTAAGCCATTCTCTGCTGTTGAAAATTTAAATTGTTTGACATGAGCCAGTATTACAAAAAAAAAGTTATGAAAGAATCTTTATATGTAATCCTTATTTTCACTTATGAAAGTTCCTATAAGTAGAATCAACATATATAAATGTTTGAAAGTTATGATATTGCCAAATTTCCCTCTAGAAAGGTTGTACTATTTTCACTTCCATTAACCATGAGCTGGTCCATTTTCCCACTCTCAACAACATTGTGGATTAGCTGTTTTTTGTCTATTTCACAAAGAAAAATGTATGATGATTTATATTTGTGTCTCTTAAGATTATGAGGAAGCTTGGACTGTATTTGTATAAATGTGGGAATAGCACATTCATTCTCTTTCTCCACTTCTCTAGTGTTCTAGTGGTATATCTCACATTCTTGTCATGGTTAATCTTATATAAATGTTTTGGAGCTTTTTCATATAAATTAAAACTTTTTCTGCATTAGACATTTGCCTTTTGATTCTAACAAAAAATAACTTGTTTTACACATAAATTTCCCTTTTCCAAAATTTCAGACCTACTCTTTTTTCTTTTTTTTCCAGGTGAAATTGAGAGTTACTCTTTCAAATCTGTGCTCTTCTATTCATTCCTTCTAGTGAATTCTTACTATAAGTGCTGCACTTATATTAATTTAATTAATTAATAATTAAATTATTAATTATTAATAATTAATTATATTAATTTTCATAGACTTATCATCAAAAAACAGTTTTAGCTTACTGAAAACTTACTATTTTCTAGGCTACATTCTAAATGTCTTATAAACTACTGGAGTAGGTATTATTACCATATTAATAGCACTAATGGAGATATTTGGGAATGGGTTTTATTTCCCAGTAAATAAATGGAGGACCTAGGATTTTAACTCATCCCTTCTCATTGTAAAGGATCCATTCTGCTATTAATTATTTGTTATTTTTTTCCTCTCCTTAAAATTAAAAGTTTTGATGGAATTATTTAAGAATAAGAAACAATAGTGACAATTGATGTACAAATCAGCTGGTCTTCTTCCTACCTACATAAACACAAAAACAATCTAGAAAGAATGAAAAAAATTGTCAACTATATTTTGTAAGGAAAACAACTTTCTATAAAATTGCTGGAAAAAAATCAATGATAATGAAAGTATAGCCTGGCAATTCAGTTTGTTTCCCAAAGGCAGTAAAAGTGTCTCTGCTCTCAGATAATATATCAACTATTGGAAGAAAAAGGAAATATTGTAAATTCTTACAACATCCATACAGCAACATTCCAGGATATTTAAAAGTTCAAATATAAAACACTGAATGATATTTCAAGAATATAATGGTGAAAGCTTTTTAAATATTTCAACAGAGAGGGAATTTCCATGATTTAAAAGGATGAAAAATTATCATAAATAGATTTTGTAATGTCAAATTTGAAACTCCCAAATCTAAAAGAAGCATAAAAAATTACAAACATAAGAGATTTCAGAAAGTAAAAATAACCAGGTTATCAATATCTGAAAAATATATGTCATCTTTTGAGAGTACGTCTGGATTCCTCTACCTTCCTCTTACCTTAAGTGAAGCTATGTAATCTTTCCAAAATAATTAGGAAAGAGCTCCTTCCTCAGTCATGACCTGCTATATGATACTTTTCCCAGATCTCTGTTCTTTCTTATGTAGAAGCTTATTGTGTCTTTTACTATTGCTTAAAGAAATCCTAGGGCTGCAATATCTACAAAATAAAATCTAATTTCTGTCCCATGGCCTACAATTTGCTTAATAAGCACACTTTTCAAATTTGAGGTATAGAAATACCTCTATTTAATTTAGCTTTGAAGAAAAAATTCTCTAAAATATTAAGAAAATTATAAATAATTGTCTGGATAGGGATAGGACTCAGTGGTACAGTATGCCCTAGGTTCAAGGATCAATCTCCAGCACAGAAAAAAAAAAAGAGCAAAAATTTTCATATTGTTTAAAAAACAATCATTAAAATATAACATAATAAAATATATTAAAGGGTTAACATCTTTTACAGCAATTGGAAACTACAACCACCACAACTTAGAAATTGGCAATGACTATGTACAGGAAATTCCTAGAAGAAATACAAATGACTAATGAACATGAAAATATTCAAACACAACTAATCAAGGAAATGCAAATTGAAACTGTTTTCCCTATAACTTAGCAATGATTAAAACATTATAATCCTCAGTGCTAAAAAGGGAGCACTGAATCAAGGCATTCTCATACCGTGTTCACAGTATAAATTGGCAAGCCATTCTGGAAACAATTTTGGCATGATGTTTTAGGAGCTTTAATTTATGTTCATACCCTTTGATGCACTTCTAGGAGACTATTATAAGAAAGTAATAACAGAAATGTACATTTGTACAAAGATTTTCATAGTCATTTTAATAGACATATCAAAATAAGTATAAAATAATTAAAATAATTAAATACTGATATGCCAATGAAACATTACACAGTCCCTAAAATAGTTTTTATTAACTCCTTCTAATCAAATGGTAAGATGCTTGTGTGAAATGTTATTAGAAAAATATCAAGAAAAATATTCATGCTACCAATTATGTATAAAAAATGGTTGTCAAAGTAAGCGTTCAAGTCCATTTATATCAATAAAATATAGAATTCATTCTAAAAGACAATTTTTAGTCACATCTTTATAAAATTAAACAGAATAACTTCACTTCTGAGAGTCTATTTTAAAACCAAAAATATGGGTAAATTGCTGATATATAAAAGATGCTTTTTGAACCAATATTTACAGGAGTCTCCTTTCCCCTGCATTATGAGGAAACAGCCTGCATGTTGTATTAAAAACAATTATTAAATAACTATGGAGCCTTCATACTAGACTATTTTGAAGTCAATATAATTGTATTTGAAAGCAAAATTTTAATGGCATAAATATTTTAAATTAAAAGCACTACATAAAATTAAATATAAAATATGGTTAAAATGATAAAGAAATATACAGGAAGATGATAAATAATAGGATCAGGAATACAGAAGTGATAATTCTGTATTGTTGCTTTCTTTTGTATATTTTATACATATTAAGACTTCCCCAAATAGTCATGTATATTCATATAAAAATGTGAATATATTTATAGTAGTTCTACTAGATGATCATGTTGTGTGAGAACATGTATACCAAGATAAACTGCAGGAAGACTAAACAGCATCATAACAGAAGAAAACACAGCAAAAGAGTAAAACACAACAAAACAGGGTGTACTTGCAACTTCAATATGGCTACAAAACATGTTGTTTTAAAAAAAGGATGAAAGGGCTGCAAAGACAGGTTATAAATACAGAGAAGTCATAGGAGGAGACATTTGATGTTAATGAAGTAAATAACTATTTGCTTTGTTACCTTTTTATTTTCAGAAAGAATGACAGGGTCAGAGAAACATTTTAGTGATGATCTGTACCAAATTATTTCAATCAGAAAATACAAGGGCATGGAACCAGAGCACGGACCTTATCACCTGGTGATTGTTTTTTTTTTTAAAAAATGTTCTTGAGTAAGTTTTAGAAGTAGAATTTGCTCATCTTGAAGATCAACTGATGTGGATAATAAGGGAGATGAAAATCATATGGAGGTGTGCATCCAATTCTAAATGATTAAGAGAAAAAAATAACATTGTACACAACACAGATATATCTATTTGGAATGTCTATATTGTTTTAGCACATCCCTAGAATGAGGGTTCTCAAACTGTAGTGTGCCTTACAATCACCAGATGGTGTTTTAAAAACATGGATGGCTGGTTCCAATTCCAAGCTTCTGATTCAGGTGGCGCAGATGGTGCTATCTAGGGACCACAGGTGGAGAACCACTGCCCTAGAACCACATTCCCCAAGGAATGATAAAGTTGAACTATAATAAGTAAGTGAGGGCGAGAGAAGTATTGTGATCAATTAACATCTGGAAATATAACTCCGGAGTAGGCTGGATACAAGACTTTGGAAAGACCAAATGGCACTTTGGGCAGGTTTTGACAGTTCATTGCTGATGCATCACAAGCTATGGTCCAGAAAACCTAGATTGCAGTTTCAAACTGAACCTAAATACTGACACTAGTCACTAGATCAGATTTCACTTTTTAGAAAGGGATGAAAATGAAAGGAATGGAAATGCAGCTAATAGTTAAATTTCCCCTTTACTATTGGATTCTGGATAAATAACAAACTAGTTTAGGAGTAAGGGTTAGAAAATCAGACCCCATGAGCTATTTGTTTGTATTCTTCAGTAAAATCAGTGATAAAAGCAATATTAATATCACCTACAAATGTGCTCATATTTCATAAGGTTAGTATGTATTCTCAAAAATGCTGGATAAATAGGCTACACAGTTTTTCTCATTCACAAGTTTGCCACTGCATACCTATATTCACAATTACTCTGAGCCATGTGAAGTGGCATGGAGTACAAAATCTTAGAACTAAGAAATCAAGTTATTCCAAGACATTCAGTGAAGACCCTCTGGGATTTACTACTTATCCAGAATTAGGAGGTCATATAAATTTTCCAAGTCTTAGTATACTTATTGATAAACTTGGGATAAAAAAAAACTAGCTTCAAAATATTGCTGCATTGAGTTAGGCAATATATATGTCACTGCAAGGACTTTAGCAAGCATTATTTAGATGTTTTTGCTTGAAACAGCTATAAAACCATCTTGAAACTAATGAAAAAAATCTATTTTTGATCTTTTGCACCTATGATGGATTTGAGATGAGGAAGTGAAATAAAAACCAGAAAAAGTAACTAGATTCTCTAGTGATTCATTGAAATAGCAGAGGGGTTTATTTAACTCAAACTGAACCATTATAGACATAATTGAATGCAGACATAAAATCACCAATTCTTTACTCAATATGAGCTTTCTAGTGTGGGCTATAAATCATTTGATTAGTTTTATATTATACATCTTCCTAGAATCAAATTTCTAGAATCCAAAATTACCTTTACCTAAAACCCTTAGGCAGAAAGTTTAGTGTCAGCACAAAGAGGTGTCAAGGAGCACACATTGCATCCAGACTCAGATCAAAATCCAGACTGAGATCAAAATCCACTGGTAGAAGAAAGAGAACAACCAGGACAAACGTCACACTCAAACCATGCAGCTCTTCTCTGCAACCAGAGCTCATGAGTGTCATGCATGGCCACCAAGAGGCCACCTAAGTGAACAGCTCTCAAATATTAGAAGTTCTCAAGTCTTGTACAACTTAAATAACGTTTGCAGAAGTGTCTTGGGCAGGTCCCTTCTCGTCTATACCTGTACCTTTCATATCAACTTCACTCAAATGATTCTAACTTCCTTATTTAAAATACATTAATGTCAAAAACAAGTTCTCCGATGGGATGTGGCCAATTAAAAAGAAAATTTTCCCCCAAATGTGTAATGTAATGTAAAAAGCATAGGTGTGTATTTTGGGGTGATGACCCCTAATAATGTCAGATTCTGATTCATCACATTATCTAAAAACCTATTAATACATTCAAGGTTCTAATGTGACATAGTGCTAATGATACTTCCTACGTCAAGATATTTTAAAAATCCAGGTTTATTTTCTTGCCCAGGCATTAAACCATATAAAGTAGGAATACAGTGTGGAGGGAAATGAGAAGCTATCAAGCATTTACTTCAAGAGTCTTTCATCTATGAGGATCAAAGTTCACATACAGGCAAGTAAAGAAGTGGTCCCAGTCATCAATTTAAACCTCAATGGATATTTAATGCCAATTTAAACTTCTGACACAGCTTTCATCTTTGATTTCAAAGTGGTTTAGTAAGAAAGTTGGCTTTACATCTGTAATTGCATGGACTTAACCATAAACCACATAGAATAAGCCATTTTACAGATAGAAGAACTGAAGCAATCTTTCAATGAGTCAGAAAAAGTAGTGCTTCTTAGATTGTATAACCAGTCAAACAGTTTCCAATTTTGGCAGAACTATATTTCCTACATATTAAACAAATTAACCACATATTTGTTAAGTTCTTCTTATTTTTCAGGTCATTTTTGCCTGATGCCGCATGGTCATTTAAAGAGAGGATTACAAATCAAATTATCCAAAGAAGTTTCTAAATTGTGAGAATCTTCATAGAAACATAGAGTCACAATATGTTTTAAAGTCTTCTAAATAGTTTTCATCTTTAAGAGAAAGCAGTTAAATATATGATGACTTTGCAATCAATAGCTCGCAACCAAGCCAATGCAAGTCAGCCACACCTATCTCGCACAGTGAAATGAAGCAGATACTATCAATAAACAGCAAATGGATTTTCAATACTAGTTGATGTGTTAGTCAGATTTTTGTTGCTGTGACCAAAATACCTGACAATAACAACTTAACAAAATTTTGATTTTGGCTAATGGTTTCAAAGTTTCTGTCCATGACTGGCACACTCCATTGCTCTAGGCCTGAGGTGAGACAGAACATCACGGCAAGTCATGGTGGAGGAAAGCTGTTCATTTCATGACAGCCAGGAAGCAGAAAGTGAGTCTGAGGAGTTAGGGTCAAATATAATTCCTGAGGCCAGCCCCCAGTAACCCACTTCTTCCAGTCACATCCCACTTGTCTATAGTTACCACTCATTAATCCATTCAAATTATTAATCTATCAAGTGGATTAACCCACTTGATTAGGTTATGGCTCTCATAATCTAATTCTTTCACCTCCTGAATTAACACAGGACCTTTTGGGGGAAACCTCATATCCAAACCATAACAGTTGACAATTTCTTTTTGAGTGATAACATATTTAGCATCCAGTTAAGGTGGTGTGGGAGAGGCTCAACAATAAGAGAGGCAATCTTTGCTTCTGGCAAGTATAGAATCTACCTAGAAAAACAAAACATCCATATATGTATCTCCTAAGGCGTGAGTCAAATCATGATAAAGTAAATGAAATAAGTTAGACTCTGGAGTCAAGTGGATGGGGTTTTAACCCCTGGCTTTGTCATTTATTATGTGTATGTCATTTATTATTTAGTATGTGACTTAGTTACCTTTGGGCATTTTAATCATTGTCTCTAAACTATAAATTTTTCATCTATAAAACAGGGGTAGTAATATATATTTGTAAAACTTTCCATGAGAATTACATAAATTAACATGAAAATTCTTAGCAAAGTACCTAGTATAAAATAAGTGTTTAACAAATATTAGATATTATTATCCTCATGACACCCTTCAAAAATGACCTTTAAAATTGCATTCCAGAAAAATTATGTACTTTTAAAGTCAGAGATTCAAGCCCTTTCACTTTATAGTCCAGTTGTCTTTTACAGATTTCTATTATACTACTTTCCTATTGACAATGCTACAGTGCCTCCTTCCCAGAATGTTCCCTACATTGTTCTATCCTTTTGCTTTTGGGTGAATTTTCCCACACCATCCTATTTTTCTGCCTTTGGGTCTCTCCTTTGATGAACCCCAAATGCCTTCATGTCTTACATTCTCTTTATCAAATTCAATTTTCTTTGCTGTCAAATTCAAGTGCAGCCATTCTCATGATGTGACTCTGACTCTCTTGATCAGACCGGAGATCTCCTTATCTTTAATTCTGAGAGCACATTCTACCTGGATGATGACCCCCATCCACTACAGAATGAGATCCTTACTATTAGGGTTCTACCTTCCTTTCCATGACAAAAAGCTACTGGTACATTCTCTGGACAAAGCAAGATTGAGAAAATTGCTGAATGGTGATGAATGAAACAGACTTAAAAGAAATTTAAGGATACCAAGTTACTGGGCTTTCCAGTTTTATTCATTACTCTCCTTGAAAGGTCCCCCAAGTGAGTGGCATATCTAATTATTTCATAATGATAATTCTGTTTTATGGTCAAACTCGCAAACTGACATATATCATGTACATCTCCAAGGAATGACGTCTAGTCTCTTAAGAATAATTTTATTTAATTCCAGATTTTTAAAAAATGAAGCTAGCAATTAATAAGTAAATCAGTGTTTCATTAAGTGCATGCTTTAATCTCTCAGAAACACAGATTCATGATCATATTTTAGAGATGGAAAAAATCCTACATCACTTATCCTTAATAAAAAAAACATTAAGTGAAGTTGTGCTCACATTACCATACAGGAGATACAAAACTTCGAAATTCATTTAATTAACTAAATATGTTTATTCACATGAGTCTGTCATTTTGCAAACCTAACTTCACCTAAAATATAAGATAGTATTTTGAGTTTTCCACAGATCTAAAATGTGGTATTCATGGTTTCCTGAGAACTAAATAAATGTTAAAGCACTTGGGCAAGCACATGATATAACCCAAATGGAGTGAACACAATGACTTTTCTGACTGACCCATTCCAGGAAAGGAGCTGGCCTTAGGAATGATGCATCCAAGCTCTTTGTGCTTTAATGCTGTAGGGTGCCCTGGGTCTTCCTAGCAATTATTTTAAAATTAATGACTGCTTTTGATTTAATCATTTAACTAACTTTTCTGTCTTGACCCTTCTTTAACTGCAGCAGATCTTTTGTTTTCTTCAAGAGATATTAGGACAAGTATAGGAAATTCAGGGTTAGGCTCTGACCTTTCCCTACAATTACAGCTGGTCCTTTTAACTATAGAGACTCAGTAAAGCCGACCTGCTGTAAAGAAGGGCAGCAAAGAAAGGTCAAAGACTAATGGAAGAAAGGTGCCAAAGTGGCCTTTCAAAATCCCGAACTATATGTTGCCCTTTATTTCGCTTATTCATTCATTGTTCAAATGTCTTTCAGAAAGTAATATAGTAATAGGCTTACAGCATTTGCCAAGTTACTGTGTGTGGGTAAATAAAGCTCACACCGAGGATTAGGTGGTGTTAACCTGTGACCCCAGGAAGGGGTTTGGGATTCCAACTGCCTTGAGCTTTATGAAAATTCTATGTTTACATGCACTGCTTTCTCTCCTTATGAGAGATTTCTTGGCCTCACCAACTTCTTCAAGGATTCTGTATCACCCCAGAAATGCTAAGAACCATTGACACAGAAGAGTAAGAGAGGTGTTAAAACACAGATTAATTTATGCCCAAGTGACTTTTATAAGTTTTATAAATATATTATCTTCAAAACTCATATATTCAAGTCAAGGAACCAGAACATAAGTCCCAGTTCATAAGCATATGTGTCTCTGATTGAAGAACCAGGTTTCCTAGCAGGAATGCAGGAGTGTTAAATAAATCAGTGTATTTATCTTGAATTGGCAACAGAAGGACTCATATAAAGTGTAAATCTGTGCATGGAGATGAAAGTAAGCGATGAGCAGGTTAAGCAGAGGAAACAGAAGAGTAGGATTCAGAGGCATCGTGGTAGAGGGGTTGAGAGCACATATTCTGGAGCCCATGGATGGGAAATGAAATCTAAATCCACCATTTGCAAATTTGTGGTGTGTCCACAACATATGCACCCCATTGGGTTTTTGTGAGGTTTATATGCAATGTGGTGGCACAGTACCTGACACACAGAAGCACTCATTAACTGTTTGCTGAGGATGTCCACTGCTGGTGGTGATACTCAAGCTGGAAGAGGGTCTCGCCTAAAAGTGACAGTAGGTAAATACTGACCTTGGGACTAGGGCTGTTCAACTTTTTCCTCCTCACTTTGAGTCACTTTTCATACCTGGGCCACTACTGATCTCACATGACCTAACACTTATTCTTCAACTATCCCTTTCAACATTTCTCACATGGCATAGTACTTAAGGCAGAATGAGTACTAGTAGTAATAAAAATAAGATCATAAATCCAATCCAACTCATATAGGACTTGAGAGTTCCTGTTATAGAGGTAAACCAAACCAGGTTACAAATATCTGAAAAATTTATCTGAACAACTGCTCAAAGTCTTATAAAAATAATTTTAAATGATCATATAAGCAACTGACTAGAAATTAATAATCCTCCTAAACTTCAGTATCCCCATTTTACTGATAAGATATCCTTCATAATGTTTCATAAAAATTCTAACAAGAATTTTAGATGTGGAAAGGAACTTAAATCTTCTGTCTGACTGCCTTATTTTAAAAATGAGGAAATAAGGCATAAGCATTATGCATTTTACTCAAAATCATAGCTACCTAGTGACTGTACTGATCCAAATTTACATGCCTGAATTACTTTCTTTTCTAAATTGTATCTGGGGCCCTGCATGTGCATAGACCAAAGCGTTTGCTAAAGAGGCTGAAACTATTACTACTGATCTGTTTTTTGATCTCAAAGACTGAAAATGAATGCCTCAGTACCATAGACAGGTGACTGCTGTTATGACCAATCACATATCTTGGAAATGATTTGTACACTTATTATGCACTTATTAGTAACCGTAAGTAGCACAGCACATTAAAGAGTTTGCTCATCACTTTCATAGAAAATGAAGGCATCAGTCAACCTAAAGTTGGCAGGATGAACTTCAAAGTAACTTGTAGTTCCTGCAGCCTTGCAGACAGAAATTAATTAAAATGTGATGAATTGTTTCAGAAAGCACACTCATTATGTTTACCAAAGCCAGGTGGAAAATGGTGAAGCTGTCACAAGAAGGTCGTCCTGTCTGCCTCCTTACCGTACCCTGTATTAGGTATTAGATCATCAAAGTAACATGTAGGGGGAAAAACCACATCAAATATCATAAAGGGGACTCTGATTGTTCATTCTGATCTTCCAGTAATTTTATACTGCACATGACTTCTGTAATAACCTTTAGCATGCTTTAATGTTTATGATATTTACATTAATGATAGCAAGAAAAAAATTGTGATTGTGAAAACTGAAATTTTCAGCTGGATGTGTTGGCACATACCTATAATCCAAGCTACTCAGGAATCTGAGGCAGGAGAATGACAAGTTAGAGATCAGCCTGGGAAACTCAGTGAGACTCAAAATTAAATTTAAAAATATTTCAATTGTGTCTGTTGTAATATTTCCATTTCCATCATGAATTTTAGTAATTTGGATTTTCTCTCTCCTCTTTGTTAGTGTGGCTAAGGGTTTATCAATTTTGTTTATTTTTTCAAAGAACCAACTTTTTGTTT
>JAJEJO010000205.1:0-22398 GCA_020662805.1 Glaucomys volans | reverse complement strand
AATTAGAATGTCTTTTATTAAGAATACAGGCAACAACAGGTGTTGGCAAGGATGTGGGGAAAAGGGTACACTCATACATTGCTGGTGGGATTGCCAGTTGGTGCAGCCACTCTGGAAAACAGTGTGGAGATTCCTTAGAATACTTGGAATGGATCCACCATTTGACCCAGCTATCCCACTCCCTGGCCTATACCCAAAGGAGTTAAAATCAGATTACTACAGTGATGCAGCCACATCAATGTTCATAGGTGCTCAATTCACAATAGCTAGATTGTGGAACCAACCTAGATGCCCTTCAGTAGATGAATGGATAAAGAAACTGTGGTATATATACACAATGGAATATTACTCAGCCATAAAGAAGAATAAAATTATGGCATTTGTAGGTAAATGGATGATGTTGGAGACTGTTATGCTAAGTGAGATCAGCCAATCCCAAAAATCCAAAGGCCGAATGGTCTCACTGATAAATGAATGATGATGCATAATGGAGGGGAGGAAGGGTGGCAAGAATGGAGGAAGGATAGATAGCATAGAGGGAAGGGAGGGGGGGGGGCGGGGTGGGGGGTAAAAATAATAACAGAATGTGTGACAGATACCATTGCCCTGTGTACATGTATGAACGCACAGATGGTGTGACTCTACTTTGTGTACAACCAGTGAAACAATAGCTGTACTCCATTTGTGTTCAATGAATCAATAAGTAAATAAAAAAAAAAAAAACTAAAGGGGAAAAAAAAAAAGTTGGAAGAAGAAGGAAGGAGATGCAGATGCAAGCTCTACTCTTCTTGAATGGGTTCTTGATTGTTGCTTCTATGGGTCTGAGGATCTGGGACTCTCACTTCTTCACTCTTCCAAAGCGGACTCTACCAGTGATTCTCCAGGTAGTTTCCAGAAGCCTTGGTCTTGAACTAGGGTAGCACTGTTGATCTTTCTTATTCTGAGGCTTCTGCATCTTAAACTGAGCAGTGGCTGGTTCTTCCAGCTCTCCAGCTGCAGACAGCCATTGTGGACTATCCAGCTTCTGTTTGTGTAAGCAATCTAATAAATCCCCTTTTTATAATCATACTTCCTGTTGATTCTGTTCCTCTAGAGAACCCTAACTAATACAACCTCATTTCAGTATAAAAACCATTTGAGGCATGTTGCTAAAAGGGCCTCTACATACATTATCTGGAAGCAGCTGTGCATTATAAGAGAAAATGAAAGAAAGAAAAAGTTTGTAGGCCATTAAATAGAAAATCATGCCACTTCCAAAAATGTAAATAAAACTTTTATATCATTACTAAAATGCTAATTATTTCCTCTAAAGTGTCTGCAACATAGTCCTTGTAATGTGAGGGACACATTAGATGATAATATAGCTCAAATACTTAATTAGAACTATTTTTAACCATAATAACTAATGCCACTATTGCAGTCCTTTTCTGCTTTTTTCTCTCATTTAATTGAAAATAAAGCCAAAAATTAACATTGATGGATATAATTTCCTTTGCTAAAAGTAAAATCTAAATAAAAACTAACATGGATGCTTTCATATATTTCTCAAAACATGGGTTAAATATATTTCAGGATTTATTAAGAAATCCCTTCTTTCACAAAGTTAACTTAGGGACTTAGACACAAACCCATCAACCTGCAATACTGCATGCCAGGCTGTAAAAGACCCATCCTGCTCCTGTGGTTAGGTCTTCTGCTGAGTGTCAGGAAGAGCTACTGACCACCAGGAACACATGCAACACCTGCACTGTGGAATGAGAAACAGGGGGAATAACGGGTGGACCCAACCTTGTCCTGGTGACCTAATGCTCAACCAGTCACTAATCAGCTGTGATGGTTAATTCTATGTATCCATGTGGCCAGGCCATAGCACCCACATAGTAGAGATTTGAAAGGAAAGTAGGAATTGTACAAAGAAATGTGAAAAGTGCCACCAGTACAGAGAATAGCCAGGGTGATGGTCCAAGCAGAGAGAGATTCAGCACATGTTGGGAACACAAAGAAAGAATGTTGGGGACAGGATATTGGGACTCCAAGGAAACCTTGAGGACTGATTTCCTCTGCAGAGTAACGGGAAGTCATTTAAAGCTTATATTTAAGTATAAGCATAGCATGATTAAATTTACTCTGTAACTGGGTCACTTTGCTGGGTGGATAATGGACTGAGAGGAAGAAAGAACCAAGCATGGAGGGCTGATGGAGTCTACAGCAGTGATCTAGGAACCGTTCCAGCTCATTTGTTTTCTGAGCTTATTGACATATAGAGGTGTTCATAATATCCTCTTATTATTGGTTCAATCTCTGTGGTATCTATAATTACTTCTACGTTTCCAGTTTATTTGTGCCTTCTCTTTTATAATCAGTAACCCTGCCAGAGAATTGTCTGTTTTTATTAGCCTTCCAGAGGAGCAAGGTATTTCTGTGGATCCATCGTATTGTATGTTGTTGTATCACGTTGATTTTTATCCATTAATTTCTTATCTTCATTATTTTTTCTTTCTACATAATTTAGATAAATTCAGCTACGCTTTTCTAAATTCTAAGTTAGGTGCTTATCTAATGAATTCTGAATTTTGAGTTTTTCCAATACAGCACTTGCGCTTAATTCTTTTTTCAATAGAGCACTACTTTGATAAGCCAAGAGAACCAAGTACTACTTCAGCTGCCCCCAACATGCACTGATATGCAGTGATGGTGTTTATGCAGTGATTTAGGTTACATATTTCATAATTTTCACTGTGAATGCAATTCCTCTGAGTTGCTTAGAAGTATGCTTTTAAATTTTATAATATATGGTTTTTCCCACCATATAAATGTTTTAAAATTCTGACTTATTGCATTGTCAGAAAACAGGTTTTGCATGAAACATTTCTAACTTGCTGAAGTTTACAGTCCAGCAAGAGACACTTATTAATAATAATGCCCCAAGTATTCTTCATGAATATGTACATTTCCCACAGGCGTGAATGAGATGACCTAGTTAGAGTTTAATTCAGTAAAAATAGGATGAAAAGCTATTCTCTTCCTTTTTTTCATAGATGACAATTTAATCAACAAGTAAAATACTGTATACCTTTATGGTATACAACATGATGTATATACACTGTGGAATGACTAAAAGAAGCAATTTAACATATGCATTATCTCACATACTTATCTTGTGTGTGTGTGTGTATGTGAGAGAGAGAGAGAGGGAGGGAGGGAGAGAGAGAGAGACTCAAAATCAACTTTCTTGACAATTTTCAAATATATAATATAGTGTTATTACCTACAGTCGCCAGAATGCACAATAGTTCTCTGAACTAGCATATTCCTCTTGTCTAAACCGAAATTGTGTGTCCTTTGAGCAATATCTCTCCACGCCTCCCAGCCCTCTGTTCTGGTGCCCACCATTTTACTCTGCTTCTATGAGTTTGACTTATTACCCTCCATATCATATGTGAGAGCACATGTATTTGTCCTTCTGTGCCAAGGGTATCTTGCTTAACATAATGTCCTCCAGGTTCATCCATGTTGTCACAAATGACAAGATTTCCTTCTTTAACGTCTCAATACTATTCAGTTATACAAGTATGCCACCATTTCTTTATCCATTTGTCTGTTGGTAGATGCCTTGATTCTATATATTAGCTACTATGACTAATGCTGCAGTTAACTCCTGTAGGAAAGCTCTATGATTTTCCTGGTTTGGGGTGTAATTCTGCTACTAGGTCCCAGCTAGAGCACTTAACTCGCTACTTGTAATTATCATCTCCTCTATTTGACTTTGAATACTTTGAGGAGTATCCATGACTTTGCATCTCTTGGCCTTAGTAGAATGACTCAAATTTTTTGAGTGCTCAATACATATGTTAATTCATGAATGATAAGCAAACCAATGAGTTTTATTTAAGTTCCAAATAAAACAAATTAAAGGAAAACTCATGTTCCATAACTGATTCTGTTATGAGAAACATGATAGTATCACTTAAAATAAATTTCTTAATAATAAGAAAAAAGTTTATATTATCAAGTTGATTATAAGATTGACAATTTTTCTAAAACAGAAAATCCATGTTGTTTATAGTTATCTTCTTCGTTGATATGACCAAAAGACCCAGCAAGAATAATTTTAAGAAGGAAAAGTTTATTATAGGGCTCACAGTTTCAGAAGTTTCAGTCCATAGACAGCAGACTCCACTCCTCAGGTTCTGAGATATGGTAGAACATCATGGTGAAAGAACGTGGAGGAGGAAAGCAGCTAGGAACATGGCACCAGGAAGAAAAGAGAAAGAGACTCCTCTGGCCATGGACAAAATATATACCCCAACGGCATGCCTCCAAAGACCACTTCCTCTAGCCACACCATACCTGCCTACAGTTACCACTCAGTTAATCCCTATCATTGGATTAATGAACTGATTAAGTCAATGCTCTCATAACCCAATCATTTCACCTCTGAATTTTCTTGTATTGTTTTAAACATGAGCTTTTGGGGGACACCCCACATCTAAACCACAACACATGTGCAAAAAAGTTCAATAGGGACTGTATTAAACACATTTTATACTATAAACAAGTGTCACCAAGAAGGAAGTTTGTTTCTAAACTGGAGTATTCAATAAATTTTCTATGTTATCAACTATAGATCATATAGTAAGGTACTTCCTTAACTAGGAATAAGGAAGACACAACCACCTTTAACACAGAAAACACAGCTCTATGTCTCTATGGTGGAGCACCAACAGCTTGGCTCAGTTACAGTGATTTATTTATTCAGTCAGTCATTCAATCATACATATATACTGAGTATCTACCATGTACCAGTCACTGAGACACACACACACACACACACACACACAAATACACACAAAAAAACTGTACAAAATTTCTGCTTCCATATAGACTATATAGTTACTAACATATTAATAAACCTGAAATAATCATTTATTAATGTAAGAATTTTCCCAGGATAGAAAATTTTCCTGTGTCTGAACAATACTTAACTAGGGACAAGATACAGAATTCCAGGGAAATAACCTAATTGATAGAGAAATATGGTATGCTATATGAAAAAATATTTCCTGTGGAGTCATCCTGGTGAAGGAGATATATGCTCCCAAAAGTCCTATTGCTACATACTACATTATTATGCTTATGAAATGGCCTATGATAACAAGTTTGCTTCCCATTTTTTTCACTATTTTTTCATTGAAAAAGAGGCTTTTAAAGAAACATGTCAAAGATTACACGATCCATAAAAAATGCAAATTTAATTCATTAGGAGTTACTAAGTTGGGGTCTCTGTCAGGCTAATGAGCACACCATGAGGCTAAGATAAGGTTTCTATTTGGTATACACAAAATACTTTTCATCAATGGTTTACAAAATACCACATGCCTCCTTCAAAACATCAATATCTATTAAAAAATAAACTTTGAAATAATTCTTTGTATTTCAAAAATGTATGATGAAAGAAAATTATAAACTGTAAGCAAAATATAGTTAATAATATCACCGTGGAGGTTAATATTCAATTTACCTTTCAGAAAAAAAATATGCTTGTCAACAATTAACAACAGGTATGATTATCCTTCATTTTATATTACATTGTAACTCAGGAAGATGATTTTAAATGTTCAGAAAAATTATTACTAAGTACATTTTTAAGCTGAGATGGATATGAAAACAAACCAAGGGCTATATAGTTTACATAATTATAGGAATCTCAAATGCGGTATTTTTGATTCCTGTTTTTGTAGAGGGCTTAATCTTAAGAATTTCAGAATTAGCTAAATTTTTCCAGGAACAATAGGAAGTATAACCCTTTCAGTTTAAATGATATATCAGGAAATACATGATGCTTATTTGCATCATGGAGCAATGTACATAATATTATAGTGTTTGGATAGAAAATAAAAAAGATATAAAACCAACTCATCTAAAGACTTGAAAAGAGGTAATTCAACAGATAACTTCCCCTTTCTTTTTTCCCCTCCCTTTACTGTGAAAGCAAAAAAGAGTATATAATTACGGGTAATAGTATTTAGACATGAGTAATCCAGATTTATCACTATTTCCTTTTTACTTTTGTTTCCTAAGGTTTGTGTCTTTAATTTTGTAGTAAAAGTTGTTGACAAAGTTTCTAGATGGTTCATCAAAAGGTTAGGCCTTATCAACAATATCCTTTCTGGACAATTCCAAAGATTATAGTGGAGGGGAGATATTTAAAGCCAAATGATACTCTGCAATAATCCTTGTTTGGACATAGCAGCACAAAGAACTGCAGCCCAGCAGACTGGTCAGAGGACTTGAAACCAAGCTCTCATAAATTGCAGAGGGATGGAGCCACAGAAATGCACTGTTACCAAGTTGTTCTAGAAACTTCCACGCAGGCACATGAACTTCCCATCTGAATGCCACGTACATGTTCAAACTGATAGTTTCAGTGCATTCTAAAGTAAACAAAACAAAACAAAACAAAACAAAAACACAAAACCAGCACCCTGAGATTTTTAAATGAAGAACTCCATCTTGGGCAATGAGAATTACAATAATAAAGGCCTAGTAGTCTTGGTTTAAGAATGTGCCTAGAAAATTTTGACCCTTAGTTATTTTGAGGCTGGCTGGTAGGCAGGAGTAAATCCTCATATCCCTACATCAGTCCGGTGGAGTGGGGGGAGAAGGAGCTATAAAGAGTGTTAATTGTCAGTATATATTACTCAGGTGTCCTTTAAAAAAATAGCCTTAGCTTGACTAGACAGCCATTTGTGATGACAAAACTACAGCTCTTTAACCTATTTGAAAACAAATGCCTGTGATCTCAGAAACCAAGGCTAAGTAGACCTGCACACTTGTTTGTCAGGATTCTGTGTCCTTCAGCATGTGAGCACTTGGTCCTTTCACCACTCTAACCTTCCTCTCCACCTCAGCTTCAGGCTTGAAGGTGGAGCCCCAGAATGAAAGTGATATGATCAATAAGTCTCAGGAGAGAAAGACAAAAGTATTTCCAAGGTCACATATGTTTGTTGAGGCTTAGCACTGAGATTAAACACCATTAGGAATCTTTGTTTGGCATGGTTTAGGGAGGCATTTGATGAGCCAGTTCTGCTTGTACTTCCAGCCATGTGAGTGAGAGCCCTGGGAGAGCTGGATGGTGAGACTTATAAGTGTGGGTGTGCTAAAGCTGAGGGCACACCTGGTCCTCACTGCACTGCCTCCAAGGCTCCATCTGCAAGTATGGGACACAGCAGCCCTGGCCATTCTTGGAACTAAAGACATTTAAGTCCTGTCACAAATGTCCTAATTTTGTTTCTAGTCAGCATGATTTCAGTCAGAAAATGCTGCAGCAAATTGGAAGAAAGGGAGAATGAAACAGAAGAAGCTTAAAAAAATTTAGGGCAAGAAACCTCAAATTTATTATGCAGTTGCATTAAATACAGGCTTTCTGCTGATGTAGGCAATTTTCTTTTCGTTTTTTTTTTAATGTTAATGGTTGGAAGAAGGCCCAAATCCTTCAGTGGAGCTCGGAATTGTTTAGTAAGCAGGGATCTTTTGTGCTGCATGTTAATATAATGTATGACACCATTGTTTCATTTGGGCAACTGCTCAACAGAAATGAATAATGAACTGCTTTCTAGGTAATAGTTCTCAGGTTGCCTGTTGAAGATAATGTAAAGCTCAGGTTGCTAGAATTTCACTCTTCCGGTCATTCGTTTGAGTCAAAGCATTAACCAAAGGGGAAACATGAAAGCAAAAGACAGCTGCAATTTAGTATCTTACAAAAGTAAATCAGTTAACAGAATTATTTTCCACTAAAGGTAACAATAATAAAAGTTGGTTGTTCGTTGTTGTTATTGATTTTAATTTACCCACAGAAAAACCCTAGTAAAGAGACTTTAGAAGAAAGCCGATGATCCTTCCAGTGCTCAGGGCAACAGCTGATTACCATTCTAACCACAGAGGATTTTTTGGCCTGAAGCCAGCACTGTATTCTGTCAGATCACAAGCATAAAGGCAAACTCCTCAGCAGACTCACTTTTCTCCTCTGTACAACATCCCTGCCTACCTACAGCAGAGAACTTTCATAATTGGAAAATATAAACATGTAAGATACTGCTACTATTTTCTGAATTTACAGAAATATGTTGAATTACTTGCAAGGCCTTAAATGTGACTGAAAAGCATCATCAGCCACCTAAATATAAAAGTTAAGTAAAATTTTGCAGGTGAGGTTCTGAAAACTATTTGAGGATGAGTAATTAAAAGTCAAATGGTAAAAACAAATCCAATTTCCGCTATGGCACATCACTGTTTTCCTTCTCAATGCATATCACATTTTCCCTAATAATGACTTATTTTAGCTAACACATACTGATCATTTTTTTGTGTACCAAACATTCTTATAAATAGTTTACATTCTTTAACTATTGATTCTAATCAGAGCCTTATATGATACATTAAAATATGAGAAAGCCAAGACACAGAGAAGTTAAGGAACTTGCCTGAAGTCGCACAATTGGTAAAGGTACAGAAGGAGGGAAGGATTATAAGTTCACTGTTGTTTGAAAAAAATATCCTATCAAGAGACATGTGATACTATTTAATTAGAATAACTTCTCCCTTATCCAGGGGTCACTAAAATCTAGCAAATTAAATTATCTGGATATAGTTATAAAATAAGAATATGCCAAACATCATTTCCCAGAAGTCAAAAAATGCATTCAAAAATGTTTCCATTGAATTTTGTTCATTAAATTAAATTTCATTGAGTATATTCATTCTTTATCATATGTCTCTAAATGGCATAAATATAACTTTATTTGAACTATTACAAATCAAACAGTGAATCAGAGGAAGCAGTTCTTCCTAAGGCCACAGGAAATAATAATAACTACTGAAAAATTTTTAGAAATATTAAACACCTACAAAGGCATAATGGGGGTCATCACAGCAGGGGAACTATCACTAATATTCACTCTAATTATTTTATATCTTCACAAAATGTTTAAAATACATGCAGAAGACAACATTTAATTCAGTAAGTGTAATTTTAAAACTTTTAAAATAAGATTTTCAAGAAAATTATATTGAAGTAACTCAAGTAACATATTCCACAAGAACGTTTTTTACTGCCAAACATTTTCAATGCTGTCACTTGGAGAATTTTGTCATTCTTGAAATAACATAAATTATTATCATTTTGTGAGTTTGAAAGACACATACAGGGAACCCCCAGTATAAAGTAGTGACAGCCACGGAGAAGCAAAGGTACACACTTCTGTGCATCAGGAGCTCTTACTGTGCTTCTCCACAATTTTCCCAGGGAAGGGCTAACCAATGAGGAAGCTCACGGAGAAACAGGCTGATGGGCCAGAAGATGGACACCTGATGTTTTTAACAGGACCATTTTCCTGTCAATCCAGGAAAAGGTATACAAATAGAGTGACTGTTAATAAAAGGTGTGAAATCCCTAGGAGAACACAGACATAGAGGTGAGTCATGGACATAAGAGAGACAAAGTCCACATCAGCTGTCCCTTCTCTCCACATTGCTCTGTGTGGATGTTTATTTGCTCCATCTTTGTTCCCAATTGCAATAATAAAGTCATGGGAACACACAATGGTGTAAGGGTGCCTGGCTGTACCTTAGCATTTCCTCTTTCTACCCTCTCCTGATCACAATTGGTTAGGTTCCTGAGTTTCTCACAAGTGCATATTGACATCACCAAAGTAATATGAAAAATAATACAGCACGAGCCTCATCCCAGACCAACTGAGTAGAATTGTTGGGTAGAGGGGTGGGGTGCTGGGGAGAGACATAAAGGCAGGTCAACTTGTAACAGTTTCCATGCTGAGGGACCCCTCTCCATACCCACATACACCTCCCAAAGACTGGGAGACAAGCAGAGACTGGGGCTCCATTAGCTGATAACCCATGACAATTCCCCCCCACCCATAGTATAGCCTCTTTATAAAAAAGATAAGGTAATCAATTAGATATCTATTCTATAGGATATAAAATTAATGAACCCAGGAACGAGAAGTGTTTAAAATAAGCATATTATAAATCATCTGATATAAAAGAGAATTCTGGGAATTTGGGCAAGCACAAGAAGACATACATAACAAACAAATAACTGGGGATACTGGGTATGCAAAATACAATAGTGAAAAATTGATTTAGATTGAAGAACTGATGATTTGGAGCAAGGAATGAATCAGTGAGCAAACAATGTACATCAAGGAGTGTCCACAGAACTATCAGGAAAGAATTAAAGGTGGGAAATGTATAGGAAAGTTTTGGAGATGCAGAAGATTGAGGAAGAAAATTCATAAATGGAGGTCCTCGTCAATGGCAAAGGTTTCCGAGGTGCTACCTTCTTCCTCTTTACCAGAGAACCTCAATTTCCAGGACCGTGTGAATGAAGTCCCATGATTTCCACTGCCTCTGGTACTTGCATTCTCGGTATTCAGTCATCTCTCACATAGCTATCATCACAGTAGTCCCAGAAGGACTTATAAAATCTGGGTCCTGGGAAGAGGACACATCCTGCAGGTGGAAGCTGGTGAGAGGATCCAGTTGCTAGGGCTATACTGCACATAGCTAAAAACATACTTTTACTGTGTTCCCAGCCACAACACAGTTTATGTTACTATGGCCAATATCCAAAATTTAAAGGAATGGTTTCAGACAACTTAATCTGCAATTCAATTTGTTTCAATTTGGGGGAAAAACTCCTTACTCGGTCCCCTGTAAAATTAATCATTAGAGGAAAAAAAAAGTCTTATCACCAACAAAACTCTCTAAAACTAGCCACCTGGGGATGAATCAAGATTCCATTTCTGAAGAGAGATGCAGGAGGCCAGCAACCTGCACCTGAGGGGCTAACAGGGGACACTGAGCAAGAAAGCAGGATGAAAACAGGTAAAACCACCAGATGTGTAAGAGGGCCAAGGTTCAGAGTGTCATTCAATATGCCGTACCTGGGGGGAGAAAAGAAGAGGAAGAGGAAGCAAAGAATCCATATGATGGAGGCAGAGGGAGGTTTAAAGGTAAACCCCAAATTTGGAAGTCAGGCAAGAAAGAGCATAAAAGTTCTTTTCAGTACAAATGCACTTCAGTGGGGATCTCAATAACCACAAGGAACATGAAGTGTTCTAAGTGACTAACTGGATTTTCGGTCTAGCAGAGGACCTCATAACAAGGTGACCTGAAGCAAGAAAAGGAGCAGTGAAGACCTTTCTGATATTGCATCTTACTCATGTCCTTTCCAGTGAAGGAAGAGCTGTATCCCATCATCTCTCAGGAGAATACCTACCTTGCAGTTTTCATGGAATGAAAATCCACTTCAGCATCCTAGTGTTGGGATGGTCCTTCTACTTGCAGAAACCACATTAATTTGAGTGAAAACTGAGACAGACTTTCCCCCTGGGTAGACAAGTAGATCTCCAAGTCTCATTCTTTTGTCCCCTGCCAACACCACCTCAGCAGTGGCTTCAGGGAGACGCCAAGCAAGAACCATAGTGGTTGTGGAAACTTATAGCACAAAATCAGGATTGTAAGGGCAGAGAATGTCTATGAGAAAATAGGACAAGAGCTGACCCAAGGTGTATCTGTATCCACCTGGGGGGTATTTCTAATAACCTAAAGCTGTGGGGGGTGTCCATCAAAGAAACCAACTTTAAGATTTTGTTAAACTTTTTGTGTCTTTTCAACAGGCATTTTATTTATTTTTTATTTTTATATTTGTTTTTTTATTTCGACAGACTTCATTTTGATTCATTGTACACATATGGAGTACAAATTTTCATTTCTATGGTTGTACATTCATATCATTCATATATATCTCATACATATAATGTACATTCATATCATTCTTGTTAATCACACATGTACATAGGGTAATGATGTCTGTCTCATTCTAGC
This sequence comes from Glaucomys volans, assembly GCA_020662805.1. NCBI lineage: Eukaryota > Metazoa > Chordata > Mammalia > Rodentia > Sciuridae > Glaucomys > Glaucomys volans. The sequence continues at coordinate 10,491 of JAJEJO010000205.1, read as the reverse complement.
ATCTTTTATACCCCCACCTCAACAGGCATTTCATATGACATTCCTAGACTATTTTTACTTCTTTGACACTATTTGCAAATATTAATAGTAGAGATGTAAAAGCAGAAATTTATCATTGGAGCCATTTTCTCTTCTTTCCTATCAGATTCTTCTGTTTCCCCACTACTCAAAATACATTCTGGTTGTAGGTAAGTCCTACCCCCTGTCTACATTGTACCATGTTTGAGCAACTTCCCCAAACATATGTTCTAAGTGCCTAGAACACACTCTGTCTCACAAATTTTTATTCCATTTTCATGAATCAACTCCCAGAAATCAAGATTTGGAATAGCTCCCCAAACAGAAACCCAGAAACTCTGTATGAAGAAAGCCCTTCTACAGAACAAATCTCACTGTAATCATATGTAGAACCTCATTGGGCCTAGGTATCATGTCTTACCCAGTTTTCAATTCCTAGCATTTGATAGTATAAACATCTCTTCTACTAAAGTGCTAATAATAAAAAGAAAAGGTTTTTAAATTTGCAGTTCATTAAATAAAAGCCAGAAAGCTTTAAATGTGAGACTATTAATTTCATTTTAGCATCACTTAAATACTAGTAATTTCCCCTCCTTGAAAAGGATAAAGGAATATCAACTATTAAATCAGATTGTTAAGTTAAATCATCAACAAGATCCTATAGGAAATATGCAAAAAACCAACTGGTAAAGACAAAAATACTTCATCTATTAAAATCTACATTAAACATATATAAGAGGGTCATTAACAGCCCCTGGAATTTAGCAAGATAGCCCTCAATGCCTCTGATTCCTTGGCTCAGTTTTTATATTTCTCAAGTTCCTGTGAGGTTCCAGTAGCTGCAGTTTTTCCTACAGTGCAACGTACTAGTCCTTCTTTCCTGCATGCTGTTTCTAGTTTACAATGCTCATTATCTTAATGGACAATTATAGTTCTCCAACTGATTTCTCAATCACTGAAGTTAATAGAAAGATTTTTATTATTGCCAACACTCCAGCTTCTGAATAGCAAATGCATTTCATTTACGTCTCATTTTAACTAACTTCCCAGCTTCATTATAAACACACTGACACTGATTGTTAAACATAAAGAAGGGACATATAAGGCACAAATTTAAAAACTGAGATTCAAGTAAAAGTTAGGTTGAATAACATAAGAAAATTTCAGAAAAAAATGCACATTTCTGTTTCTTAACAGCAAAAAAGAAGCATTTTAACAAAATGGAACAGAATTGCAGGAAATTAAATTGCACTGACACAGTTTTCCAGAATTTTAAATTATGCTCCCCAAACATTTTAAGTACCTAATAAAAATTTTAAAAACATCAACTTAATATTCACCTGAGAATATCTAGCCTTAAAACTCAAGCAAAATCAAAGCCCTATTGTAGAAAAATTCAGAATGTAAAAGGATATAATGCAAATGAAATAGCTTGATTTATCTGATTCAAGTGACATATATATGAAGAAATGCTAAATGCATACTAGATTTGAAAAATAAATGAGTAAATCTCTGAACCGATTCAGACACATGGTAAGCAGTAGAAATGAAAACTCTGATACACAATTCTTTAGGAAGACTGCTATCCTCTTAATTAAAAATCCATTTTCTATTTTCTCATCCACCCCCTCAACTTTATGAAACAGCTGGTGATTATTTGCTGAGGTGATGGTTAAATAGCACACCAAGAATACATTAGACACTCTTATTATAATGTTTATCATTAACAATATTTATTTACACAATACCATATTTTTTAAACTTTTTACATGCTTTATCCTAGCAGGTCCATGAAATAGCCCTCAAAAAACAGGTGTTCTTCTGGGGATAGAACATAACTCCCCACTCCTTAAGTGTTGGCTACACAAAGTGACTTTCTCCCAGAGTATAGCATGGGAAGGTAAGTAAAAGAGTATCTTACAATGGAGAGAAACATCACCTCAGTCAGGGATCAAGATGAACACCACCAGTGACGTGTCATGAAGATACTGTGGACCTTGATACGAGGTGATTGAAATGATACCACTCTTCTGTGCTCTTCCTCCCCCAAACCCAAAATTCCAACCTAATTGTAAGAAAAACATTAGACAAATCCCTACTAAGGGACATGCTACAAAAATACCTGACAGTTGCTCTTCATAACTAGCAAGACGTTGAAAAACAAGGAAAACTTGAGAAACTGTCATCACAGCAAAGAGGAACCTAGGAGGAATGACAACTAAATATAATGTCCTACCCTGGATGGGATCTTGGAACAGAAAAAGAACATGAGATAAAAACTAAGGAAATGTAAAAAACAAACAAACTGCAGACTTAGCATTAAGGCATCTGTCTTGGGCCATTAATTGTGACAAATGTACTGTACCACTGTAAGATGTTAATAAAAAGTAAAACTCATTTTGAAGAATATGAGAACTATCTGTATTATCATCAGGACTCTTCTGTTAGCCTGAATCTATGCTAATTTACATTGTTTTTAAAATGCAGGAACAAATTCACATGTACCTGCGCACACACGTAGGTATTATCCTAACATACAGTCGAAAAAATAGAACTTCTTGTACTTCTGGCCATTTGTCTGGATCACCAGTAGAGCCTGAATTTGAACAATAAAATAATTTCAAATCTAAAAGCAAAGCTTTCCTCCAATATAAGAGTTGCCTCTATTTTGAACATTAATTGTAAATAAAGACTCAAGACATTCATTTGAGTTAAAAATAGCATATACTTATTTGCCCAAGGATTAGCAGATAGAGCAGGGTTAATTGTTAGGAGGTTTTTTTTTTATATCTACGTGCACTAAACACATTAGACTTACTCATGCAAACTGACAGACACTTAGCAAGAATCTAATTTTTCCACCAGTAAAGCATATGTCTTGGGGAGTCCTTTTTAAAAGTAGTAGAATCCAATCATTTAGATCTCAATTTCTGCAGTCATGGCTTTAGGGAACTTTTCTGCAGGTGCTGGTTTCATTTTCTCCTCCCCTATCTTTTCATTTATCCAGAGGTCATTCTTATCTTTTTTCTTGGTTGAACTTCAAGGTTGTCCCAGCTTATCTTTGTAATGTCTCTGCACCTGCTGTCCCTGATCTTATTAAAACAGCTCATCGCCTGTTTTCAGCTTGTGATTTTTCCAGGCAGCATTTTTAACCCATTTATTCTTCCTTCACCAATTTTATCTTGTGTAGTAGAATATTTTCTAAGCCAAGTTTATAACCAGTAATGTATCAGATACTTGAAAAATAAGAAATAAAACACTTCCATTGTTTTCTTCATCACATCAGAACTAATAGACTACTCTTACATTTGTAAAAATAATTTTATTAATTTACAATTAACCTATGTTAATAAGAATCAATCTTTTGAGAGAAAGAGATAAATGAGTTAATGTTCTTTCCAAAAGCCAAACTAAAGAGTCAAATGGATTTTACACAACAGCCTCCAACACTGAGTGTTCTACATTATGTGACCTAATGGTTTGTTTTGTTTTAAAAATAAAGTTTAGTCTCATGTAGGATTTTGATGCCACTCACATACATACACATCCTAGAAAGAAAGACCCAAGACATTTAGAATTCAGTAAACTTGTTCCTTATACAACCCAACTTTTATGTCCCACATGCATACACTCCAAGTGTGGGCCAGCACTGCCACACAGCAATGGGAGTAGCCCAGAGATTGTTGTTACTGCTGAAAACCTTCAGTGCCCAGGAACAGTGGGGCTGTGCCCTACCAAGTTGTCTCTGACAGCTCAGGGACCTACATAACCAGTGATAATACTGCTCTGTGGACAAAAGATCAACATCTGGAGAAGCAGTTGCAGGAACCAATGGAAATCTGGGAGGAGAGCCCTGGATGTAGTGCACAAAGGTTTGGATTGATAACCTCTTCTGGGATGATGCCTGGGTGGGCAGGAAGCAGGGGAACAAGTCCCGGTGGATGAAGCCAGGCAGCAACCGGGAGGGATGTGCTTCCTGGTTTTCCCAGCCATACCTTGGCTTGTTAAGGGTTCCCCTTTTTGAAGAGATTTTCAAGCACTCAGACCCTGGGTGGGAGCCAGGTTTATGCACCTTTTAATCTCCAAGGCATAACTGAGCTTCTGCAAGTGATTGAATTTTCCTAAGTGTTTGCTGAATTGTTGAATTCCTTCAGGAGAGAAACTAAAATGTGAAGACCATCTCAGAAATTAAGCATATCAAAGGATTACATTTTGGGGAGTTATAATTTGTTTTATTGCTGTTAAGAACATGCAAGTGACCTGTCAGATTTAAGAGCAGAGTAAAACTTAAAGGACACAGCTACATAAAGCGGGCAGATTCCGAAGATGCTTTACTTTTCTTTCTTTCTTTCTTTCTTTCTTTCTTTCTTTCTTTCTTTCTTTCTTTCTTTCTTTCTTTTTTTAAATAATGCTAACTGTTTAGAGATTGCAGAAAACTGAAATCATTAAAAATCTACACGGAGAAAAATCCAATATTAAAAATTCACGGTTAAAAATGGCCTTTCAAATAAAGCTGATAATGCTTGGCGACATCTATATTAAACTATTATTATTTTAGCTCCAGTGTTAGAGTCTTGTTTAAAATCAGAGACATAAACAGACTTTTCAAGCTGTTTAACAAATCTCAGACCCACATCCTTTCTGACGTCAAGGCTGTCTAAAAGTAAAAGAGAAGGCAGTACATGGTTTCCTTCAAATGGTACTGTTCTCATGAATGAAAGCAAGAAGTGGGAAGGGAATAACATGTCCAATGAAACATCATCTTCTTATTTTTGTGGCTCAATTCAGGCTTTATTCTGCTCCTACACTGTTCTCTCCCGGAGGTTCCTATACTAACAATGAAACACAAAGGTCTTCTGTTAGTGAGCGGCAGTAGAGACTCACACTGTGTCCTTAAAGGCTTGCCAAGAACTTCTGGAGTCAAATCCATCAGTGATTCAGAGTCATTTTGAAATGGTAAAAAGTCCCTAGAAATGTCAATTCATTGAACTAATTTAGGAGTTTTAGGTGACAAAAATTATATCAGTTTCTTCCATTTGGCCACAACCTTAGTATTATTTTCAGAAAATTCCTTGCAAAAACTCCTGCCAATTATACTTAATATTTACTCAACATTCTTAATATCAAGGTTAGCATAATAGAACTAGCATTTTAAAGCTGAAAGGACCTAGATGTCAACTATTCTAATTCAACAGATTTAATTTTATGTATGATAAAACTGGTTTGAACAGAAATTAGATGACTTACCCAATATCATACAGCTAAAGAAACAAAGGAGGGAACTCAGGCCTCTTGATTGTAATACTGAGGCTATTTTTACTATGTTCTTTTTGTGCCCAATAAACATTTCTGTGTAGAATAATTTTTAAAAGAATTATTAAAATGAAGGTAAAACCTTGAATGTAATTTGTTTTCCTCTCTAAATAAAGATGTCTTCATGCATTTGAGATTAATGAGGCTCAATCTGACTTTTAAACACATTCAAAGAATTTGGCAAGTCTTTCTCAAATTCAAACAGTGATTGATCCGTGGAAAATTTTTCTCCCAGCATATGAATTGCTTTTTATGGAAACATGCTTAATCGACCAGTTGTGAATGGCTGCTATTAGTAGGAAAATGTCCTAGATGACAAAAATGATAGACTTTGGAAAGTGGCATTTTCAAGCACATGTATGAAAACAACCATGTATTGTCAATTAAAGGAAATTGGCTATTACTTTTTAACTTAAGTGAAATATAGCATGTGAGGTAAGAATCAGAACAATGATAAAGTTTGAACACCCAGTACAATCAAAAACTGCTGTAAGCTTCTGATTTCTCTTTTGTTCTGGGAGTCTTTAAGGCCTAGAACCCTTTCCTGGCTTCTTTCATGCCTTCGAGAAAAATCATACCTACTCAAACCAAGGCCGGGTTCTACCTGCAGAAGGCCAGGGTATGCTATTCACCTCCATTCCTTTCTTTTCAGTCCTATAGGTGTATTTGAGTTTCCTCTCTGGGACTAGGCACCACATTTCACTCAGGAGGAAAAAAAAGTAGTATTGTTTTTGTTTTTGTTTTTATAGCCAATTCTTATGGCTTCTTCTGAGAAGAAAGAGATACTACTGAATTCTGTGCACACACACACACACACACACACACACACACAGATGTATTTGCCATATTCTGACTTCTGTCTTTCTTCTTTTCCCCCTTTCCTACTCCATTCTTCTGTAACTGACCTCTCTCTCTTTCTCTCTCTCTCTCTCTCTCTCTCTCTCTCTCTCTCTCTCTCTCTCTTATACACACACACACACAATCAGATACGTTGCTACTCCTACTTATAACCCAGAGGATCACTGGTTTATAACTTCCCTAGTAGCAATGCAAATGTCTATATTTTATGAGTAAAATTTTCTTTCTAGAAGTTTATGTCCGGTTACATAGCTCAATGTTATTGTTTCCCTTTATCTTAGAATCTACTTAAGGAATTCTAAACATAATATAATCTGTAAATTTTCAAAATAAACAACTGTAAATTCATAAGAATACTAAAAAATCTTTTATTTTATCCTCAGTAACAATGATCAGTGTTAAAATGTCTTTGATACTTTCTAGTGTTTCAAATTCAATAATTTCATTTTCTTGAATTTCATAAAGGATTGTCACTTTACCTCCTTTTAATAGTTCTTTTCAGACACTTAATAAGGGTGAATTTGGTCCTGTTACACTTGCTGCAGAGAATCTACATAGAAAAACTTATTCATAGTTAAGTTTACGGATGTAGCATTCATTCAACAAACTCATGAGGCAGTCCTTGCCCTTAAAGACCCCAGAGTGTCTCAGGAAGTCAGCTGTGTATACATAGTACATACATACAAGCCATGCACTCTAGAAACCTACACAAGATATGGGAAAGAGGAAGGAGTAGTGTGCCAGCAACTGGGGACATTTACTAAAGGTCCTGCCTATGCCAAATTTTGAAGTATGTACAAAAAAAAATGCAGCTAATTTGGAAACATAGATACAGACAAGAAGTTAAATATAACCCATAATTATTTTCACTCTCACTGACTTATTCTATGCACCTAGCAAATATTAAATATTTCCAGATAGACTGATGCCCTCTAAGGGACCTAACTTTTATGGGATTTAATATCTTCATGAGTAAATCTCATTCTAATTTTATTTCTTGCTATGAATTTTGCTAGAATCCTTTTGTTCACTGATGCATTGTAAGCATGGGTGTAAAAATTATGCAATATTTGTTAATCTAACTGAATGAACAAAGACTCAAGCATTTAATTTTTATAAACATTTACAGAGTACACTCCCTGTGGAATATATTGGCTCTTTCTCTCTTATTAAACATGATTCAAAAAGAAATAAAGGCTGAGAATATAGCTATCCTTAGCATGTGCAAGGTTCTGGATTTTATCCCTAGTACCAACAAAGAAAAAATAAAGGAGGAGGAAAGGAAAGAGTGTGGCAGAGTGGAGCTGGGTATATAGCTCAGTAGTAGAGCACATGACAGACATGTGTGCAGCCATGAGTTAGATTTCCCAGGAAAAGGAAGGAAGGAAGGAAGGAAGGAAGGAAGGAAGAAAGGAAGGAAGAAAGGAAGGAAGGAAGGAAGGAAAGTAGGAAGGGAAGAAAGGAAGACAAAGTTTGTCCTTTGTTTCACAAAGTTGACAGCCTCATTGATGATAATATCAGGGTCCATTTGCTTACTTCTTAACTCTGAAAGAAAAATACTTTCTAGGAACAGAAGGACAGGTTCGTGGTAAGGAAAAGTCAAAACACAGGAAGGTCATATATCTGGCAAAAGCTAGAAAAAGCCATAATTTAATGTTTTTCCCTGCTCCACATCTCCTCTTTTTTCCATGCCTTTTGTGGGCTGCCTGAGTTCATACCTCTGCTGGGTTAATAAAATTTCCTTTCTTCCTTGCCTTGAAGAAGAAGGATGATTAAAATGCACCTAGTTCTGCAGTCAGAAGCCTATGCTTAAGATCAGTCGCTGAAATAGATTTTCAATTTCAAAAACTAGGAATAGGTTACCAAAGTGGGTTTTCAGTGACTCAGCTGTAAAGCATACTAATTCCTGCCTAACACCCCACCAGGTGTCTCCCTGACTTGAGAAATCACTTCCCCTAATCATTCTCTTCCCTAAATCTTTTCATCCTGCTTGCTGCCCTTTGTTATAAAACAAAGGAAACCAAAAAAAGAAAGCAAGACTAAATAAAACTTTCTATGAACAAAGTATGCCTTTCGAGCAATTTTTTTTAATGTGATTTCCATACAGCTCTGCTCACAGTATGTGTGAAACAACTGTTTACAGAAGAGGGAAGACACAAAACTCGGAAAATGAGACTCTTCTTTTGGACCTGGGGAAAATGAGTCATGTTATTATTGTTTTTCCAATCTCAACAACTTAGAAATATTGTTGTTTGGGATTTTGTTTTTATAAAGAGAGGGTATAGAGGAAAAGCTGGAATACCACAAGAAAAAAAAAAAGAAGAATCACTGATAGAAACTAAATAAAAATATATGGTTGAGTTTTATCTATAAGTTGCATAGCCATGATTCAGACACTTCACCTCCCATGTATAGCAATATGATGATTTGGAACAACCATAAATATTCAAAGAACCTACCGGAGGTTGCAAGAGGACACACACCTCCTAACTTCTGTATTTCCTTCCTCCTGTCATGGTTCATCAAAGCCAACTTAGAGGTGAAAATGAAGATGCTGCAGCAAAGAGCAAGTGCCCTGTCCAGAAGCCACGCTGGCATCTGAATCACCTCTGTCTCCCTTGAGATAGGGATCTAGGGAGAAGACCACCAACATGCAGTAACTGTCTGGATACTTTCTGCAAGTCAAAGTTCCACCTTTAAAAAAAGGTAGGCTAATGCTAGGAAACTGGATGGATTCTTAAGGGAAATGTCTCAAAAGACCTATGATATAATGGTTAGACCAACAGCTCATAAGAGTTATTAAAACAGAAGAACCAAAATGAACATGATAATGCCCATTTACTGGGGAGGCTACTGTTTGCAAGACACAAGGCATTTTATAGTGCTGTATGCTTCCTGTGATGCAATTCTGTCACAATCAATACTTTAGATAATTTTATACACACAGAAGAAAAAGGAAAAAAAAAGAAAAAAGAATAGAAGGAAAGCAAGCAAGAAAGAAAATTCCCAACCTTTAAATTTGATGTGAACAATGGAAACTTAATTCCATTGTATACAATGTGCTTATAAGAAAGTACAGATTTTTTTTTTTTTTTGAGGACTACTTAAAGAAGAGGTACAAATGCTTATGTTAAATATTGGTCTGTTCCTCAGTTTCAAATACTACTAAGCACTTCATTGTAGCCCAAGGTTTTTGTCAGTAGGACAGAAACTATCTGACTTACAGCTGGATTATCTTAAGAGGTCTGTCAGTTTGGCAACTGGTGGGAACAAGTCATGGTCAAATAAGTAGATTCACTGTTACAGTCCTATCCCGCCTCCAAAAATCTTACTTAAAACTACTATAAAATTAGAGAGCATTAGTTTAATTTACTTGACTGAATAAAAAGCTCCATATCTAAAAATTATAGAGTAAAAGGGACTAGAAAAACAGGTACACAATGACATCATTGGAAAAGAAGAGACCAGTAAGAGCTTGAAGTATTAAAAAAAATATGCTTCTTACCTTCCTTCTATGTTTCTCTTGTTCTACCAAAAAAAAAAAAAAAAATTTCTTATCTGTATTGAAAAGCATATAACCCTCACTAAGCATTCATATTTAAAGAATGCACTTTTGTTTTTATAAGATCAAAGAAATATAAGCATAACAATGGTAAGACTTATTTTTCTTCCCACTTGAGTCATCAATTCGTCTTCATTTTTCACCTAAAGCTATTTTTTCTTCTGATTTCTACAGCCAATTATTGAAAGTCTCTGAATAGATTCTAAGATAAGTATATATTGATTTTTTTTCTGTTTTGTAGAGCCCTAACTGAGCATTCATGTTACCAGTAAAAACAGGATATCATCTCTCTATATTCTAGCATACTAAATGACAAAGTCCAAAAGAAAGAGCTTTTCTACTCTTGCTAAGGAAGAAAGCCAGCTAACCAAGCCCAAAAGTTATTAGGAAGAAAGATCAACATTTCAACCAATGACAGTCATACGAAACTTTAGTAAATCACAGTAAAGATAAAAAAAATCAGAAGAATCTATATAATCTATAAACACAGCTACAAGATGGAACCATCCTCATGTTTTATTAACAAATTCTGTGTGTTCCTTAGTTAACAGAACTTTTAATTCATTGTCAGATATCAATCTTAGTATATTAAAATTAGTAAATCATTGCCATTTGATAGGCATTATAATTTTAAGTAATATATAGCTTCTAATATACTAACTGGTCAATTCTTACATTAGTCATCTCAGATAACAAATGCACTTCACCAAGTACCTTGCACTCAAGTATCCTAACACTTT
>JAJEJO010000204.1:940029-1017227 GCA_020662805.1 Glaucomys volans | reverse complement strand
CTCGATTCATGAGAAACAAAAGTAGAAGGTATGACAGATGATCAGTAAGGAAAGGGAAGAAAAATTACATTTTATGCCCTCCCACGCTGTTTGAATTTTTACTATATGCACACATTATAATTACAGTTAAAATATCAATTTAAATTGACTGCATTTCTTTCTCGATGCAGTACAAAATAACATTTTAAAATATTTTATTTTAAAAATTTTATTTTAAAGACTAAAATTAATTTTAGCCAAACTTCTGGTTGCTTTTTCTATTCACCCATAATGAGTCAGGAAAAATATAACTGATATTGTTTCTACAAAACCATTGTGTGTTCTTCCTTTTATTATATTGGTAGCTTACGGAAAAGGAAACTACCATAGACCATTCATGAAAATACCCCTCACCTTGGATTGTGTCAATATTTGTCTCAATCCCTTCAAGACGCTATACCAAAATATCTAAGTCTGGGTAATTATAAACAACAGAACTTTATTTCTCACAGTTCTGGAGACTGAGAAGCTCAAGATCAAGGCCAAGGCTGGTGTCTGGTAAGAGACTGCTTCCTCATCCATGGCATCCTCTCTTGATGGAGAGGCAAACAAGCTCCCTTGGTTCCCCTTTAGAAGGGCACTGCTATTGTTTGGATATGGTTTGGCCCCCATATGGATATGAGTTGAGTTGGATATGAGTTGAAAGTTCAGGCCCCCACGTGACAATACTGAGGTGCCAGGAACTTTGGTGGGCCCAATGGAAGGTCAGGTCATGAGGGTTACGCCCTCATCAAGCAGGGATGGAAGCTTCCGCACGGGAGTGAATCAAGTCTCATATGACTGGGTTAGTTCCCTCCTCAGAGTGAGGCCACCACAGGTACTTGGCCCCTTCTTGGTGTAGCTGGTTCCCTTTCTACTTCCTTGCCATGTTGTGATATGGTCAGAATACCCTAGCAGGGTGCCAGCACCACACATTTTGGATCCTCTGGTCACCAGAATGGTGAACCAACTAAGCTTCTGTTTTAATCAGTTTTTTTCACTGCTGCAACCAAAAGACCTGACTAGAACAATTAGAGGAGGAAATGCTTACTTGGGAGCTCACAGTTTCAGAGATCTTAGTCCATAGATGGCCTACTCCATTCTGTGGGGTTCCAAGGTGTGGCAGAACATCATGGTAGAAGAGTGTGGTAGAAGAAAGCTACTCAAGACACAGCACCAGGAAAGAGAGAGAGAGAGAGAGAGAGAGAGCCCTCCACTCTCCAGGGACAAATACATACCCCAAAGCCACACCCCCAGTGACCCACTTCCTCCAGCCACACCCCACCTGTCTTCAGTTATCATCCAGTTAATTCCTCCTACCTGTCTTCAGTTATCACCCATTTAATTCCTCTCAAGGATTAATGCACTGATTAAGTCAAGACTGTCATAACCCAATCATTTCAATTCTGAACTTTCTTGCATTGTTTCACACATGAGCGTTTGGGGGACACCTGATATCTAAACCATGACACCTTCCTTAAATGCCTTCGGTATTTTGTAATAGCAAAAGGAAACAGACCAACACAGGCACTAATCCCATTCATGAAAGTTCCTCCCACATGAACTTATCACCTCCTCCTGATCCCTATCCCTAAATACTATTGGATTAGAGGTTAGGTTTCAACATATCAATTTGGGGAGTATCCAAACAGTTAGACCGTGGCAGTATTTTTAACTTTAATATGGCTGCAATTTAGGCTGAGTTCTGAAGCAGCCAGAGCTGTGAGCTTTCACCTTGTGCCTCAGTCATACTGGCCACAAGGGCTGCAGGATGTACATGAAGGGTATGCACTGAGAGACCTCACTCACTGTCAAGGGAGTTCCAGAGTAATGCCAACACTGTCACTAAAACTTACCACACAGATCTGCAGACTCCAATATCACTCATTTTCTCCTCCTTCTCATCACTTGTGTTTGACAGCTATTCAGTGACAATGAAAGAAAAGTTTTCCATCTCCAGGTATTATGCTGGTTGGCCAGATTAACCTCTGGAAAGATTTAATTATCTTTAAGAGGGCAGCCCGCCTAATAACATCCCTTTATCTATCTTGTCCAAATTGGTATTTGCTTCAGTGATTCTGATCCAGAGGCTTAGCTTCCCTGTCACTGCATACTGTGAGTGGGCTTCCTTAAACACCAGAGGCTGAGCCTCTTTCAAGAAACATTAATTCTGCGGCTGCCTACTTCCAGCTGTATCCTGATACAGACAAATGTGCTTGAGGTTGTCTATCAGGATAAGCATTAAAATTAGGTCACAGAAAAAATAGGCTACAAAACAGTCTGTATGGAATAAGCCCTTCAGAATGAGTATATAAATACATGGCAAGAAGTCTAGACAAATACATGGATACAATCAGTGATTATTCCTGGGTGGTGGGATTACTGATCATTTGCTCTATACTGATGCATGTTTTTAAATTTTTCTCCAGTGTACATATATTGCTCCCTTAATCACAGAAAATAACCAAGCTAATTTAAATATTTAACTGTTAAGAGTTGGAAAAAGTTTTAAAGACAATTGGAGGAGTCTCTTAATGAGAAATAGCTCTAAATCCACCTTATTTTTAACTGGCAGACCTGATGCTTTACCTTTTTCCAATTCTGATTCATTTGCTAGAATTTTTAGTGAAAATGAGTCTACTTTTTAGTTTGTCTGATTGATTCTTTTAACCAGAAAGGTATAAGAGGTTGTGCGACATCAATAATTGAATAGCATGTTAACTAGGCAGAGTTCAATATCACTGTGGACAAACTGTGTGGGGTGTGTGAGCAATAGTCTCTAAAAGATCCACTGGGCAAGGGTTACAATGGGAGGAAATGAAATCCATAGCAGCTCTCAGCTTGAGACAGCAGCAAACCCAAGACAGAAAGAAGTGCTTTTATAAGTTTTTCTTCAATACCCACCCTGAACTGACCATTTACATTGTACCACATACTCTGGTGGTTAAGAGTTGGTGAGTCATGGGTTTTCAAAGCAAGAATCTCTTCTAGAATGTTGGCGATTCATGCAGTTGTCAAGAGGCAAAGAAATGGGAGGAGGGGGGGACAAATAGCCACACCTGTCTCTGACTGATTTCTGATGCTGGCTTTTGAAGCATTATTTCTGGGGTTTCTATCATTAGTCAACATGCAAAGTTTTACTCTCCTTCCATGAGATAGCTGGTTAATCTCACTGTTTGTAGGGATCAATAAATAGTATTCTTCTTCCTTGCCTATGTTCAAAATCTAGAGTGCCCAAGAAGTAAAAAAGATGAAAATTGAAATGCCAGATTTATTTCTGACAAAGCTGTTACAGAATATGGTTTAGGTGTGAACTAAAATTGGGCTTCCTAAAATCAAACCCCCAAATAAACAGCTCTGCACAGTCAGACACAGGAAGCTGTAAAATTACAGGTCTATGCTTTGGAGATGCCCCAATAAGTCTACAGCAGAGAGGAGCATATCAGATAACCTGGTCCCAGCAGGACAGCAGTTCCCACAGAGAACAAAAGCAAGAGGGACAGGGACCAGCCTGCACATACGCAACTCCTGTTCTCAATTTACCAATCAGATACACATGAGGAGAGCAGGGGGAGAGACCAGGTATTATGGTTTGGATGTGAGGTGTCCCCCAAAAGATCATGTAAGAAGGTTTAGAGAAGAAATATTTGGGTTATGAGAGCCTTAATCCAATCAGTGAATTAATCCCTGATGGGATTAACTGAGTGGTAACTGAAGGCAGGTAGGGTGTGGTTGGACAAGGTAGGCATTGGGAGAGTGGCTTTGGGGTATATATTTGTATCTGGCAAGTGGAGACCTCTCTTTCTGCTCTCTGATCATCATGTGAGCTGCTTCTCTCTGCCACACTCTTCCGCCATGATGTTCAGCCTAACCACAAGCCCTGAGGAATAGAGCCTCTGTCTATGGACTGAGACCTCTGAAACCGTGAGCACCCAAATAAACTTTTCTTCCTCTACAATTGTTCTGGTCAGGTCTTTTAGTCACAGCAGCAAAAAAGCTGACTAAAACACCAGGAGCAAGTAGAAAATGATCCTACCTGACAGAAGCCCAAGTACAGGGCTCTTCACCCTAGTGTTTAGTTGTACTTAAATTCTATACCTCTCCCAACCAGCTCTATAAAGTTGGCCAACAGGAGACCATTTACCTTTCTGCACCCGAGTTTCCTCATCTTTACAATGGTGTGTTGATCAAGGTTAGCAATTACCTAATCAGGCTGGCCTTTAGAAATCCTCAGAGGGGGCTGTTGCCAACACATAGGAACCTGGGGATCACAGAACTCAATATCCTCTGGTTTTGTTCAGATTTGCAACTTTATACTTCAGTGGTTTTTGTTTGTTTGTTTGTTTTTGCTACTTCCCTGAGATATCACCACCTACTATGTATTTTAAACTTCTTTGAAGTTAAATTAAAAAATGTGAACAAGATTAAAACTAGGCTAAAACATTTGAGAGCAGTTTATCATCATTATTAACATAAGGAAAAAATTTGCAAACTAAATGTTAAATCATTTGTAAAAGTTGAGTAATTAAACATTCAAATAAGAGCAACATGATGGCGTTGATTTATAATTCTCTTCTCTACAGATACATAGTGAGCTAGAAGATAGCTTAGCATTTATCCATATCATGCAATTTGCTCATATCCATTACTCTAATGGATTATTCATTTTGAAACTTGAGTCATCTGGGACAAAGTATAAATAAACAAGACTGGGATTAGCTGCCAAATTTGGAGCCCAAATCTGGATGTGAGCCGAGTAGAGGTGGTGGTGTAGTGTGGATATTTACCTACAGCAAGGCTGGAATCAGACAGAAGAATATATTAGCAAAACAATAGCACGGCTCTCAACACAATGAGAAATTCACTTCTTAGAAGCTTTGCAAATATTGAAATGGTCACAAAGGGAAACCAGAGATTAATCAGAGGACTAGGTCATCACATGGCAAAACAGACAAAGTTAGGAAAAAGAAAATGGACAGACTCTTCCTTCATTCATTTACAATAAGAATTTTTTTGAGTTTGTTCTATGTGCCAGGCACTATATTAGGAAGTAGAGGTTAATGGTAATAAATAAGATGAAGTTTCTATTTTGGATTTTTTCCCAAATATCATGTTTTCAAAATGGATTCAAACAAAGTCAACTATCTTAAGCAAGACCGTGGTAAAGAAATTATGATGGAGCAGACAATCCCAAACAGAATAATTTGTCCTATTGTTGATTCATGTGGAAGCTTCCCAAGACCATAGTGAATTTGTGTATGAATTTGTGTGTGTGTTGGGTAAGGTTTGAAAAAATGATTGGAAAAACTCATTCTTTAATCTTAGTCTTTCCAATATTTTGGGGTTAAAAAAAGAATTATGAAGTGTGTTATTAGTTAATGGTTGATTTTCCTTTTGATGTCCTTACTTGGTCATTTCTTATTTTCTGACTGTCACCATACTTGAGATAAGAGAAAAAGAAAGAAGCTGGCAAATTTCTTAATAAGAAATATGTAAAACTTACTCTGAACAAAACAAACCCTATTTTTTTTTTTTGCTCTCTATGCATAAGATGAAGTAACTCATAACAAGAGAGACATGAAATATAACAGCAAAAGTCTAGAGATCCTGTTTGGAAAGCAACTGTTATGAACCAGATGTTTAGATCCCAAAAATTCCTATGTTAAAGCTCGAATCTCCATGTGCTGA
Organism: Glaucomys volans; assembly: GCA_020662805.1. Lineage (NCBI taxonomy): Eukaryota > Metazoa > Chordata > Mammalia > Rodentia > Sciuridae > Glaucomys > Glaucomys volans. Next base: position 1,011,521 of record JAJEJO010000204.1, on the reverse strand, counting down.
TATATGGAGGTGGAGCTATTGGCAGGTAGAGTACGATTGGGTCATGAGGTGGAGACCCCATAATGGAATCAATGTCCTTATAAAGAGAGGATGAACCTGAGATCACTTGCTGAATGCACTCAAGAAATTTCATGTCAGAGTGCAACAGGAGGAGCGCCCTCTTCAGGCATTCTGATTTCAGACCTCCAGCCTCCAGAACCATGAGAAATAATGTTTGTTCTTTATCTACCCAGTCTATGGTAATTTGTTATAGCAGCCTGAACTCAGAAAGAATTTACTACTGAGAAGTTAGGGTGCAGTTCTAATAAACACTTAAAAATGTGGAAGTAGCCTTGCAGCTGGGTGAGAAACAGAGATTGAGTAAATTTTGAGGGGTATGATCAAAAAAATCAAAACCAGCATGAAAGAATTTTTAAAAGGCAATTCTGATGAAGGTTAAGAAGAGAGAGCCAGGGAGAAAGCCTATATCAGAGAGTATATTAATAATCATAAAGAGAGCGTTGGTAGAAATACAGATGGGAAAGGCCATTCTGATGAGGTCTCAGATGAAAATCAGAAACATGAGATTGGAAACTGGAGGAAAGGTGACCCTTGCTATAAACAGAAAAGGACTTGGCTGAATTGAGTTCATGCCCTAAGGTTCTATGAAAGGCAAAACTTGTAAACAATAAAACTGGATATTTAACTAAGGAGATTTTAAAGCAAAGTTTTAAGGAGTAGCCTGACAACTTAAAGCAAAAGGTTAAAAAAAAAATGAATTGAAGATAAAATGCTAAGCAAAAAGGAACCAGAAATTAAAGACTTTGAAAATCCTAACCCTAATCATATTTTTAAAATAAGAAGGCATGTTCAATGAGTACACTAAGGGTGTAGCTGAATGGCCATTTAATCTTGATATTAATGTGGGTATAAACCACAGACAACCAGCAAGAATGCTGCCAGGTTGAACTGAAGGGGATTAGAGACAGGACAGAATGAAGGAAAACTGCCAATGACTTGGAATTTATATGACAAAACCATAGAGCTCTTCAGTTGCAAATATGTACTGTTCTTCAAAGCAAGGAAATAATGATGCTGAAGGCAATTCAGAGAGAATGAGGACTACCTCCTTAATTTTAAAGGAGCTTCATTACCTAGTTTAACAGGTCAGACTGCTTCTACCCAAATCAGTAGGGGCAAAGATACTAGGAGTCTTGGGAGTGTGACCCCCACCCAGTAAAACCCTAGAGGTAGAATTTCTAACTGCTATAACCTTAAGGATGCAACCTCACTCTGGTGGAGCATCAGGGATAGGACCTCCACCCCCAGTGTATTTGGACAACAAAAAGTCAGCCCAGTGAAAGAAAAAATTTTCATGGTACTTGTTACAGACAATAAGAAAGACTATATTCAAAAGTGAATACCAAAATGTGGGTTTTGCAGGAGGGAAGAGAAATCAGGCTCAATTCCACATACAATAAGTAGAGATTTACAGCCAAGAAGCAGGGTGAGTGATCTGAAGATTATGAAGAGGAAACATCAAGGCCTGGGGGATTCTGAGTAAGCCACTTGACAAGATCCTTACTGAAGATAGGCCAGAGTGACAAGATATCCAGGTGGGAAAGGTGGTGAATTTGATCAGTCACCATCAAATGTTATTAGATACCAAGTGTGAGGGTGTTCTTGAATTGGCTCAGCAGGATTCTTGGTAAAACTGAACTAGGTGGGTCAAGAACAGAGCCCAGGGTTGGAGTCTAGCCAGAAAGAGAAGGAGCTTAACACAAGTTTAGTGAAGGATTCTGTCAATTCTCCTTTTGCTCAAAGAAAAAAGAGACATTCTTCTTTCCTTTGAACAAGATAAAAGTATTTCTTGTTTAGTCACCTTTATTCAATAAGTACCAGGTGGATCATTTGTTGAGACTTGGTAGTAGGGCAACCAGTCAAGAAGATTTCTAGAAATAAGGCTTGGATTATCTTTATATGGTGGAGTAAGAATTTCAGTACAATTTGATGAGTTTCCTGGTTGGAAATTTGAATGTCTTTGGTTATGACATAGATATCAGTGTCGTAGTTATGGTTATTTTTGTGGCAGAGAATGAAAGTAACCAACTGCAGTCCACAGGGCTTCTTTATAAAGTTCAATTAAGACCCAAATAAGTCAGGTATTAGTTATCAATGGCACCATGACAGGTGGGTGGAAGAAAAATTATAATGTCAGTTTGGAAAGTTGTAGCCAGATACTAGACAAAACTAGAAGAATTCATCTAATTCAGTTTATAGATTGAAAATAAAGTAGAAAATTGCTTACTAAAAGGTGAGAAATAGCTCAAAGGTAATGAACTCATAAGGCTATATCTTTACATGTATCCATGTAAAGATAAAATGTCTTTCATTCACTCCATTTTGATAAAAGATAATCAAAACAAAAATATTTTTGTCATAAGTATAGTCTCTTTAAAGTTGACCTGATTATATAAATACAGAAAGAATAGTGATTGACCAGATAGGTCCTTTTATGTCTACTGTTCTAGAACTTTTAATAAGGAATCCCAGATTTGACTTGCAAAAGCTTCTCAAGACTGAGAAACCAACCCAAGAACTCATCAGATTTCAGCAGCATAACTACAGATTTGAGTAAATTTCTCTCCTTGAGTTCTCCAAACAACCCTGTTTCCAAAGCTGTCCAGGAAGTAATCTTTCTTACTCAACTAGAAGACTTGGAACTCTACAAGTCAGGTAACAATCCAGTTTTTCCAAGAGTTTTATAAGCAATTGTTTCTTAAGTTGACCTTAGCTCTTCAACATTGTCTAATAGTATCTGTATCTATGAATATCATTGTCAAATATGACACTCCAGTCAAAACCTGGGTTATATACCCAGTTTTTCTAGTTCTGTCCTACTGCAAGTAGAACATACTGTCATGGAACTTGTGCAAATAACTAATATTGAAGAATATTCAATAAGGGTTTCTGAATTTTTGGAGGGATTATATAGGGAGGAAAATAAATGTTTTATTTTGTTTTAAAACGTACAGTATGCTAAATTTTGTGTGCTACAAATAACTTAGGAGAAAAAGAAAAGAATGTTCTGTTTGAAAACAGAACATTTTACACGAGCATATTTTCAAACAAAAATCATTTAGAAAAACAAAAAACAAAACAAAACAAAAACTTCATCATATTGTAGCCTTCCACAAGGTGAAGGAAATACCTAGCCCATCTTATCCCACCTTAGTGGGGAAGGGCTAAGAAGAACTCAGTGAAGTTCACAATTCAGAGCACAGATTCTTTAAAGATTAAAACCTAATCATAAGGTTATTGAAAGTGTCTCCTTTCCCTATACCTTACCACCACATTACTAAAGCCTATTTACAGCAATTCCTTTTACCTAGTTTATCATTCCAGTATCAAGAAAAAAACAAAAACACATACTAAAGGTAAAATGTACATATACAAATTGACAGAGCAAGTATCAGAATAAAAAATGAAGTAGGAATTATCAAAGATCAAAAATTAAAAATATGATTAATATGCTGAGAATCTAAAGGATAAAGTAGATAACATGCAAGAATAGATTGACAGTATAATCAGAGGAAGAAATTATATGAATGAACCACAAAGAAATTACAGAGAAATGAAAATGAAAATGTCTTTGATGGAACTAGTGTACTGAGCATGATTAAGAAAAGAATCTTTGGGCTTACAAACCTCCAACACTGAAAAACAAGAGAATAAAGACTGAAATAACAGGGCATAATAGCCAAGGACTGTGAGACAACTTCAGCAGAAGTTAACATCTGTGTAATATCAATACCAGAAGAAGAAGGCGAAAAATGAACACAATATTTGAAACAAAAATAACTGGGAATTTACCCAAGTTGATATCTGATACCAAACCACAGATCAAGGAATCCTAAATAACATCAAGTAGGATGAATTAAAACAAAAGCAAACATTCACTGAGACATATTTTTAAACTATAGAAAATTGAAGATAAAAATTCTGAAATAAATCAGAGGAAAATATCTTACCTATGAAGGAGAAAAAATAACATTGACATGATTTCTCAGACACTGTGCAAACAAGAAGAAAGTAGAGTAATTTAAAGTACTGAGAGTTAAAAAAAATTAGCCTTCAATTTTGTACTTTTTCAAATTTTTTGAAAGTGAAAGAAAATAAAGATTTTCCCAAACTAAGGAATTTTCTTGTCTAACTTCTTGTCCTGCAAGAAATGTTAAAAGAAGTTCATTAAGTAAAAGGGATAAAATATAGGTCACAAACAGATCTACATAAAGAAGAGATGAACATAGAAGAAGAAATAAGGGAAAATAAAATCTTATTTTCTTTATACTTATTTAACAAATAAGTTTTCTCAAAATAATATTAACAATGAATCTATTATGTATGCTTTTCTACATATTACATGTATAACATATGTACCTACATATGTTTACATAAAAATAATGAATGGCATCAATGATATAAGGGATAAGAGGAAAGAATTAGAATTATTCTCTTGGATGGTAACAATATCACCCATGAACTAATAGAGTGTTAGTTGGAAGTAGGCAAAGGTAATCACACACACACACACAAAGATAAAAGTAAGAAATATAATTAATATGCTAAGAAAGGAGAGAAAATGGAATTAAAACAATGCTCAATTAGAACAACAGAAGGTAGGAAAAGTGGAAGACAAAGGCAAAACATGATAGAACTGCAAGGAAAAACAGAAGAATTCACTGTTATAGTTAGTCTTTAACATCCCTTTCTCAGAAATGGACAGATATAACAGGCAAAACAAATCAGTTGAACTCAACATCACCATCAATGAACTGGATATAATTACTCTACAAATTACTTCATACAACAGAAGCAGAATATACATTATTGTTAAACTCACAAGGAACAACCACCAAGAGAGACCATATTCAGGACCATAAAACATACTGTAGCAAACTCTCAGGCCACAATAAAATTAAACTAGAAATAAGTAATGGGAAGATAATTGGAAGATCATAAAATACGAAGAAGTTAAACAACACATTTCTATAAAACACATAACTCAAAAAATTTAATTTTTTGAAATTAATGAAAATGAAAATAACACTTATCAAAATTAGTGGAATGCAGGGCTGAGACAGACATTTATAGTATCTCACACATTCAAAAAGAAGAAAGATTTAGTTTCAACTTAGGAAACTAGAGACAGCAAATTATATACAAACAGAAAGAAAAAGGAATTTCAATTAGGACATAAATCAATGAAATTAGAAACTAGAAGTAACTAGAAAATCTGTGAAATAAAAATCTGATTTCATTGAGTTTGAAAAGATAATAAAAATAAGAAAAAGAGAATACAAATTACTATCATCATGTGTATGAAAAAGAGGACATCACTACGTAACCCATAGATATTAAATGGATAATAAAAGAACATAATGAAGAACTTTATGCCCACAAATTCAATAACCTAGATGAAACAGATCAATTTTTGAAAGACAATCTGATAAAACTCACAAGAAGAAATAAACAATTTTAATAGTCTCATGTTTATTAAAGAATGTAAATCAATAATTAGTAACCTTCCCAAACAGAGAGCGCTAGGACAAGATGGATTCACTGGTGAATTCGAACAAATATTTGAGGAAAAAACTAAACAAATTCTCTAAAATCTCTTTGAGAAGCTAAAAGCAAATAAAATACTTATTAATTCATTATGAGGGCACCAAATGATGCCAAAACCAGAAAAATGCAGTGTAAGAAAGAGCAATGTCTCTTGAACATAGATGCAATAATCCTTAACAAAATATTATCAAATTGAATCAAACAATGTATAAAAATAATCATGCACCATGACTAAGTGGGATTTAACATATACACAATGCTACATTAAAAATGAATTAATGTTATACAAATATACAATAAATAGGCTAGAAAACAAACATTGCATGATCATATCAATATAGATTTAAAAAGCATTTGAAAAAAACTTCCATCATGCATGCTCAAATAAACAGTAACTTCAGTTACCATGATACTAGATGGTGAGAAATTAGAAACGTTCCTATTAACATCTGGAACAAAGAAAAGATGCCTTGTCTCACTATCACTTTTTAACATCATACTGGAAGTCCTAGCTAATGCAGTAAGACAAGAAAAGGAAATAAAAGGGGGTATGCAGATTTGGAAGGGAATAATAGTTCTGTCTTTGTTCAAAGATGAACTGGTTAACTATGTACAATATTCAAAAGAATCAACAACAAAAGATCCTGTAACAAATAAACAATTATAGTAAGATTGAAGGTAAAATGTCTAGTATACAAAAATCATTCTTCTATAACAATAAACAAGTGCAACTTGAAATTAGTAACATAGAACCATTTACATCTGCACCCAATAAATGAAGTACTTATACATAAATCTAACAGGATCTATATGAGGAAAACCAAAATACTCCAATGAAATAAATCAAGAAAGAAATAATAAAGGGAGATATATTCTGTGTTCATGGATAGGAAGACTCAATATTGTCAAGATGTCAGTTCTTCTCAATTTGATCTAAAGATTCAATGCAATTCCAATAAAAATTCTGGAAAATTAACTTTTTCTATATCCACAAAATGAAGAATTTATATGGAGAGAAAAAAAAAAACAGAATAGTTAACATAACACTGAAAGAGAGCAACACAGATGGAGTAAAGATACTATCTAACTTCAAGAATTACTGTAAAGCTACGGTAATCAAGACAGTGCTACACTGATGAAAGAACAAACAGATTAATGGAGCAGAATAGAAAGCCAAGAAAGAGACCACATAATATAGTTAACTATTCTTTGACAAAGGCAACACAATGGAGCAAAGAACTCTTTTAAACAAATGTTTAAAATCTTTTAAACAAATGATGCTGAAATAACTAGACATGCAATTGCCCACCCCACAAAAAAAACAAAAACCCTGAACTTTAGTTACAGATATTACTTTCTTTATAAAAATTAACTGACAATGGATCATGGACCTAAATCTCAAATGCAAAACTATAAAAGTCCTAGAAGATAACATCCAAGAAAATCTACATAATCTTAAGCATGACAACTTTTGGATACAACATTAAATGCATGATTCATGTGAGAAATGCTTGAAAAGTAGCATTTCATCAAAATTAAAAATTTATGCATTATCAAATACAATGTCAAGAAATGTAAGGACAAGTCACAGATTGGGAGAAAACATTTGCAAAAGACATAAAGAATTGCTATCCAAATATATGAAAGACTTAAAACTCAACAGTGAGAAAACAGACAAACCAATTGAAAAATGGGCCACAAGCTTAACAGACACCCACCAAAAAAGATATACAGATGGAAGATCAGTATATAAAAATATGTTCCACATGTGTCATCAGGGAAATGCAAATTATTAAATGAAATAAAAGTATTCTGAAAAGACTGCCTACTCTGTAATTCCAAATATATGACATTCTGAAAAGGATAAAACAATGGAGACAATAAAAAGATCACTGGTTAGCAGTGCATAGGATGGAGGTAGGGATGAAGAGGCAGATCATGGAGGTTTTTAGCACGGTAAAAATACTCTGTATGATGCTACAGTGGTGGCTGTTTGTAATTATGTTTGTGCCAATCCACAAAACATATATCAAGAGAGGGAACCCCACACTAAGACTGGGGGACCACAAGTGCAAGGCTGGTCTCAGCAACTCTGTCTTAAAATAAAAATAATAAAGGGGTTGGGATGTAGCTCAGTGGTAGAGCACTCCTGGGTTCAATCCACAGTACTGGGGAAAGAAGGGTGGGGGACCTTAATGGGAACTATGAACACTAAGTGATTATGAGGTATCAGTGTAGGTTTGCCGGTTGTAATAAATGTCCTACTCTGGTGGGGAATTATTCTCACCTAGCTGGGAAAATAAAACCTCTTTTGAACAATTCTAATGAGAGTTCATTATAGAAGTGGCACAACTGACAGGGAATGTGGACATTTGTATGTCCCATATTTAAAAATAATAACAAATTATGGCCGATGACAGTATTCTAAGACATCACAGACAGCAAGGACATTGACAAATCTCTAGGAATTTTAATCTCTGAAATATTTGTATTATAATATTTGCTCTAAGGAAGGTTAAATATGTCTTTTGATGACAATGTGTTTTCATGAAACTCAATGCAACAAAAAACAAATTATTTTACCTTCTCTCTTTTTACAAGGTGACAAAACGAATCCTTTGAGATTTTCCAGGGGCCCTCTGGAAACCCTCAAGATCAGTGTGAGGATGAGATGATATAATTTAGGATTTGAATCTGGGAATGCATAATTGCCAAAAATGTAAAGAAAAAAGACAAGAAAGAAAAAAAGAAATCTCACCTCTTGTGAAACTGAGAAGTTTCATTTCTCTTACATAATCAAGGCATGTTAAAGATGAACACAAAGCATAGGAAAATATTCTGATAAGACACAGAATTTTTGTTTCTCAGACATATTACTTAAAAGGTAAAGAAAACACTTTTTACAATTTCTTAATAAGGGCAGATCAATAATCCAAGAAAACTTTGCCATTTTGACAAAGAAAAATTCAAATTTACTTTTGTATCAGTGTACTTTCATATCAAAGTTCATTTAAAAAAAAAAAAAAAACAACTTCTGAGTAAACACATTTACTCCTATCCAATTTGACTACTCAGAAAATTGTTTCTTGACAAACCTACAACCTTCTATATCTGTTCAGGGTTGGTTTTACTTTTAAAAAAAATTTATTTGTTCTAATTAGTTGTACATGACAGTAGAATGCATTAATACATTTTGATAGATCATAAATAAATGAAGTGTAATCTCTCATTTTTCTGATTGTACATATTGTAGGATCACAGCTGTCATGCAGTCATATATGTACATGAGGTAATAATGTCTCTTTACTATCCTTCCTACCCCCACACTACCGCCCCTCCCTTCATTCCCCTCTCTCTAATATAAAGTAACTCTACTCTTCTCTAGCCTTGCACCCCATTGTGAATTAGCACCCACATAATCAGAGAAAACATTCGGGTTTTCTTTTTACTACTTTTTTTTCCTCCTCTTTCTCATTCTGAAACAACCAGTTACTCTACCATAAAATAATTCTTCTTTTCTTACCAAAAACATATCCTTCACATATCCTTCATAATTGTAAAGTTCTTATCAAAAGTATATTCTACCTTCCTTATGCATTTTGCTTACAATTGTTTCACTTATTATAGCTGTTTTATTTTCATATATTGATCACTATTTTTAAACATTAGTAAGATTGCTGCCAGGTGTGGTACAAGCCTATAATCCCAGTGACTGGGAAGGCTGAGGCAGGAGGACCTCAAGTTCAAAGCCTGCCTCAGCAAAAGTGAAGTGTTAAACAACTCAGTGAGACCCTGTCTCTAAATACGGCTGGGGATGTGGCTCAGTGGTTGAGTGCCTCTGAATTCAATCCCAGGTATGTTCCCTGCAAAAAAAAAAAAAAAAAAAAGATTGCTTTTACAAAGAAAACTAGTAAATAAATTATTGCAAACTGAGTAAACAAGGAAGCAAGTGATCAGGAAGTATCCATCTTTTATTCGCTTCCTGTTGCATATGTCATGATGATTTCAACCTCAGAATTTTTTAAGCATATGTTGTTTCATAATACAAATTCTCAGTGTGGCAAAAATAACCTGTCTATTAACAGACTCAAATATATTTAGCCTCACTATATCATAAATAAACAACCCAAAAGCAAACTTAAACTTAATGATGTATATTCAGTAGTTGATCATACTAGATATGCATTAAAATGTAGACCATTTCCATTACTTAATTTAGCATAAGTCTAAACTTGCAAGCTACCAAAGATATTTTGGAAACTTATTTTTAGCCAGGTATAACATTATACAAGACTAACCATCATCTCAAGTTATTTCCATGTTAACTATTTTTAGCCTTCTTTTGATTAATAATTCATTAAAATGTATGCTCATATATTTAATGCTGTTAGTTCAGAATATGCATCCAATTTTATTAAATCAATAATGTTGCTAGTCTTACTTATCGAGACTTACCCAACCCATGTGAATTTGAAAAATACATTTGAATTTGGTTTCTATACTTGTAGGAATTTGCCAGATTTAATTTACATGAGCACATATTTCTTTCTGATTCTATTATGATAGAATTCCTTTAAGGGGTTTTATTTTAGTTTTTAAATATTTTTTTAGTTGTAAATGGACACAATGCCTTTATTTTATTTATTTATTGTTATGTGATGCTAAGGATTGAACCCAGTGCCTCACACATGCTAGGCAAGTACTCTACCACTGAGCTATAACCCCAGCCCTTCCTTTAAGACATTTTATAAATGAATTCTGTAATACTTTCGGGAGGTAGGGAAATATCATATATGTAATATCCATGCCTACGCAAACATGCAAACAGGTGCAAATAAATATCTAAAGTTTTATTTTTAAAATTTTAGCCATGATCAGGCATAAAAATAGTAATAGAGTTCACTCAAGTTGAGTTACATAAGACTTAGATAAAAGTTTCTTCTCATTTTTGGCACCATTGTATACTTTTATCCAAATCATGTTTACAACAGATGGAAGTTTAGGCTACCTACTCAATGGGAGGGTAAATACTTTTTACCAATATTTATGCAGGAGGCATTAAAGTTTTGTTTTTTGTTTTTTTTTTTTGCCCTCACATGTAATCTTACTGTCTTAGTCAGCTGTTTCACTGCTGTGACTAAACAGATCTGACCAGCACAATTATAGAGGAGGAAAGGTTTATTTGAGCATTCTTGGTTTCAGAGATCTTAGTCCATAGAAGGCTAGCTCCATTCCTTGGGGATCCAGGTGAGGCAGAACATCATGAAGGAAGAGCATGGCAGAGGGAAGCAGCTGGAATCATCAGGAAGCAGAGAGAGAGTCTCCACTCTCCAGATACAAAATATATACCCAAGAGCCATGCCTAAATTCCAATCTCCTCCAGCCACACCCTACCACTCCAATTAATCCCATCAGGAATTAATCCACTGATTGGGTTAAGACTCTTACAACCCAATCATTTCTTCTCTGAACCTTCCTGCATTGTCTCACATGTGAGTGTTTGGGGGACACCTCATATCCAAACCATGACACTTACAAAGCCTCTGGTCTGCAGTTTAGTAAGAGACTGAGAAAGCATCCAGTAGCTGCCTGGGTGTGTTCAAACCTTGTCTGAGTAGATAAAATATCTAGGCTGTTTCTAACAAGTCTTTTTTCTTGACAGTCTATGTGGTTGTTTGAGGGTGTTCCTGGGTTTCTTGATAGCACTTAATGGGGCGGGGGATGTAAAATCCTGCAGGGGGCTGAGGAACTGGAATAGAAAGGGAAAGGTCTGGCATCAGTAAAAGGAGAAGTGGAGGAGGTGGGAACTTGAAGGGGTCATAAAAAGATGCAAAGTTGCTGAAGAGAAGCTCAAAGATGGTAAAAGGAGGAGGGGTGGAGATAACGGGAAGGGGGAAGTCTGAAAGGAGCCAGCTTGAGGAGGTTTTAGGTTTCCTAAAGAAGTCATTAAAGTTTCAAATTCACCAAGCATTTGAGAAGAAGGATATGAAGCAACTGAAGAGTTCCCATAAAAGTAGGATTAAGTAAAGAGAATGAAAAGGTACTCGCATAGATCCAGCAAAACAATTTACCACCCCAGAATTTCAATATTGAATCTCATTCAAAACAATGAGCCAGCAAGGACTTCCAACCCAGAAAGTAGCCTTCATTGTAAGAATCAAAATCTCTGCCTACTGTGCTTCAGCAGACTGTCTTCCCAAACACTGGCTCGGAGTTGGACTCGCCAATGGATCCCTGATCAGTCAGCCAGAAGGGAAGACCAAGGCTTGGGAGCACACTTAGGGTCCTGAGTGAGAGGTCTAGGCATCCAATGATAAATCAGATCCTGAGTTGTAGGCATCACAACTATAAAAGAAAAAGTTGAACAATTGTTAATGTCTTGATTCAAGGGGAACTGATGGAATAGGAGTTTTGCAGTGAAGGAAGAAATCAGGATTAATTCTGAATACAAGGACAAGTAGAGATTTATATCTAAAGAGTGAGGCAGGGTTGGGGACAGAGTCAGTGGGTTACCAGGAGGTAACATCAAGACTAGGGGAATTCTAGCCAAATGGCTTAACAGAATTCTTACTGCAGGCAGGCCATGGTGATAAGATATGAAAGGTGGGATTCATGATAAATTTGATCATCAAGTATGATCAGAATCCAATGGTGAGGGATTTACACTGAACTTGATTCAGCAGGATTCTTATTGTAATTGCACTAAGTGGGTCAAATACAGAACCCAAGGTCAGGGCTTAGGCAGAAAGAGGACTCACAGGAACACCACTCAAGTCTAACTTAGCCCCACTGGGTCCAGATTATAGGACTGCCACTTGAGAGGCAGGGAATGGAGCCCAAAAAGATGATTCTCAAGTCTTAAGATTTCATGGAGCTTGGTTTGCCAGGTTTAGGACTTAATTAGGACCAGTCACCCCTTCCTTCTTCCTCCTTTCTCCCTTTTAAAGTGGGAATGTTGGTCCTATCCTTGTATTTTGGAAGCCTATAACTTATCAGGTTTCACAAGTTCATAGCTGGAAAAGAATTTCATCTCACAAGAATCATACTTACAGTCTTACCCATATCTGATTTAAATGATACTTAGATGAGACTTTGAGTGTTAGAATTTAATGTTGATGCTGAAATGAGTTAAGACTTTTGGGCCACTGAGATTAAATACATGTATTTTGAAAATGAGAAGGAGATAAATTTGATGGGCCTAGGAACAGAGGCAATGAACTGAATGTCTGTGTTTTTGTATGATTCATAAGTTGAAGCCAATGTGAAGATGTTATGAAGTGAGACTCTGGGAAGGTAATTAGGATTAGTTTTGGTTATGAGAGTAGGACCCCATGATAGGATTATTGCCCTTATTAAAAAGAGGAGGAAATCAGATTGATCCACCATGTAAAGACTCAGTAAGAAGACAGCTAGACAGCTATCCACAAACCAGCAGGAGGTCCCTCACCAGGAACCAAATCAATCATCCAGCACTGGGATCCTGCTGAACCTGCCAGCCTCAGGAACGTGGTAAGTAAATTTCTGCCATTTAAGCCACCCAGTCTATGGCATGCTGTTATGGCAGTCCAAACACACTGAGACAGTAACGAAGGAAACAACTGGCAGTGAATTAGGGGCAGCTGAGTAAACAGAGGAGAAGAGCAGTGGTTGAGTCAGAGGTCTTAAACCAAAGATCTTATGTGCTTAATTCCCCCTCCCCAACCACTGGCTTCATGACCCTGTGTTTCAATTCATAATTAATTCCTGTTCTTCAGATGCCTCACCATCATTTTTTATTTAGTCCCTTTCCTTTCTTTCCTTCTTCCAGGTACATTAGTTGCCATGGGAACCATGATGCTAATTCTAGGGGTGGAGTCCAAAGAGATCCACAAACACAGAGGGGGAAAAAAATAGATCTCAGGGTTTGAAATACAGACCCCAAGTTGTAAAATCATAAAAATTAAATAAACCACATGTGCCTTCAACCTCAGAAATACATCCTGTGAGGGTCAGTTCACCTCTTAGGCACAGAAGACAAGTAATGAAATTCTAACAATAAAATCATCCAACAAAGGCAGAGATTTCTTGCTTTTCTTCACTGGAGATTTTTACATAAACTAATCCATCAAGGAAAGTGATTCTCATAAAAGCAATATGACTGAAGGATTTATGTTTCCCTTGTTTTAGAGATGAGCCAGAGTAAAGCTCTTACGAACAATTGCCTTATCTTCTATGGATACCAAAGCTATGTGTTACCCTCTGTTAAATTCTGTCTCATTAGAGCTCTCAAGTGTTTCAAGTTTTCTCAATCAACAAGAGGAAGTTTCTCCAAAGAACCTCTCAAAAACAGCCAGGTCTAGAGTGTTTAAGTCACTGACTTCCCAGTGATAAGACACAGCCTGCCCCTCGCTCTCTCTCTAGTGTGGCCTGGCCCTTGTGCTCCATCCATGAACACTCTAATTTGCTTGTGAGCACCATCAGCTGGCACCCACTAGTCCAGCCCATGCATTTTATTTCTGGACCTTTTTTCCAATGGGCATTGAACGTTTATATTACACAATGAGCCCAGATGCAGTGGCACACACCTGTAATTCCAGTGACTTGGGAGGCCGAGGCAGGAGGATAGTGAATTCAAAGCCAGCCTCAGCAAATTAGCAAGACCTTGTCTCAAAATTTTAAAAAATGAAATTAATGTTGAGAAATTCCTTTATAACCCAGAATGTTCTAAAAGTCATAATGAAATTTGTATTTATTCCAGTGCATTTAGTTCCTTCTTTACCTTTTGAGATTTCGCACTGGAGAGAATAGCATTTGGTCATCTAATAAATCTGTAAATTTTTGGAAGAACAGAAGCTGTACCTCAAGATTATATGCTCAGGTAAAAATGCTCTTCCCTCCAGTAAGTGGGGAGGGGAGGATCAGCCTAGTTAGGAAACTGTGTTCAAACAGGGTATGTGAACAGCTTACCATACAAACATGTGGCAAGAGTTAAGGGAACAAGCAACAGATAGTGCCTACAACCAGAAACACCAAGGAGTCATTTGGGTCTGAAGGCGCAAAAAAAGAGCAACCACAGGAACACAGCAAGAAGCTGTAAGAGAGGAACGTGGGCAGATCGCTGCAGCATTCAGTAGAGGAACGCAGCCCCTGCCAGACTGCAGCCTAGCAGGAAGGCGGTAGAGAGAGAAATACTGTACCCTGTCTCTCTTCCTGCTCTCCCCCACTGCCTCCCTTTTGCAGATCCAAGTCAGAAATTAGGAAACAGGAGAGACAGGGAATCCTTAAAAGGTCAGCCTCTGGGGGTGAAAACCAGGAGCAACAGAATGCAGGGAAATCTAGAATGCAGAGAGTATTCAGCACAAGACATTTTGTTTGTAGACTTGTGCATGAGCCGGTACAACCAAGGCAAGCTTACTGTTAAAAGGGGAGGCATACTAACCAACTGGAAAATCCTAATGAGCATGTCACAGAATTACCAGCAAGACAGGTGATTCCCATGAGCATCTTAACTAAATGCCACCCTCCATCTTCAAGGAGTGGGTTCTAAGACAGGCTTTGCATGAGTAAGATCTCAGACATTTGCAGAAATCATCATAATCACAGTTGTAATCATGAATATTTGTTGGATACACCATGTACTAGACTATTGAAAACACCGTGCCCAAATTAAATCTCACAACAACTTCATGAGATCAACAGTATTTTTCTTACTATTTTCCTAGATGAGAAAAGTTGAATGACTGGGGCTGGGGTTGTGGCTCAGTGGTAGAGCACTTGCCTAGCATGTGTGAGGCACTGGGTTCAATTCTCAGCACCACATATAAATAAATGAATAAAAAATAAAGGTCTATCAACATCTAAATATATATATACAATTTTTTTTAAAAAGTTGAATGAGAAATGGAAAAGCTGCACACCAAGCCAGTGATAACATGTTCCAAACACAGGAATCTAACTCCAAAGCCTGCACTCTTAAATCACACACCAAAGTGCCTTGCTTCATCATGCTTATTTTTAATAGAGCTGCACTGTTTATTCATTATTTTCATGTTAACAGAATTTTAAAAATAAATTTGGACAGGCACAAAAGTAGTTACCTAGAATTATAAATTTCACATCTGAGGTGAACAGTACCGACTCGTTTTACTGGTAAGACAATATGAACAATGCAAATAAACAGATGGATGCATAGTTATTTCACCTGAGATGAGCATGTTTTGGGGTCCCAGTGTCAGGAGTAAAGCTCATTTCCCCATCTCTTCCAACTAACTTCACTGCAGCTTCTCCTGTATGCAAAGAAATAGTAGCAGGTACTATAGGGGATCAAGAAAGGAATCAGACAAGAACTTGCCTTCATCAGAATAAGTGGATTGAGGGAACAAGGGTGTCACTTCTAGAATCTAAGTGGGCTTGTTCACACTGTGAATCTACAGAAAGTGTTATGGAGTTCAGAAGATCAATTGTTTGTTTCCAGAGGGGCATCTGGTAGAGTTGAGTATAGGAGATGGCTTCTGGTTTAGAATTTTCAACCTAGGTAATGCAAGAGGAAAAAAATTCTAGTCCATAGAGTTTATCTATGATCATTAAGGATCTGTCAAATTAGAGACAAGATTGCTGCTTCCTAGAAACCTGCACAATTTTTTAAGTGTCTGAGTGTGTAGTGTAGGGGATCTGTAGATGCGTAAACACCAAGAATGCCTAGCCTTTCATCCCACTAAGGTTCTGCACCCAACCACTCACATGGATGCTGACACACAAGACCCCTTTCCTTAAGGATTAAGCAGTAGATAGATCTATAGTTTAAAATATCAGAAGAGATCAGCACTGTTAACAAGAGTGACTGCTGAATACTGGTGGGTTACACTCTACGTCACTGGGATCAGATGGTGGGTTTTGGTGCCCTGTGGTTTAAGAAAATGTAATAAGCCCCTAGTTCAAAGGAGATATTGAGAGGGCAGAATTCCTCACCCTAAAGAACGTGCTCCTGTACTTGTGACTCACACAGAGCCTTGCAGTGATCTGCAGTTTCCCTATCTCTTACTCTCTGAGACGGGCAAGCCACACCAAGCCAAGGTGGTCAAGTCATAAGCATCTGCTTTCCCTTCTTTCTGTCTCCAGACAAAATAAGCCACTTCTGTCACATTCTATCTTCAAGGTCCTGTCTGAAACTCAAATGAATCACTTGGAAAGTAGATGAGTCTTCCATGGATCCCTCCAAGATTCAGCTTCCACATCTACAAATTCTTAACCAAATCAGCCTGAACTCTTCCCAACTCCCTCCTCAGGCCATCACTCTGGGGGTGTATGGGCTGCTCTACTTCATGGACAACTTTTCCCTGAGCTCCCTGGAGGCAGGTACATGACATTTTGTTTCAATGCATCCTACAATGCTCCCCTCATAGACTAGAGGCTTATTAATGTAATATGGTTAAATTACAAGAAGGAGACGAGAACATAGAGGGCTAATAAAAAAGGCTTCTGTACATTCTGGGTTTCTTTCTTTTTTCCTTTGAAACTCCTATTTTAGCGATACCACTTTCCTCCAAAGAAAAAACACTTGGCTACTTCAGAGGTACCGTGTGTTGTGTGAACCAGTTGTCCACTCAGGTATAACAAATCTCACTGCTTCTGCACTTCCCCTGAAGAGACAGGCAGACCTGTTTGGAACTTCCATGCTGATGATTCCCAAGGACAGAGAGAGCTATTCCCAAAGTTCATACACCAGTCACTAATCTCACCAAATCTGGCCTTCTCACCCTGTGACAACCATCCAGTGGGCTACCTTGAGTAAGGCAGTTGGTGCACAGTGACTGACCTGTGCAGGTATCCAACACCAACATCTGCATCAGATTCCGGTCTCCTCAGACACCTTCACCAGTCATGCCCCCATTCATGCTCATCGAAAGAAACCACCTATTTATCAGCTTATCGGTGATTCAAGCACAATTTGGGGCACCCTTCTTTAGGGAGCAAATGTAGACACACCAACAATATCTCGTAGCAAAGGTGTATCATTAGCCTATCAAGATATTATCCAAGGTCTCCCTCAAAAGGGATTTCTATCATACTAGAATTAGGTGTTTAGCTATAGAATGAATCCAAGAGCAGACTGCAAGTGACCAATAACTGGGAGGAATCAATATGGTACCAGACTCAGAGGAAGGAAGTTTTCCTGCAGAGAGGCAGGGCTGGCTCGTAGCTCACCTTTGGAGAATGGGTGGAATTCTGTGCTAAGGAGAAGAAGCAAGAAGCCAGAAGTCAGTCAAAGTGAATGAGATGCCTTGGGAAATGACAAAATGTGGATCAAAGTGTAGAATATACCATGTGTTTGGAGAAGAAGTGGAAGATATGATGGACAATGTAGGTTTGAAACAGACTGTAGAGAACATTGAGAAGCAGGCTACAGTACAGTGTGTGAAATTTGACATGGGATTCTAAAAATCAGCTATCAATAGTGAAATGGACTGCTCCTAATGCTCCTAATAATTCCATTATTAAAGGTGTGTCAGTTAACACCAGCTCTGTTAGGAGGGAGCACTTGGAGGGTTTTT
Organism: Glaucomys volans; assembly: GCA_020662805.1. Taxonomy (NCBI): domain Eukaryota; kingdom Metazoa; phylum Chordata; class Mammalia; order Rodentia; family Sciuridae; genus Glaucomys; species Glaucomys volans. The sequence goes on along the minus strand of JAJEJO010000204.1, from coordinate 993,384 downwards.
GCTTGTATTTTGAAATGCAGAATTAGATGAGCAGAGAGTGATGGAGCAGGGCTTGAAATGTGGAGTCAGACACCTGAATTTGCCTCTTCCTGCCTCAGGTCCCCATCATGAGCCTTGCTTTATCATCGATCAAATGAATACAATCATAAATGTTTCAAAGAGTTATTGGACACTCAGTGTGAATTTATTCTGTAAAAGTTTAATATATCAACAAAAGTTGGTATTAATAATGGCAAACAAACTCTTGTGCAACTTTTACTTCTGTTTATATCCTGGAGGTGATAAAAATCCCAAACTATATGTCACGATAAAAATTATGCCATAAGAACATTGGAACATTTATCAGACAAGATGGATGGAAGAGAAAATAAGGGTAGAGAGAAGTTTCCTACTAGCCTAGGATGATGTGATGGGATTGGGTAAGGGGATTTTGAACTAAGAGGAGAGCAGTGGAGAAGGAAAAGAGGAGAGAATGATAAATTCATGAAGGAAGAATTTTTTTAAGGACATTTAGAAATTAAAGGTGACTCTGAGATTGCAGACAAAATGACTTATTTGAAACATCCCAGTTCCAGATTGAGAAAGACTGCCTAGAGTTATATTATGCAATATGGTACCACCTGCCACACATGGCTCACACCAAGATGTGCTACAAGTGCAAACTACACACAAAATTTCAAAAATCTCATATAAAAAAGAGTGTAAAGTAGCGTGATAAGATTACACTGATTACATGTTAAAACATTTTTGGATACGTTGATTTAAATAAAAAATAAATTTTTGAAATAAGCTTCACCCTATTTCATTTTACTTTTTAAATGCGGCTGCTAAAAAAATTTAAACACAGATGTGGCTGGCATTCTATTTCTATTGAACTGCTCTGGTCTAGTGTATGGTCTCAAAAAAAAAAAAATCACAATGGAACTTTGTTCTGTTTAGATATCCCAGAGGTCTTTCTCAGACTATTGGAATTGGCAAAATCTGTGAGGGATTGTATATTTTTTTGAGAAATACCCCAATGATTATGAGGGTATAGAATTTCTGCACTAGAACATTCTAAGTGTGCTTAAGCTTTATTTCAGTTTGTATAAGCATTATCTGGGGAGCTCATTAGGCAGCAGATTCCTACCCCCAGAGAATCCAATGAGTTAGACCTGCAAAGGACCCAAAATGCACTGGATACTCTATTAGTCAAGCCTCCCATATGACCTGAGGCAGGTGACTTAGGACCACATTGAAGGAACACCAACCACTGTAAGGGTGGGAAATTCTGCGGATGCCCTAGGCAGGTTAAGAATAGTTGTCAGCAATGGCAAAAAGAAGGGGTGGGGGAGAAGGAAGAGGACACTAATTACATTAAGTTTTTGATACTGTCGATTTAAAAAAAAAATTAATATATTTGACACTAAAAATTATCAAAATAGTCTTATAGAAATCATAATTATATGTTTTGCTTAAGTATTTTTTCCTTTTCCTATTATTTTTTTAATTACTTGACAAGTTCAATAATCTTTTCAAAGCTTGGAGCCTCTCAGGATTTCCTTCTGGCCCTATGTAAGAATAAAAATATCTCCCCAAATTTAAAGGCTGCTCTGTCACATTCCATAGGTCATTTGGATCAGAAGGATCTGCACACACCCCAACCTTTGGGCTCATTAATCTTGAAGGTAGAAAGTCTCACCTTTTGGTCTCAGTTTACTATTTTTATCATTAAAGGAGAAAAACCATATTCAGAGCAGTATGAATCTTTCAGTAGGAAACAGCATCTAGTAAAAGACTGTGAGCTCATTAAATGCTCATGTTTAATGAGCTTTAGGTCCTTCTTGCAGAACCCTAAATGTCAGCTCCATAGCCAAGAAACAATACCTTGGGCAAACTACTTCCTGTCTGCAGAAAGTATCTGTTCAATGACTAGATTCTAGTGCTAGTTAAAAGCCTGTCCACTTTGAGCAGCCAGGATCTGAGGTCCTGGTTCACCATCTCTGTGTGCTGGTAACATACAAATCACACCAAAAGTTGAAGCCTTTTTACTTTTTTATTTGTATTTTTTGTTGTTGTTTTAAAATGAATTTCCTACGTGGTCACCAGTTTTATCTCTGACATATTTTTCTTCTTTCGATTGGCAAGGTACCTCACCATTATTGAGAGATTTTAAGCTAATTCGAATCCTAAGAGTTATTCAAATCCCCATGTTACTTAGTTTAGCAAATTAGTGTGAAGCAGACAGGGATTGTGGGACGAGGGAAGAGGTCCCTGGAAGACAGCCCTCGTCCACACCAGGTAATTTGGCCGACCCCAGATGAACCCTTTTTTCATCATTCTAATAGTCATGATGGCATGACTGAATACCCCTCATTTGTGGAAGTGCCCCATGTGTGCTCATAAAATACAAAGCAGAGGTCAGGAAGATCATCTCAAAACACAAGAAAACTAAATGGACAACAGGGAAATCAAGTTTGTAATCCCAGCCTCCCAAAGCCCAGCTCCAACTGACTCACCCAGCCAGCCAGTACTGGGGTAGAGCAACACTGCCCCCCCGCAGAGGCAGGTCAAGGGAAACCATGGACTGTGAGGAGCCCAAAGGTACAGAGGCAATTGTCAGACCCTACACTCTCCTCGGCCAGTAAAGAACTGAGCCTGGAGAAGTTAAGGAACGTGTAAAACTTGACGTAACTACTTGATGGCAGAGCTAGGACCCACGCCCAAGTTCTGATTCCTAGGTCTAGAAGGCTTTGTCTTTAAAGTTAGCTATGGAAATAAGGACTACAGCATGTCTTCTCAAACAATTAAAATTTTGTAAATATGTTTTAAAACCCTTTTGATTCATACACACAGGAAAAAAATAATAATCATATTAGTATATTTCAGTTTTCCTATGGAATCAGCCATGACAACCGCAATTTAGTATAAAGTACTGGGCTGAGAGCAGAGGCAAGACTAGACCCATTTTAGAAACTAGGACACTAGGAAGTTGAGTTATTTATCCATATTCACACAGTCAGTGAATAAGTGGCAGCCTGAATCCAGCTCCTTCTTTTCCATTTTCCAAATGGATCCTCTTAACCACAATGCTCTGCCACCTCTTAGAACATCACCCTTCACACATGACTGGATGCTTTAAGGCCCTGCAGCTAGCAAAAACTCCTGGGGCAGGGGATCCTAACCCCATGGCTCTGCACACACAGCTACCCGCCTCCAGTGCTCCTGTCAGTTTATAATGGGAATGGTCTCTACATGGTCTATTTCGTTTTGGTAGAGTCCTTGCCTACAAAGTCACTTAAGGGCTAAATCCCACCCATTAGAAAGCACATTTCTTCAGACTTGAAATGTTTATACCTTGGCTAACTTCAGGAGAGGGAAAGTGGGGACTGCAGGGCATCTTGGAGAATTAAGCAAACGTACTACCTCATTCACAACTGTGCCACAAAACCATTCCATTTTGTAAGACAAGGGAAGAAAAACAGTTTTCCCAAACCTCAAAGTTCTTCTCCGCTCAGGAGTCCTGTCTTCCTGCCCCGACCTCTCTTCACTCACCTCTCAAGTCCTACATACTCATTACGGTAATTGCTTCAGAACCTGTGTTCCCTTCCCCACTCAGCTGATGACCTTTCTGGAGGTATTAGGCCACCCATGGCAATAACATTTACCATCCAACAAGAATACTTTATGTAAGAGGGCACTATTAAAAGTATGTAGGGAGAGCAGACATAATATAGACTGTTCTGGCCCACCTCAATGTATGGTCCCCGACATCTCCCAGTTGCCTTCTCTGAAGAGCAGTTTTAATGGCAAGTTGAGTAAAAGGGCACATCTGAGAAGGAATGTTTTCCCAGTGGAGGCTCTGTCCAGATTGTTCCCCAACTCTCTGTACCCCAGCATCTCAAGTGGCCACCATTAGTGGAAATTGGCAAAGCAGATTGGGTCTTTCTACAGAAATCTAATTTCTTCTGAAGGAGGTGCTAGTGGAGATGGATGCTGAGGGAGGTGAGTATCTGAGCAAACTAGATTCATAAGGTATCAGATGGAAAAGGTAGGACACCTGTGAGCCACACAATTTGGCTGAGAGAAACTTTCATCCCAGCAGGTTTATCTCCAGCAAGAGAGGCGCAAAAGCGAAATTTTGCTGCCCCCTGCTGGTACACACTAGTCTTTACTAACAAGAGGACTGCAGCTGGGTTCAGCAGAGCTTCAGGTCACCAGGAACCCGACCTTAACAGTGCCAGAGTTAGACCACAACCATCATTTCAAGAATGTATTCAACAAGCATTTACTATGAACCGTCTACACCCTAATCCACGAGGGAGATAAAAGCATGATTAGGATGAAACTTCTGCCTTATGAGTTTAAATCAGTTTCACCAGAGGAGAGAGGGCAGAGAATTGAAGGAGATTGAGGGCAGAGATCTTGTCTGATTCATCTTTGTGTATTCCAGAAAACCCTGATATGTTCAAATGGTTAGGCACCTCCCAAGGAAGATGCATATTTCAGCAATTTCTGTCTGTTTTGATTAGAAAATAATGAATGTGGCACAGTGGAGCTGATCCTGCAGAAATTTCATAAAGGGAGCATTGTAAAAAATATTCCATTATTGCAGCAGGAATAAACAAAGAACTGGAGGAATTAGAATATCTAAAGCAGAGCAGCATCTGCTATTTAGTAAGCCCTCAATAAATCGTGCACATGTGTGCCTGTGTATTTGTGTGCTCCCATCCTGCCTCTTCTGCCAGTTACCTATAAACAGAGAATCGCAGAATAAAGTAAAATTTCTATTGAGAATTTGATGACTTCATAATATCTCATGGCCAAGTGACTTTTGGAACCTGCTAAGGTTGTCAGTGCAGCTCAGTTTGTAGTTTAGAATTGTCTACCTCTTGCCTATTGGGAGATTCCTTTTGTGAGAGTTTATGAACCACAAGCCTGACACACAAATTAAATAAAGAGAAAGAAACCCATGAAGTAGCAAATGGATCATTTCAACTGTTTATGTCAGTTAGGGAAACTAATAAAGTCAAATAAAAATAAACTACAGCATCAGGTTTTCAGCAGGAGGGGAGATTGTTCTAGATGCACTCTATGAAAAGCCATCCCCCAAATCCAAAAATAATGGAGGTTTATAAAATCTGTCCATATCTGCTGCATTTAGATTTTAAAAGCAGTAAGCATTTTATAAAATCAGGCAGTGCTTTGAAATCCCTGATTTTACATCCCAACATGGACCGAGGAATACTGTTGGTAAGAACTGAATTGAAGTTAAACATGGAACAATTACAGACAGGTAAACTTAGAAAGCTCTGGAACTGTTCTGCCTGCCCAGATACACTTGAGTTATTGGTTGAAATGTGAGCTATCTCAGACTGGAAGGCAAAACAGGAAAGAATCCAGGCAGGAGCAGAACGGCCATGACAAAGGAAGGGGGCTGCCAGGAAACCAGGAGTGAGCTAGGCAAGGTGCGACAAGCCTATAGTCCAGGCTACTGGGGAGGATCTCAGGTTCAAGACCGGCATGGGCAACCTAGCAAGATGCTGCCTGAAAATATAAAATAAAAATAGGTGGAGATAGAGAGACCCTAGACTCTTGGGTTCAATCCCAATACCAAAAAACATAAGTCATTTCCTCTAGGGAAGGGATTTCTCAATCTTTAAAAAAAAAAAAAAATCATGTTGCAATTGTAGCTGCACAATATGTACAATGTGTTTTGTGGGTATTTTCAAACCTGTTAAACCTATTGAAGAAAATGAACATAAAACATTTGAAAGTCCCTTTTCATCTGAATGTATCATTGTTGTGCTCTATATAAAATCCCAAATTTTAAAAGTAATACCTTTAGACTTAAAAAGGTAACAAGTCCATTCCTGTGTTGGTATGTGATAAGTTACACATGCCTTTCTTTAGTTATTTTTATGCCTTAAGTGCAATTTTTAGATGATTGGACTGATAAATAAATCCTAATGACTCAGTTAATAATGGATTTCTGACCCAGTGAGCATCATAAAAATTAGTCATCAAAATGACATCGAAAGAAAAAACAAATTAAAAATAGGGTCAAATAATCAACTCATAGATTTAGACTTGATACTAATGGCTTGACAATTTGTTCAGATACATCTTTCTATATAAAATAGAGAAATAAACCCCTGCTTAGCTCATAGGAAGAAGCATGACAAATAAGTTTTTCATTGTCATTTCTGTTGAACTTTCCTACATGACAGTTGCCAGTCACCTACAGCTTTGTCACATTTGCCCTCAATTCCTATATCCTGGATTTATTTTTATGATAAATTTTAAATTAAAATACACTTTCATGACTGGAGCAATGTTTCTGATGAAGCTGGCAACTGGAAATGGAGAGAAAATGCCAGATTCCAAGTTCTCCTTTTTATCAGAAAGAAGAACTAGCGTGGCATTGAGAGGCCAGGTCACCCCACTTCGTGTTCATTTTGAACGATGTGGGAAAAGAAAAGGCTCAGCTCCAATTTAGACCTGGCAAGAATTTCCAATTTGATAGTATAAGGTCGAAGGTATCCACTAATGAACAGCTCAATCAAACTCCATCTTGGACCTGTGACAGAACTGAGGAAATACCAGGTTAGCGTTTCCTTCCTGACCTAAATGGAGTCTAGTTAATCTCCTGAATTACTGTCCTACATGTCACAAATGAATCCCCCAGAAACTGCCCTTCAGCACCTACATATCAGAGCTTGGGTGCCACTGATCACAGTGAGGTTGTTTGAGGTTAAGACAAGGGGAGATAAAGGGAGAATCAGTTCCATCATTTTCCCTGTCAGAGGACACGGAGGAAAAATACTGAGGAAAAAAAAATATTTCCATGGAAGCAAATAGGATCTTTCACTTTTCTCCAGCTCATTGATGAGCAAATGTTAATGATCTCATTGATTAGTACAGAAAGGGTATCATCATTTCCCAGTAGGATTCTAACAGTGATCCCATACTGATGGTGAGAATGTGGCCCTTCGAAGTCCCTTAAGGCATCCTATTCTAGATGACTCCACTTTAAAAAGTCTTTTTGTAGTTGTTCTTTGTCATCTCCCAATTTTTGCCTCTTATCTATAGAAAAACTTGTATAGCAAGGCTAATCTAATCACAAGAGAGACTTAAAAAACGGTCTATACCAGCTCTCCCTTGGGGATCCACACACAATTCAAGAACCTATAAGGTCAGTAAAAGATGCTTCCTTCCCTGGTGGGCATGTGTTTGTGGGAAGATGAGATGTTAAAGACCTGACAGAACATTAAAGAGAAAGAAAGTACTGAGCTATTTGAAGGGAACAATGGAAAGCAAACAAGGAACTTTCTGTTGTCCTCAACAGTTGGCAGTAAGTGACAAATCCCATATTGAGGGGATATTCATAAGCTTGCAGTGACAATGATTCAGTGAGCCAGCTGGGAGGTCATGGATAACAGAGACAGATCACATGTTGGTCTCTTCAACATGCTACACATGGAATACCAGAGAAAAGGGATTCCCATTCTCCTTGTGAGGAGCAAGTACCAAGACTCTACAGGCAGGAGCAAGAGTCTTTCCTGGGATGGCACGTAGAGCTTGTGTGCACTGTTAACTAAGCCACATGCCCTACATCTTTATTCCCCAATTTGGTTAAATGTCCCTTTCCATCCCAGCATTTCTCTAAGCTTCTATCTATTCTTGCTTTCACTCATTTAACAATCATGCAAACTATTATGCAAAGTCCTAGGAAGTCCAGGATTAAAAGACCCAAATCACACCCTTAAGTATCTCAGCTCTACACATAATTCCATTGTAGAAAGAAAACGATTCCTGTAATGGAGACACACAGAGAGAAAACAAGAACTAGAACACAGATGTAATTGTCTCTGTCAGCCTGGAGAAATCAGGTGTCACAGAAAGAGGAAGGAGTGTTTGAACTGAAAGCTGAAGAGGGAGGAGAGTTTGTCAGGTCTGCAGTGACAGGGGCAGAAGGAAAGCCATGATCTGAAGGCATAGACAGGAGAGCAGAGGGACTCATGGAAACACAAATTCTGTGACCACCCACTACATTTTCCTACTTCTTCTTTGGCTGAATCTTGGTAGACAACAATCAACTTCATAGAATTTGCCATAGATGGATATGAAGTGGCCCCCAAAAGCCCATGTGAGACAGTGCAGGAATGTTCCAAGTTGGAATGGTTGGGTGACAAGGGTTGTAATCTAACTGGTGGATTAATTCACTGAAATGGATTAGCTGAGTGGCAGCTGTATGCAGGTGGTAAGTGTCTGCAGGAAGTGGGTCAATGAGGGGCATGATTTTGAGGTTTTTATTTTGTCCCTTGTGAACAGAGTTCCCTCGCCCTCCCTCGCACCCCACCCCATCTCTCTGCTTCCTGTTGCCATGTCCTGAGCTGCTTTAATCTGCAGTGCCCTTCTGCCATGTTGTTCTTACTCATCTCAAGTTCAGGGCTATGAAGTTGACAAACCACAGATTGAACCTCTGAAACTGTGACCCACCCCCCACCCCAATAAACTTTTCCTCTGTTAAGTTGCTTTTTTGGTCTTTTGGCCACCATGACAAAAGCTGACTGAAATAGAGTAAAGCATTGGACTAGGAAGGCTCTTTGCATGACCTAACGCTGTCAGTGGTGACCATCAGTGGATTCAGTGAGTGGATGCAGTGGAAGCACTAGTCCCAGACTAGGGATGTAGCTCAGTGGTAGAGTGCTTGTATGGGATCCTGGGTTCAATCTCCAACACAGAAAAGGCAAATACAAATAAAAAAACTAGTTCTAAAGACTAGCTAATGCAATACTGGAAGGGAACATGGACACATTCTGGGAATCAGAGTTTGGGAAATATGGACATTAGAGTCAGAATGCCTGTGAGCATCATGTGGAACAATGTACTTAGCACAATGTCTGGCACAAAAGAGGCACTTAATAGCTGATGTTATTATTACTTAAATTATTAAAAGTATTTTCTGGAGGTTTGTTCTATAATAATGCTGACATTTGTGAATTTTGTTATCCATTAATACATTTTACTCTACAAGACTCAGGTATAAGTAAACAATATGAATAAGATGAAACTGGCTGTTAATTTTCCAAAAAACTTAAAACTACAGATACATGCAATTTTCATGATTACTCAAAGTAAAAATTACATATTATTATAATATGTATTTACATATATTTATATTTCTATCTACAGCAGCTATTTATTGTATAAATGAGAAAAATAGGGGAATAAGTAGGTGTGGATTTTCTTAAAGAATATATAATTTGTGAAACGATTTTTTTAAACATTGTTTCCTAAGAAATTTTTGCTTTTTATTATAGTTCCTTGTTATTTTGACAATATCTGATAGGGAACTATATTCTGTCCGTTTGTGCATTTATCTTCTCATTAAATAACATTAAGTGCAATTATTTGGCTTGTCCAAAATATTTTCTGAAGAGATCAGATATTTTAAGGCCTCAAAATGCTTGATTTTTCCATTTTGGGTACCTCATCAGCTCTGTAAAACAAAACTCAGCCACATGCATACAAATGAAATTTGTTTCTGACTAAAGGAGTGGGAAGACACACTACATACTATGTCAATCTACAAATCTGAGAGTGACAGTCATTTGTTCAACAAATATTTCTGGAGCCCTACTATATGTCAAGCACTTGCTGGATGCTAAGAATAAAACACACAAAACCTGTTGCCCTTGTGTTGCTCACATTCCCAGGTCATTCTTTCTCATCACAGCTTAAGCTTGTTCACCCAAAGAGTTAGGAGAATTCGGATGTGGAGGCTCTCTACTGGACTAGCCAGTTCCTCCTTCAAGAATGAGGGACTTGCTAGATGTGGTGGTGCTCACCTGTGATCCCAGCAGCTCAGAGGCTGAAGCAGGAGAATCAAGTTCAAAGCGAGCCTCAGCAACTTAGCAAGGCCCTAAGCAATTTGGTGGGACCCTATCTCAAAATAAAATATAAGAAGGACTGGGGGTGTTGCTCAGTGATTAAGTGCCCCTGGGTTCAATCCCTGGTATCAAAAAATAATAACAATAATGAGGGATTATTCCTCAGCTACTGGTAGTACAGCCATCAACACTTTTTGGAGATTTGGACTGGCTGAAGAAAACTTCCTTGCCTCAAATCAGACCACCTTCCAGGGCAACTCATACCCAAAGACTGATCAACATGAGACCATAAAAGCCCGATCTCCTTACTACAACTTAGAACAAAGACTTGCCAACTTCAGAGTTCTCTGTGGGGTCAGTTGAGGTCTTTGGGGACTCACTATTGGGTCTTGATTTCCCCTTCTGCTTCCTTTTTGTCCACTAGAATTAATTTCAAGACCATTACCAAAAGCATTCTCTAATAAGCCTCCTACATGCCATTCTCTGTCCTACAATCAACTTCCTGGGGAACCCAATCTGGAACAGCTTGTATTAAGAGGAAGAAAACAAATGCCTAGAATTTCAAACTGGATCACCTGTGAACCTTCTGGCAATGAGAACCCCATCTCTGATGCTGGGGACATTACACAAATTCCTTGGCACAAAGTAACAGGATAATTGTTGAAGTTTTTCAGTGGAAGTGAATACATTAGCTGGATTTGGGGAAAAGATGGGAGAAATAGCAACCATAAGGACAGTGCAATTGGTTGGCTATTACCATCTGTTGATTCTCTAGAAAAGAGATCATAAAACATAAGGATAAGTTGACAAAAGGTAAATTTAACAGGTAGAGTACATACTTGGTAGTAAATAAAGAGGTTCTAATCTCCTCCACAGGAAAGCAGGGAAATCTGTTAGCCTCACATATGATTAGTCCAGTATCACAGAGGATTGAACCAAGACAAATCAGCTATACCACAATCAGTTGCCTGACTAGAAAAGTATAGGACACATGGGGTGGGGGCGTGTTGGTTAACGGACTCAAAAACCTTGAATCACCAGTCTGCTGAAACTCTACACCTGCAGAACTAGCCCAATTGTCCCAGTTAATGGCGCTCTTTTTTTTTTTTTTTTTAACCTTAAAGATTGTGCCAGGACAGAGGCACAATCTGTAAGAGATGCAGAAATGGGATCACCAGTGTCCATTAATAGCAATGGATATGCTAGATCTCAAAATAATCAAAGCCATGTGTCAGTTTTTAGCCAGGAGAAGCCAGGCGGAGGAAAGTATTGCAATAAGTGGCAAAAACAAAACAGCAGCAAGAGAGGGACCTGACATGGAGACGCTTCATAGAGAATAGATTCACTAGAAGTGAACTAAATGGCCAGTCAATAAGAAATCCAAGATGGTGGAACCAGGAAGTATAGCTCAAAGGCAGAGCGCTTGCCTGGCATACATTCCCAGCACTGAAAAAAAAAAAAAATCTAAGAGTCTATGTGCAATGACTGATCAAACATAAAACATAGGGATACAAAATACCTAAAGTCCAACTCTGAAGAATTCTTAAGGCTCATTCTAGACTCAGACTGGTTGGTGACTTTTTTGAAACAGGAACAGCATTATATCTCTCTCTGCCCAATTCTACTTTCTTCCCTTCCTTTCATGGGTGTTGAGTGCAAAATAACTTTATATTTAATATCCAGCAAGTTAATCTTTTTCAGAGTCCATTTTCCAAGTTAACCAATCTGCAACATGTCTGGGAAACTGGCAGGAAGTGAGAGGTTTCATTTACTCTTCCAGGTATCTTCTCTGTTTTGCCCAAGTCCCTTAGCCCACTGGCTTCTCAAAAGAGACCAGCAGGAGACTAAAGAGTAGGATAATAAAGCCATACGATATTTGTAACCCAGTTCCCTTGCTGTCTGACTTCAGGTTGCAATTCCCTACTGAAGAACATCTCCAGAGGGTGACCCTCCCCTTTATCCAGAGCTGTAGCTCTTTCCAGTTTCCACTCACTTTCCCCACCTCCATGCTCCTACCTTGCCCCTTTGGATGTAGGGGTAGAAATGACCATCATGTATTGCTAGCTCTGGGTAGCTTCGTTTGCCTTGTTTTCCCTTAACTATACTCATGCCTGTACAAGGGGTCCCTTATTACATTTTCCTTAATTATGTGTGCCATCTGTTTCCTGCTGTGTCTTGATAACAAAGACCAGCAGAAGTTTATTTGTATGGAGAAGGAAGCAGACTTCTGAGAAATAAGTCTTCCTAAAGAATGAGTATGTGCTCAAGCTTAGGTCAAGGCTTGTTCCACTACAGATGAGATCATGGACTTGGAAATAAGGCAGATGTGGGTTCAAATCACCTACCTGAACCAAATTGGTCAAGATCATCACCTTTATTTCCCACAGCAGGAAGTTCAGAGGTTGTGCAAACTCTGGGTAAAGTTCCATCAGAGCTCTGGCACCATTTTTCCTACAATTCTCTTGTTATTCTTTGTCCCCTTGTGTGTGTAGGTGACGAGCCTCACTTCCCTGTTGAGAGAAGATCATGAGGAGCAAAAACAGCAGCATACTTTCTGGTTCTTGGTTAGTGAATGACATTCACCCAACCTATGGAATAAAAGTCTTCTCCCTTATTCTCATTGGTTCATCCCTGTTTAATGAAAATGTCTCTGGCCACAGCTCGGGTACTGAACCAATCATTGGCAAGGAGAATGCCATTACCATGAGTAATTTAAATTAATTAAGATCTATCTCTGGAGCTATGTCCCATCCTGAGTTTTACCAGATTCCTGGGGTGGGTGGGGGGTCTGGATATCTTTTAGGTGAAGGAATCAGATGAGCACCCAGTCAGCTCTGGGTAGATCCTCCAGGTAGAAGAGTCATCAAATGCACCTGTCTTTATTCACCATCCTGGGGAGAACAGGCTTCAGCTGGTGCAGTTATATGCAGAAGAGGGTTGTACAATAGGAAAATAATCTTTCTCCCTTGCTATTTCTGAGATCAAACAATTTTGTTTGGTCCCCACCTTGTCTGAACTAAGCCATATATTTGTGACTTGTAGACTTTTCTATATGTAATCTAAAAATATACAAAATTTTAACAATTTACCCAAACATCCTCCATCTTTCATTTTATGTTCTAAGATAAGCTTATCAAAGAGAGATACATAACCTGCATTACTTCATCTGCCTCTTGCTCCTGAGCCCACACTAGCCAGGATGCTTGCCCCACTGTGCCCTCGTAATCGCTGTAGCTATCACCATCAATTGTGGAGCCAATGGACTCATTCTAGTCCTCGCTTGATTGGAATTCTGAGTAGCTTTCCACATGATTGACCTCTCTCTCACTTGGCTTCTAGGACTTCACCCTTCTCCAGCGTTCCTCCTAGAATGCTCACCAATGCCTGCCTTCCTCTCCTTACTCATCCTCCTCTACAAATCTTCAAAATGTTGGAGATACATTCTAGAAGTTCTCAGCCTTTAGCGTGACTGAGAATCACCTGGGGAGCTTGTTAAAACAGTGGGCTCCACTTCCAGAGTCTCTGATTCAGCAGGTCTGGATTGACATCCAAGAATTTGCATAAGCATCCAGGAGACACTGCTGGTCTTGGGATCACACTCAGAACCACTCTGGACTGGTCAGACTCTTTTCTGGACCCCAGATCTAATATGTGACAATACTACTTGGATATTTCCTAGGCATTTCAATGCTGTTTGTCCAAAGTTGACTTCATGAACTTGTACCCATTATCTGTTTCTCTTCCAGTTAATAAACTCAATTACTTGCTGAAGCCAGATGCTTGGTGCTACTCTGAATTACTCCCTCTCCTTCACTCACCAGTTAATTAGTTGCTGTCTCCTGCCTCTTTTAACTCTTTCCTGGCTTCCAAAATCAGATTGCTTTAAATTCTGTAAGAAATTTTAAATCTGGCAAGAAGTAAAAATACCTGTACTTATTTTGCATGATACTTGTTAAAACTATTGGTAGTTATTAAATGGCATTTCATTTACTACTGTGAGATTAAAAGCAGAAACTATGTCTCTCCTGTTTGTGGTATGTAGTCCAAAGGCAGCATTCAATAAATACTTTTGAGAAAAGAAATAATGATTGTGTTTGGAAGCACAAAGGTCAAAGTTACTTTCTCTGGACCTAGAAGGACCAAGAGAAGCTGCACAGAGGATGAGACATTTGAGTTGAACTGAGTCTTAAAAGATGCACAGGAGCTTGCAGGTGAAGACAGCCTGAGTAGAACTTTCTTAGGATGATCATCCCGAAAGAGTGAAAAGATCCTTCCCCATCTCTCTTTGGGCTGTCCTGGAAAGCAGTCATCATCTATCCAGAAGCTTTCATCTTCAAATTCAGGTCCCGTTCTGTTTATGCAGGACAGAGGCTGACCACAGAGGCAGGTGGGTGAGTGATTTGTAGGGTAAACCAACTCTCCTGTCCTTGGAGAATGAAGATGTTCATGCCTCCAGATCAGTAAAAACTCAGAGATTAGAAAACCACTGGAGAGCCTGTAATCCCAGATGCTTGGGAGGCTGAGGCAGGAGGATTGAAAGTTCAAGGCCAGCCTTAGCAACTTAGCAAGACCCTGTCTCAAAATTTAAAAAAATTTTAAAAGGCTTGGATATTGCTCAGTGGTTAAGCACCCTTGGGTTCAATTCCCAGTACCAAAAAGAAAAAGAAAGGAAAGAAAGAAAGAAAGAAAGAAAGAAAGAAAGAAAGAAAGAAGAAAGAGAGAGAAAGAAAGAGGAAGGAGGGAAGGAAGGAAGGAAGGAAGGAAGGAAGGAAGGAAGGAAGGAAGGAAGGAAGGAAGGAAGGAAGGAAGGAAGGAAGGGAGGGAAGAAGGAAGGAAGGAAGGAAGGAAGGAAGGGAGGGAGGGAGCCACTGGAAGTCATAGTTGAGAATGAGGAGGGAAATTGAGGGTAGCCCACTGCGAAATTGACCCAGAAAATCAAGAGTCAATGTGCTAGGGTAAAGGTTCAGACAAGAACTTGGTGAGAATTTGTGTCCATCTTTTCAAGCTGCAAAATCTCCAGCCTCCCCACATCCTTGTAATATTGACCCTTTCCTAGGAGGCATGTCACAGAGAACTCACACCAACGTGGGATTTGTTGAGTCTTGGCCTTAAATCAACAATGCTTTGCAGACAAAAGTTATATGACCACTTCCCCATTGTCTCTCTTCTAAGTTTTAGTAGATCACATTCAGTTACAAAAAATATCACCCATTCTGTGTTCTCAGCAAGGCAGACTTTTAATGTGATAAAACATCGCCATCTAGAGTAGAATGGCTTGTATTGCAGCCAGTCACCCAAAAGAGTCTGATCAAGAATCCCAGAATCCCATGTTACAGGACCCTGCAGGGAGCAAATCAGCCTTCTGGAAGAACATGAAAAGTCTTATCATTTGGGTCCCTTTTGAGCTAGCAGTGTGCCCTTACAAAAATGTATTCAAAGGAATTTATTCTCAAGCGGGGCCAACAAACCACTAGAAATCAGTGGAGACATTATAGGACCATAAATTCTAAAATTTATGAAATGATGTCTTCAGAACTAATTAATGGATGCACAAAAAGATTCATACGTATCTCATCAGAGGAATATTCACTACAGCAAAAGAACTGAGAAAACAATAATTACCCAAAACAGGGTATTTGTTAGGTAAATTGTGGAACATTTTACCATTACCAAAAATAATATTATAGAATAATATTTAAGGACTTAAAATATACATTTGTGAAATATACATTTTCACAATATGCATAAGTATTTATATGTTCAATTATCTTGTGTAAGTGTAAAGGTAAGGTTCAAAAAACCAAAACTGTTTATCCAGTATCATCCTACTTTGGGAAGGAAGGGAGAGAGAATGAAATAATATTAAAACTTTGAGAGAATTTGTCACTGAGTTATGAATTAAAAGCAATTTTTAGCTAGGCATGGTAGTGCATGCCTGTAATCCCAGCATCTCAGGAGGTTGAGGCAGGAGGATAGCAAGTTCAAGGCCAGCCTCAGCAACATAGGTGAGACCCTGTCTCAAAATAAAATTTATAAAGGGCTAGGAATGCGTCTCAGTGGTTAAGTGCCCCTGGGTTCAAACCTCAGTACCAAAAATAAAATAAAAGCAAGTTTTATTGTCTTCTTTTTCCTTACCATTTTTTTCAAGTTTTGTATCATAAATGCTATCACTGAGTTGTGTTTTCCTAATGGAAAGAAAAGCAGTAACACAGGCAGAGTTTACAACCATAAATGACTTCACTGAAACTGAGCTCTTAACTGTACCCAAAATGATGTGAGAGGAAGATAATTCAATGTCTGTATCAGTGAGAACACACACATACATGCATGCACTAACACACGCACATGCTTATGCATACTCACAGAGTCACAGACTTGCACATGTGCACACCCACATGTGCATACATACATGCACACTTACCTATGTACATGTGCACATGCATGCATGCATGCAGACACACACATACCCAAGAGTACAAATACACACATGTACACACACACACACACACACAAGACCATGCCAAAGCAGTTCCAGAGCCTTAGGTGGTGAGCATACATAAGGACCCTCTGGTTACAACAGAGATGAGCCAGGTCCCAGCCTGGGCCAAAGCTCCCCATGGCTGCAGTCCTGACTCCCTCCTACTACCCTTAAGCAGTGTACCCCTGTCTGTTGTTTTCTGGACTGCATGAACCTGCATTCCCATTCCAAATCCAAGGGAAATCTTTCCTCCCCACAGTTTTTGGAAAATGCATCCACCATTTTATCCTATTGAATATCTGGAAAGCAGACATTCTCTCTAATACTTACTTGCAAGACATGCTGGCTGGTCAACATACAGGTGAATCTGCAGTGCATGGCAATTACTGACACCTGATCCTTTCAAGTGACTCAGGCAACCCTTCCACCTGGAGGGAGCAGGTTTGTGAAAGCAGCCTCTCCAGCCTCACAGCACCAACTCAGTGCCAGGAGGAAACACCAATGAGATCCATAAGATGGTCCAGGGAGCTCAAAGGAATTGGTTGGATTAGATCAGGCTTCAAATCCTGAGGGGGCTGCCTAAACCCCTCCATTCATTCTTATCATTTCTGCATTTCGCTCTTTTAGCCAATGTTCATTATACTGTTTAATATCATATTTAGTGACATTCCATATTTCCCTCTATATTAGGAAGGTTGCTAGTCTTCTTTTTATTAGCCATGGAATTATTTAACTTCCCATGCCTGAAATACAAGTGGTACATTGGCTTCATCTATGCCTACTACATATTGGCCCTAACAACTGTGGACAGTATCCTCAGCCCCTGGAATGCTGAGCCTACTTCCCAGTGCTGATTGATCCTGAGTAGATGCTGACATCCCTAGGACCCAGGAGAAGATAAATCAGAGGATGGGCTTTGGGAACCCAAGCATTATCAAGGAAGGGAAGGCAGCAGCTACACACTGCAACACAGATCAAGTTTTTAGGCAGGTTGCCATGGTTAAGTGGCAGGGCCAGGGTAGCTTTTAAAGATTGTTTTGTTCTAATTTTAATAATTTGTAAAAATAATTTTAAAATGTCATAGTATCCACACTGCTATAATTTCATAATTCTCAAAAATAGCAGAAGGTTATTGGGGAATCATATTGACCAAATGATATTGTTATATCAGGTGCATATTTGAATAAGTAACAATGAATCCCACTATTACGTATATTATAATGCACCAATAAAAAATAAAACTTACTTAAAAATAGCAGGATATTAAATTGAGATACATTAGTCAACTGGTCCTATTCATTTATTCAACTGATATTCATTGCATACTTATCATGAGCAAGCCTGCAACTTGGCCCTGAAGAACAAAACAGGCACTGTCCCTGTAATCATGAGGACTACAGTTACTGGGTAAAACTGGTCTTTAGAAGGAGAGCTTTAAGAATTATAATATACATGAGTGGCAGCCACCCCACTTTTGTAACAGCCTCTGATTTCTGTCTGGGATCTATTCCACTTAACTTATGGTCTCAGCTCAAGGGTAGGTCATAACTTGAAGCTAAGCTAGTCAGATCATTTGCTTCTCTATGTTTAGGGAGAGGTTCTACTTTGGACTCATGATCCAAAGAAGGCAAATCCAAACTCGTGAGACACAATTCTCAAACTGGCTTGTGCTCTCAGAGATGTCCCACTGGACTGAGAATTTAAGGTGGAAACTGTGGCCTCTCTTGCCCCACAAGGGGGCAGATGCTGCAGGAAGGGGCAGTAGGGAGAAAGATTACCCCAGGCCCATCCATTTCACCTGAAACCAGTTATAATTCTGCAACTTTTGTGTCACATGAACAACATTTTCCATTTGGGTTGTGTCTCTGTCCCCAACAACTAAAAATGCCCAAATTGATAGTTGAAGCTCAGCACAACATGAAGACTTAATAATACTCAGAAAAGGTGTCCTTGGACAAATGTCATATAAACTTAGAATGATGAGTAGTGGTCCACCAGGCCAAGTGGGGAGGGGAAGGATGATCCCAGAAGAGGGAACAGCCACACAAAGGCTCACAGGCTGAGGAGCAGGAAAACTGAACTATTCCTTGTCACATGTTAGATACTGCCAGCAACTGTTCCACTCATTGCCACTAAGAAGGGACCCTGCATACTTTCCTGTCAGATGACCAAAAAACAACAACTAACTTTCGCAATTTCCTGCAAAACCCCTTCTTTCTTAATGAGAAAGAATGAAACATCTGTGTGGAAAAGAAGGTGACTGAAAAAGACACACACAAAAAAAGTCAAAAGCAAGTCACAGAAAATTTGTGTCTAACCAGACTCCCATTGTAGAGCTCCTTTCCCAGAACAAAAAGACAGAAACACAGACGGACACATTGCCCTACACATATGCACATGTGCCTATCCAATAATGCTCCATAGTTTAACAGTGATAAATTATTATCTCATCTTTCATAAGAAGAAAGAGAAATAATGTTACTGGGTTGCAGCAATATGAACACTTTCAGATACTGCAATATAAGCATTTTGAAAAATAATTTGAGAACACATGTCAACTTTAGCAAGACTTAAAAATATCCCCTTCATTTAACTTAGAAATGCCACTCCTAGAAATCTAGCATGAGAAAACTGAAAAGACTTTATAATATTGATAACAGCACTACCTATAATAACAGAATGTTAAAATCGTTTAAATGTCCAACAAAAAATGACATTTTTATACCTCCAATCTAATACATATTTTCTACCAAAGGATGTTTCTCAAAAGTCAATAACAAAAGAATAAGATTTTGCTAGCAAATAGAGCTAGATACAAAGTTGCGGGCTGAGGAAACAAATCATGCTCATCTCAACCTTTTTGATGATTCCTCTTTCAATGCAGAGTAATAAATGAGGAATTGAATTAAGTGTATTTCCCAGTGAGATGAGTCTTAGGTTTTCTAGCATGATCAAACTAGTCAGCTACACACACACACACACACACACACACACACTCACACAGAGGTTCTTCTCTGGATATTCAACACAGTCACCTGTCCTAAGTGGCTTTGTTTATATCCGGAGCCCTGAGAGCCCAAGACTGATGAGCTAAACAGCAAAATAGCTCTGCCAGACCCAGAACTGAGCAGTTGTTGATATTGATGAGATTTATCCTCACAATGGGGTCACATACACTGCTCTATTTAAAATAGTTTATTTCACATCCGCACTGTTTGTTTTCTGTTTTAAAGCATGTATTGTAAATATGTGTTGCCAAGAAACTCTGTTACTTATACAAACAGAAGTTACCAAAAAACCAAAAATCAAAACGTACTTTAAAATACATTTTCTCTCTTCTGGGATGTGAAAAAAAAAAGTATAATTTAATTGGCAAGTAGCCCAGGTTCCTGGTCCATACGTAAAAAACTAGGTAGTTACTCCAGAATTTAAAACAAAATAAACAAATGGACAAACAATCCAGTTCCCTGATGGATAAGGAGTCATTAATGAAAGACTTGTTCCTTTGCATCACTTCAAAGGAGGTTCGGTTGTGCTCTGGAAAGTGGAAAGGGAACAGTGAAGCTGAGGGTACATTGAACAAAAGGAACATTTTCATCTGATGGAGAAAAAAAATAGCATAGATTTCTTCTACTAAAAATTGTCTTTCCTTTATGCTTTTTCTTTTTCTTTTTTTTTCCTCTTTTCTTTCTATGTTTCTTTTATTTTTTTAGTCACAGGAAAAACGACTTAAAAGCTTACAAATCTCTTGCAGCAGTCTGATGAATAAAATGATCAAAAGCCTGACTGTACAGGCCCTGAGGTCACTAAGGGAAGTTCTACAGGCATTCACACAGATATCCACAGGAACCACCTCAAGCACACGCCTACACCTCATTGCCTATATTGGTTTTTGTGTTTCTCACATGCCAAGTAGAGTTAATTACCGCCAAGCCCACAGAGTATAAAGCGCGGTTGTGTTCGGTTGGTCCCAGACAACTTACACAGTCCTGAAGCTGCTGGGGTCTCGAGGGCAGTGAGAGTCACAGGTTTGCAGGGCTGGACTTATACTCCACCAAGTACAGCATTTTGGGGGTCCTTTGGAATCTTTCCATTTATCTGTGAAGTGTTTCTATTTCAATGTCACTGCTTCTATGTCAAAGTCATCAAATGAAGATGTTCTGAGCTGGAAGAAGAAAGGAGAGGGCCTGCCACACATTCAAGAGGCAGAGGACAGAGAGAAAAAGTGGCAAAGGTGGTAAGACTTACAGCTGCAGCAGGGCAGAGGGCAGGGGCATCAGGACACTGGGCAGCAGGGAGGTTTCATTCCAAGGGAGGAGTTGAGAATGACCAAACCATTAGGAGGTACTTGCCCCAACAGCTGCCTGTCTTAGACTGTTTTGAGTTGCTGTAACAGATTACCTGGGACCCAATGATTTATCAACAACAAATTTATTTCTCACAGTTCTGGAGGTTGAGAAGTCCAAGATCAAAACTCTGGCAAGTTCAGTCTCTGGTTCCAAGATTGGCACCTTTCTTCTTTGTCTCCTGTAGAGAGGAGGAGCACTGTGTCCTCACATGGCAGAAGAGCAGAAGGGAGACAACCACTCCCACAAGCCCTTTGTGTGGCAGCATTAATCCATTTGTGAGTGTGGAACCCCACAACCTAAACGCCTCCCACTGAGTCCCACTTCCCAGTGCTGTTGCATTGGGCATCAGGTTTCCAACACGTGAGTTTGGAGGGGACACCTGCAAACCTGCTTCCCCTTCCTCAAAGGTCAGGGACCTCAGGAGTTCATTCACCAGAGTGAGCAGCTAAGCAGGGTCCACTCTATCAACTGAACACACAGACCCAGAGAGCCAACTGATAAATGCAATGCACTTTCTTTCTTATTTATAAGTCATTTTCTATTTTAAGCAAATATCTCTTTCTATAAATTTCCAAAATATGGACCAACCACAGCAGAGGCTCTTCTTCAAACTCAGCCTCTTATTTTTGCCTACCAGCATCCCTCCTCTGGACAATGGAAACTTCTTTTCCTTTTAAATGCCACGGCTCCTCCCCTTTCAATTGATATGATTAGAAGAATCTTACCCTCTGCTCAACCTACCCTTCCAACTATCTAACACACTAAAATCTTCCATTCATCTGGCATTCTACCAGGTTGGGCTGCCATTCTAACTGAAAAACATGAAATCCCAGTGTAGTTTTGATTTGCATTTCTATAATTGCTAATGATGTTGAATATTTTTTCATATATTAGTATTTGGCCATTTGTATTTTTTCTTTTGAGAGATGTCTGTTTAGTTCATTTGCCTATATATTAATTGGGTTATTTGAGTTGTTGGTGTTAAGTAGTTTGAGTTCTTTCTATGCTCCGGATATTAATCCCTTGTCAGAAGAGTGGCTGGCAGGAATTGCATAGTTTCCGATCTAATTCTGAGGTCTTTGATCCATTTTGAGTTGATTTTTGTGCAGAGTGAGAGATAAGGGTCCAGTTTCATTCTTCTACATATAGATAACCAGTTTTCCCAGAACCATTTGTTTAAAAGGCTGTCTTTTCTTCAATGCACATTTTTGGCACCTAGTCAAGGATCAGATGACTCTGTGTGGGTTTGTCTGTGTCTTCTATTCTGTACCATTGGTCTATGTGTCTATGTTATGCCAGTACCATGCAGTTTTTGTTATTATAGCTCTGTAATGTAATTTGAAGTCAGGTATTGTGATGCTTCTAGCTCTGCTTTTTTGACTTAAAATGCTTTGGCTATTCAGGGTCTTGTATTTTTACAAGAATGAATTTTAGGTCTGTTTTTACTAGTTCTGTGAAGAATGTCATTGGTATTTCAGTGGAGATTGCATTAAACCTGTATATTGCTTTTGGTAGTAAGGCTGTTTAACAATATTAATAAAATGTCAATACTACCAAAAGCAATACACAGATTCAATAAAATCCCTATCAAAATACCAATGACATTCTTCACAGAATTAGAAGAACAAAGTCCTAAAATTCATTTGAAAGAATAAAAGATCAAGAATAACCAAAGCAATCATGAGCAAGAAAAGTGGTGCTAAGGCATCACAATACCTGATCTCAAATTAACAAAAATAGCTTGGACCTGGTACCAAAATGAATGGAATAGACCAATGGAATAAAATAAAATACAGAGACAAACATTCGTAGTTACAGTCATCTGACAATTGACAAAGGCGTCAAACATATACATTGGAAAAAGATTGCCTTTTAACAAATGGTGCTGGGGAAGAATAAGTAGAAGAATGAAACTAGATCCCTATCTTTCAGCCTACACAAATGTCAAATCAAAGTGGATCAAAAACGAATGAATTAAACCTGAACTCTGCAAATTGTAGAAGAAAATGTAGGCTCAACACGCCAGCATGTTGGCACAGGTACCAACCTCCTTAACAAGGCCCCTGAAGCTCAAGAAATAAAAACAAGAAAGAGTAAGTGGGGCAGCATCAAATTAAATGTCTCTGCTCAGTGAAGAAAACAATTAAGAGCATGAAGAGAGAGCCTACAGAATGGGAGAAAATCTTTGCTAGCTACTCTTCTGACATAGTACTGATATCCAAAATAAATAGATAACTCAAAAAACATCAAAACACACCAAATAACCCAATCAATAAATGGACAAATTAACTAAACAGAAACTTCTCTAAAGAAGAAATACAAATGACCAACAGATAAATGAAAAAATTGTCAAATTTCTTAGCAAACAGGGAAATGCAAGTCAAAACCACATTGAGATTTCATCTCACTCTACTCCGAATAGCAATTATCAAGAATACAAATAATATATGCTAACGTGGACGTGGGGGAAAAGGTACACTCATACATTGTTAATGGGGTTGCATGTTAGGGCAACCACTCTGGAAAGCAGTACAGAGATTCCTAAAAAGCTGAAGAATGGAACCACCATAAGACCCAGCTATCCCACTCCTTGGTATTTATTCAAAAGAACTAAAATCAGAATACTATAGTGATATAGCCACATCAATATTTATGGCAGTGCAACTCAAATAGCAAAGTTATGGAAATAACCCAGGTGTCCTTGGGTTGTTGGATGATTGGATTAAGAAATGTAGCATAGATATACAATGGAGTTTTGCTCATCTATAAAGAAGAATGAAATTATATTTTTTGCCAATGAATGGATGGACATAGCTAGAAATGGAAATCATGCTAAATAAATAAACCAGACTCAGAAAATCACACATTGAATGTTTTTTCTCATAGGTAGAAGCTAGAGCAAAGTAAGCCAGAAAAAAGAAAAGGAGGGGTTGGGGGCAGAGGATCCCATATCATAAGGGATAGGGAAGATCAGTGAAGAAGAAGACTGAGTGGGAGGGAGAAGGGATGGGAAAGGGGAGGAAATGCAGAATGAATTTGACAAAACTATGCTATATGCATGCATATCTATACCACAGTGAATTCTGACTTTCTATATACCTATAAAGCACCAATTAAAAATAGATAAGGCCAGGAGTGGTGGTGTAAGCCTGTAAACCCAGTGGCTGTGGAGGCTGAGGCAGAAGGATAGTGAGTTCAAAGCCAGCCTCAGCAACACCAAGGTGCTAAGCAACTCAGTGAAACCCTGTCTCTAAATAAAATACAACATAGGGCTGGGAATGTGGCTTAGTGGTCTAGTGCCCCTGAGTTCAATCCCTGGTACCCCCCCAAAAGATAAATAAAGAAACATCAGTAGAGTAGAGGAAGGGGAACAGGAGGAAGGAGTAGGAGAAGGAAAGAGGAGGCACTGGGGATTGAAATGGAGCAGATTAAATTTCATACGTATATTATGTCAAAATGAACCCAACTGTTATATATAACTATAATGCACTAATAAAAGCATGAAAAAGAAATAATTCAAATTGATCATCTCTAGGTCTACATTTTGAAATTTTTAAAGTTCTTTCTTAGATATTGCTTTCATCAACTTATTGAGGTTACCTTGATTCTTTTGGTTATGTGAAATGTCTAATTTCCAATAATGCCATGTTGCTTTTGCCACATCAAGACCTGCAGCATGCATCTACACCACTAGCCTTGGGGTCTTCCTCAACAACCAGCCTCCCACTATCATCTCCTCTGAAGATCTGATCCAGGTTGCCAGGAGCTATACAAATGCAGAAATGCTACACTCTGGTTGAGAACTCTCCTGAACCTGTGCATGTCAGCATGCCATTTTTCACTGGTTCAAAAGTGAATGGGTGAGAGAGTTTTCTGGGGCACATTAAGCTATAAATGCCCTAGAAATGTTTTTGAGGTGGTTGAAACCCATAGAACTAAGACAGAAGATGAAGACCTATCATTTAACCTATCCTCTGTTTTTAGACTCTGTTGTCTTGAAGGAATTTTATATCTCTCCTTTTAACTATTCACTATGATTCACAAAAGCCATGCTTCCAAAAACAATTTTAAGCAATCATAGAGAGCTTGAGTCTTTATTTTAACATTGTTTTTAAATCACAGTGTGTATTTTACCTTTAGGAATGATTTTTATATTTTTATTTAATTTTATAGGCATATTTCTGGCATTCATTTGTACTTAATTTTGTGTTTATTTCAAACCTCCCTGATCATATTTCTTCTTCAAAGTGTCTGCTCAATTCCTTAGCCCATTTACTGATTGTGTTATTTGTTTTGTTTTGGTTTTGGTTTTTTTTCATGTTAAATTTTTTGAGTTCTTTACATATCCTGGAGATTAATGCTGTATCTGAGGTGGCAAAGATTTTCTCCCTTTCTTCAGCCTCTTTCTTCATGTCCTTGATTGTTTCTTTTGCTGTGAAGAAGCTTTTTAGTTTGATTCCATCCCATTTATTGATTCTTGATTTTACTTCTTGCACTTTAGGAGTCTTGTTAAGGAAGTCAGGTCCTAAGCCAACATGATGTAGATTTTGTCCTACTTTTTCTTCTATTAAGCATAGGGTCTCTGTTCTAATGCCTAAGTCCTTGATCCACTTTGAGTTGGGTGTTGTGCCAGGTGAGAGATAGGGGTTTAATTTTATTTTGCTCTATATGGATTTCCAGTTTTCCCAGCACCATTTGTGGAAAAGGCTATCTTTTCTCCCTAAAATCCCAATGACATTCTTCATAGAAATAGAAAAGGCAGTCAGGAAATTCATTTGGAAAACTAAGAGACCCAGAATAGACAAAGCAATCCTTAGCAAGAAAAGTGAAACAGGCGACAACACAAGACCAGACCTTAAATTACACTCCAGAGCCACAGTAACAAAAACGACAGGGTACTGGCACAAAAACAGACACAGTCCAGTGGTACAAAATAGAAGACACAGAGACCAACCCACATAAATACAGTTATCTCACACTAGACTAGCATCTCCATTCTTGATGTCTTAAGTTTGAGTCAGCATTTCCTCAAGTAATATTTTGTAAGAATATGTTGGGTTTATTGCAAAAATGTCCTCAATTTTTACCCTCTTCCTGTATTCATGTCTTCTGAAATATGCTTTTGGAGCTCCTCCCATCAAGAGGTAGAATCTATTTCCCTACTTCTGTAGCCTTGTGATTGACTGACCAAATGAATATGGAGTAAGTGATGCGTCTAGACCTCAAAAGTCCAATATGCATTTGTTGTTGGATCCCTGAAACCACCACTTGCATAAGCCAAGGGCAATAACCTGCTAAGTAATAAAATGGCTTCCTCAACACAGTTGTCTCACCTCACCAATCACCTGACCATTAGCTGACTGCAGATAAGTAAGTGAGCATAATTCTAGCCAAGATCACCTGAGCCAAGCCCCACTCCACAGAACTGCCCAGGTGAGCTAGAGCGCTACAGGTAGTAATAAATGTTTGAGGCTGAAGCAACTGAATATATGCTGATTTTCAATGACATAAACTATAATAAAGTGACATTATCTAACATTTACATACCTGAAAATGTTCATGCTTCTTTTTACCTTGACCATCAACCTAGCTCAGGTTTTACACACACACACACATACACACATCAGGTTTTATACATACATAAAATATATATATGTGTGTTATATATATGTATATGTATATATAGACATTTATATATCATATACATCCTGGCATTAGATTTTGCTGATTTATAGTCCTTTATAAGTCTTCATATTTTATGTCTGAATGCTTAGAATATTTTTATTTTCATATTTGAAATATTTTCCATGATTTATAGTTTTCAATTTTTCTCATAGTGTGCTTTTTAAATCTATATGCTACAAAATATTTTCTTCAATGATTTCTTTTAGTATTAAAAGGTGTTTGAACATTTTAGCCCTCATAAATCACTACAATTTAATGTTTCATCCTCAATTTCATGTCCTTTATAAACATTATTTTTTACAATATTTTAAACTTTTTTTTTTGTCCCTACATTATGGGAGAAATCATTAAATTTACTTTCTCATTGCTGCTCCCATTATTGTTTTCATGTACAATTCTGCTCTGTTTCTGAGTGATTTTAATTCTGCTTTATATTTTTATTTGTGATGTAATCTTTCCCCACTACCACCTTCACCTTGATCTATTGACTTTCGAGTTCATCTGATCATTTTTCCTTTGCCACCTTTTCCCTTAAAACTTTTTGTTTCTGATCTACACTTGCCACATCCTTACATACATTACTGTGGACACTTTTCCTAGATTTTTTCCTAATACTAGCGATTACTCATTTGAAGAGGTTGCTATCCCTGTGATTTTTAACAATTATGTAACAGGTCTTCCAAAATAGTTTCACATGTTGAGCAACACCCCAGCTGTTCTTGTTTTTCAGTTTACTCCTGGTGAAATGAGTAGAAGTCCACACCCAATGTTTGCCTCGCAGTAAGACTGTGGCCTTGGCTCTGCTACAGCTCCTCACAATGGGAGGGTGTGTGGATACACAGGGCATATCAATCACTCCTCGGGGATAGACAGGGAAAGTTCTATGTTATGTCTCTGCTGGATTTCAGTGAAAGCACTAATCACCCCCTAGTCCTGTCCTATATTATGATAGTGTGACCCATAGAAGGGTTAGGGCTATTGGTTTTGTCTCCACCACCACATATTTTATATTTTGAGACTACACCTCCAGCGATACACAGTGACAGGTGTTTGCCACCTCCCTACCCAAATGTTAATTTCCAATTCCATTGTCTTCTGGAAGTTCCAGTAATCAGGGCCTGTGAAAATGGAGGTACAAATAAGGAAGGCAGAAATAGGGAGAGAAACAGTAGCCAGGATTATAGGACCCCAAGCCAATGGCCGGCAGGGAGAAGAATGGAGAACTACCTTTTCAGTTGGCACAAAAAGATGTCAGCAATTATTTCAGATCTATTTTTCTTAAACAATAAGGAACAAACCAGAACCTGGCAATACATAAGCTGCAATTAAAACACAAACAATAATATATGTTGGCATGACTGTGGGGGAAAAGGCACACTTTTACATTGCTGGTGGAGATGCAAATTGGTACAGCCACTAGGAAAGCAGTGTGGAGATTCCTCAGAAATCTTGGAATGGACTCACCTTTGACCCAGTTATCCCACTCCTTGGTTTATACCCAGAGGACTTAAAATTAGCACACAACAGTAACACAGCCACATCAATGTTTATAGCAGTTCAATTCACAATATCTAGACTGTAGAACCAACCTAGATGCCCTTGGACAGATGAATGGATAAAGAAGATGTGGAATATATACAAAATGGAATACTATTCAGCCATAAAGAAGAATAATATTATGGCATTTGCAGATAAGTGGATGGAATTGGAGATTATTATGCTAAGTGAAATAAGTCAATCCCAAAGAAACAGGGGCCAAATGTTTTCCCTGATAAGTGGATGATGATATAGAATTTGGTTGGGGAGTGGGTGAAAGAGGATTGGAGGATCATTAGATTATGTAGAGGGAAATAAGAGGGGGAGGGGGCAGGGGTATAAAAAATGTTAGAATGAGACAGACATCATTACCCTACATACATGTATAATTAACAAGAATGGTATGAATGTACATCATGCACAACCATAGAAATTAAAATTTGTACCCCATATGTGTACAATGAATGAAAATGAAATCTGTAAAGATCAAAATATTTAATAAAAAATTAAAAAAAAACAAGTCATAAAGGCATTTTGATCTCCTGGTCCTTGTATGTGGGGGAGCAGTGGGTTGTTGGGGGAGAGGGCGTGAGAGTGCTTTTGACAGTGGAAGAGGAGGTGGGAAGTCAAGGAATTCTTTGCATGTATGTTTCAACCCAGAAGTTTCCATCCTGCATTGTTTCCATAAATTTATCATTAATCCAGACCTCTGTACATCTGCTAAGAAATTTTTACAATTTCTAGTTTACTAAAAAAGCTATTGAAGCTGACAATTTGATATGCCCAGAGGAAAACTATAAATTCATCCTCACCTGACATCAGGTAGAAGAGGATGAAGAGAGATTTAGTACTTTAAATCACTATTAATTTATGTTGAAGCCACTGAAAGTATTCATGTTTTCTGAACAATGCTAGTTACTGCTAACAGGGCATTCCTGCTCCCTTTGGGTTTGCACATGTCAGCAGAAACCCAAGTCTGTCACAAATCAGTATAATACGATAATATTTCAGAAATATTACCAGATGTGTTTCTCACTCTCAGAAATTCTTGGTCCACACTGAAGCTAAGGCATCTGGTATTTCAGAGGAAGGACAGAAACAGCTAAGGATAACAAAGGAATTGTCCAAAGTTGACTTTCAAAGCAAAGCCTTTTAAATAGCACAAGTGGAAACAACAGTCTTCAGTTACCAGAATCAGGCATTAGAGAAAGGAGTTCTGGGAATCTGACAGGGACCCTTCTAATATCTGTAATTATCGCTGATGGAGGCTTTTCCCCTATTTCTTAAATCAGTTGAGCGTCTGTCTCAAGCAGGTAAAAAATCCTTACCAAGGTACTGCCTTTTAAACTCTAATCCCAGTCATTAAATGTTCAATATCAGAGTCCACCTTTAAGGGCAGTGAACTGAGCCCTGCATGTGAAATTATCACAGCGTTACAGACTTGACTATTCCTGACCTTCAATATAAGGTTGAGCAGTCCATAATTTTGCTACTTTCATTTCCATGGCTTTCACCTAAAACCTCATCTGTTTTTGGAGGCCCTCCTAACTGTGAATGAAAGCCAGAGTCTCAACCCTTCCATGTATCGATCTGATCTCTTACAAGGTACTCAACATTTAGTGTATAATACTCCCACCTCTTTTACTAATTTGATTTTGACATAGGATTTTTCTTATTTACCTGTTTGAAGATGTGCTCTGTTTGAGGCCATTGGCACCAGTCACTCTCCATGATGATTCCTGGACAGATTAGGAACTAGATGTTTATCTTGGTTTGTAGGAGCACAAGTGCTTGTCATCCTGCTCCATCTTAGCATCCACTCACTCCACAGGTCTTCCGCTTGGTAGTCTCACTGGTCTGTTGGCTATTCATTTGCAGTCTAAGTTCTCAAGCACCCAGTGAACAGGAACTGCATGCTCTGTTCCAAGGACCTACTTTCAACCATCCCAATGGGCCTACCTGAGGTTCACCAAATGTGAAGTGCTCTGTAAAGGGAATTTCACAAGCAAGTTCGTATCTGTTCATATATATTCATTCAAGAAACATTTATTTAGTTTGGAAGATAAAGAGAAGAACCAAAGATCATCTTCCTCGTGGGAACCTCACAGTGTAGAGGAGGAGAGAGACAAAATCAGTGATTACAAGAAAGAGTGGGGGCTATAAAATGTGTGTAAGATAATATTGAAGCTGAATTGTTATATTCGCACACATTTGCTAATGATGCTCTTACAAGACTAGAGAGACAGCTGAACAATATTGTTGTAGTTAAAAATATTCAAAACTGGTGAGAAGTTTAAATTTCTAGTTTCTGACCAAAATTTCAATCCTGAATCATATAAGGTCTTGGGTTCTTTTCTCTCTATAAAGTGAGTTTGCTAAGGAAGATAGTCTCCAATGTTTGATCTGCTTGTCACCTGCTACAAATCCATGTTTCTAAAAACTACAAAAGGGTCAGGGATGTAGCTCAGTGGTAGAGCATGTGTGAGGCCCTGGGTTCAATCCCCAGTAGCAACAACAAAAAATAAAATAAAATCTACAGAGGAAGCTCTTCTATAAGTAGTCCATACTGCAACCTCCCAAAATGTACTTTTAAACACAGCTTTGAAGTTCTGACTCACTGCCTTCTTGCCTGGCTGTGTTTCTCGAGGTGAACTATCTGCCTGGGAATTAAAACTTGGATTCATCATTGGTGGATGTGGCATGACTGTGAAGCAGATAGCCATCTGGCTCTTGCATATGTTTGAAGACACTGTCAGGCCCAAGGAAGAGCCCTTAGGTAGGCCTCTGGCCACTGGCTTTGAGTCAGATTCTCTCTCTGATTGGAGTCTGTTGTTTGGAAGGGGGTTTGTGCTTGAGAAGGCTGCATTCTGGCTGTGCAGCTGTGGGCATTGTGTAGCTACTGAGAACATGGCCTAGAAAGCACATATGTGGGAATGTTTTGACCCTGCTTTACTTTCTGGCCCAACAAAGTTGCTTTCTGTTCATTTGCAGCATGCATGTGGATATGTGTTAGGTGTCTTCAGCACGTCCTTGGCAGAAAGAAAAAGAAGAAAAAGACCTCCTCTTATCTTGAAGTTCCCCACAGCTAATTAAAATATGCACATTAGTTAGAACACAGCATTTTTCAAAAAAAGAAAAAAGAAATATCTCATCCTTCAAGCACTCTCATGAAAAGCATCAGAATTACTCATACAAAACCATTTTCTACTGAGCCATTTTGGAAGGAGTGGGGAACCAAAGATAACTGGAAAAACTAAAATTTTCTCATTATTTCTAAATTAGTAACAGAAATTTACTTAATTGGATTAGTGGATTGGCATTTTTATCTTCATTGTTATTTATTTTGCAGGGCTAAACTTTTTCAAGTGGGAATTTAATGATATTAAATGTTGTGCATGCAATAATGTGACTCTCACAATAACCTTGGAATTAGGTGACATTGTCTCCCCTGTTTTAGATATAAGAAAACCAAAATCTAAATAAGCTTAGAGAAGAACTTCCCCAAAGTTCTGCAGCTGTGGGTGTGAAAGTAAGTCTGAATCCTAAACTCTGTCTCTGATCACTATAGCATACAGTTACATTGAAGGTTCTGGAGTCCCGTCACAGGAGTTCTAATTTTGACTCCATCTCTTACTGGCTGGATAGCAACGGACAAGTTTCTTAAACCATCTTACCTAAGTTTCCTTGTCTATAAATTTGGAAATAATAAAATGTAACTCACGTGGTTGGTAAGAAGCCTTGGCAATAGTGAATGCTTAACAAATGGTATTTTAATTTGAATTCATTAAACAGAGCATTTACTAAATTAACTAAAGGCAAATTAAGCACTTCTGGGAAGACAACCCTATGGCCTCTGTATCCAGAGACCATATTTGGAAAGAGGAGAGATATGCGACCCAATAATTCAATACCAGGCAGACAATGAGAGAGAAGCAGAATGCTATGGGGTACATCTAACTGGAGGAATCCAAGATACTTTAATGGAAGAAATGACACTAGGATTGGACTCAAAATGTATGGAGCATCTAAATTGCTGGGCATAATTCTAGAAATGGGAATCAAAGGAGAAATCTCACTGTCTAGTGTGTTTATGTTTACAAATTAGATTACAAAACCATAGAAAGCAAACAGCTCATTTCCTCCTGAATACTCCAAAACAAATATGGTGTTTGTTCTAAGTGTTGAGAACACCAAACCCAACAATCAGCTCAGTCTCAATCATAGCAGTACCTTGTACCCAGGACTCTCACTCTGACTCCATTCCAAGCCTCCAGAAACTAGAAAGTCATTTGCATTTTTGGGCAATGGAAAGTGGAGACAACCTTATAAGGAGAAAGGCCCATATGAAAAGTCAGAGAGGTCCACATACACCATAATGAATGCTAAGACGTCTACAGAAAGAAATGGTTTTTCCATAGATTCAAAATAATATAATAATTTTACATTTCAGTAGTTCTGAAAGATTGAGCACTTGACTTTCTAACGCTCCTTCCACTGGAGCCTCTCCTAAGCCAGATGTGTGTTTCCAATTGCTTAATGTGACAGATGAGACTTGCATGTTTCACTGTGAGCTAAACTGTTAAGCTCTGAGTTGATGAGCTCTCTCCCTTACTCCATCCTGCTCTTCCTTTTCTAATGCACCCTGGTCCCAGTTGTCTAGAATCTAAACATGTATGATCCAATAGAAATATAATTAATCACATATATATGAATTTTAAACTTTCTAATATCCATATTAAAAACTTTTTAAGAAACAGATTACATTTTTATTTCTCTTTTAATCCAATGGATAATAAATATTAGCATTTCAACATGCAATCAATATAAAAATGATGCAATGTTTACATTCTTTACTATAACATTCTTAGAAATTCAGAAGTTCATAAATTTACACTTATATCTCAGTTTGGACTAGCTGAATAGCTACCTATAAGTGGCTACTAGCTATGACATTGGACAATGCCTTGGTGCACATCTCAGAGTAGCCTACCTTCACTTTCTACCTTGCCTGCCAGTTCCAACCAGTTATGTTTCTGCAATGTCTCTCAGAACTATCCTGCTATTTCAATGCCCTGCTTTACTTTTATTTCTATCAACTACCCTAATTACCTCATAGTTCCCCCATTTGTTTCCTTGATCAATCCAAATAAACTATTGCAAGACTAAAATCCCCAAAGCTACTAAAAAAAACATCAATGGCTCCCAATTCCCTATGAAGGAGCATTCAAATACCTCGCTCTGGTGTTCAAAGCTTTCCACAAAATGCTTTATTTTTCACTGCTCAACTCCAAACACTGTGTGCTTCAGCAAATCCAGACTTCAGATAGTGCACCTGTTTTCCCAACTCTGCCCCTTTGGTCATTGACAGTCCTCTCTGCCCATGAAAATTTTTTCCCCTTCTTCGAAGAAGTTGTTGAACTCTGTGTTTTCATGAATACTTGTGTTTTCCTCCCAACTAGATGGTATCTCTTCATTTCTCATATCATAATCCTGTCATGCAATTTAGGCAAATCTATTTTTATTTAGATTCTGTGTCTATATTTTTTTATTCCTCTACATTTTAGCCAATTGGGGATAGGGTGGTATCTTCAAAATCTCTGTATCCCAGGCAACAGTCAACTGGTTCCATGGATCTACAAATAGATACCTAAGAAGAGCCAGTTTCTAAGACTCATTGGCAGTGATAAGGAAAAGCACAGGAAACCAACTTTTTAAAATATCTTTTCATTATTTGTGCAGAAGGAAATGCCCATAAAAGCAAGGAGATTTAATGTGATGTTTCTCTTATAAACTTGGATGGGAAGGTAAGGGCAAAAGTCTACAGTCAGCTGGGCACAGTGGGGCATGCCTGGAATCCCAGCAGCTCAGAAGGCTGAAGCAGGAGGATCGTGAGTTCAAAGCCAGCCTCAGCAATGGTGAGATGCTAAGCAATTCAGTGAGACTCTGTCTCTAAAGAAAATACAAAACAGGGCTGAGTTTAATCCCCGGTAACCCCATCCCTTAAAAAAAAGAAGTCCACAGCTAGCCTACAACCTCTTTTAGGAGTGTTTTAAGAGTTGTTTTAGGAAACACTGAATATGAGAGGGTTAGAACCATTTCTGAAGTGTTGTGATATTACAATTCAGGTATAAAACGTGTGCATCATCATCTCCAGGATCCAGGAGCCTTTTTCCAGTATTGTTGGCTGAGAGCATCACCCAAATTCTCCTAGGTGATGTCTAATTAGGAGACATTACTGGACCTTTGTTCTAGGGCAACAAGTTTGTAAAGCCATAGACCAGTAGTATATAAAGATTTATAAAAGTTTCTTCAGGTGAAACCAAACCAATGAAAATAAATTAATTGTGCAATATGCAAATGACAGAGATCATTTCAACCATCTGTCTGTAAGACATTCACATCCTTAAAGTAAATTTAAAGAAGAAAAAAACAACACTGTCTAAGTTTTGGACTTGTGCCCAGGTTCTTTTCTTCTAAATATAGACATAAATATTAAAGTCACCAGTGCATTTGTGCCCACTGTCCAGGTTGCTCCCAGGAGCCTGACCACCCCCCAACATGACTGCTTCTTATCCTCAGGCAGAAAGCTCTCTCCATCTATGCTGACAGCATCAATTCAATGCCATTCAATTATGCAGGGATCCGGGAAAGTGTACATAATTCAAACCAGAGACAGTGAGCTACTTAGTGTTTTAGATTTGTTTTTCAGTTCCTAATGGCCTATCAACCTCAGCAGAGTGAAGAGTTTTCATAGTCGCCTCCTTTTGAAAGCTAAACAGAGACAGCAGTTTCTGGTTTATTTATGTTCCTTAATTATTAAATATCAATGGAGAAATTTTCCTTGGGGAGTTTGACATGAAAAGGAATTTAGTCTATGTGAGTTTTATAAAAATAGAGCAATCAGGATAAGGAGACAGGATCCCTATTCACAATAACCATCAGTAGTAAGGACCTTGCCCTGGGCAGCCCGATTTCCATGGTGATGCCACTTGAGCCACCGCAGACTCTGGTGGCAAGGTTGGCCACTTTAAGGGGTCCTGCTCTCTCCTGTCAGCCTGTAGCTGGCATGAGACCAGTGCCTATGGCCCTGGAGCACCTTGGAGTAAACTTTCCCAGGAGAAAGACTGGACTTCCTGCCAAGAGGTCAAGTGAGGATGAAGTAGTTTTAATTTGATAAGTACAGAATTGTGACCCATTTTGTACCACAAACTAATGAAAAGGAAATAGACAACAGACAAAACATCTCTAGTTGACTTCCTCACAAATCATAGAAATATTACAATAACCGTTCTATATTCTGTACTGTATAGAAATATGATGACAATAATGGTAAATTAATAAGAGTCCTATATACCTTCACTTATTGTGAGGGGAATAGTGATAATTTCTTACAATTTGCGTCTACACAGTACTGTTTACAAACATTCCTAATTATATAACCCATGGTGCAACAGTATAAAACAACTTCCGGATAAGTGACTGTTTGGCGATGGCTCTCATACCATGGAAACAAGGAAGAATTATAAGAAAACAACTACATTATGAAGAAATGACTGTGTTTTTTCAACCAAGGCTTCATAGAGCTGTGTGCAGCGGAGCTTGCTCTATTAATCCATTTCAGTGACCACAGTCAGGTCAGAAGTAGAGGCGTGATCCAGGAACAGGTTAGAATGGGGTGGAAAAGAGTGTGGGCGAATGAGAACAGGAGACAGATGAGAACCCCTTTCTTGTGGTGGAGCTCTGTTTTGAAGTTAAAACTTGGTTGTCTTTACTTCTAGTTAGAAAGAAGCCCATCCATCTGCAACTTGTGGTTGTGTCTGTGGGTGTGTGTACATGTCCCATAGGTCTTCAACACAAATGAAAAGTATAACCATCTACTTTTCAACTTAAAAATAGAATACAAGTGGAAAATCACAGTATTTATGAAAGATAAAGCTAAGAGTTCTTGGACATTATCACATACCGACACCAAATACATGATCAAAATAAGAGTTCTTGGACACTATCACACAGTGACATCGAATACTTGTCAGGCACTGTCTGAGGCACATACATGATAGACAAAGTTGTTCATTTACTTCTGGAACAGATCAATTTGCTCTGTTGTCACCAACATTAAAAGTGTCCTTCCATTTGTGTTTATGTTTCTACTAACATACACATGGAAGTCTGTCATATATATGGATCACGTGTTCTTGGGTTGCTCAAATAACCACACACTTAATTATCTGGTTGGTTGGAAGTACACAGAAAAATTCTGTTTTCTTGGAAACACCTTACACTAGGCACTGGTGTCCCACAGATCAGTGGTTTGTAGGCAACTGCAGAGTCATTGGTTTGTAAAGCTGCTAACACCAGCTTCTGCTACAGAGAGAAGAAATATATCTTTCTGGTGCATCCTACCTGCCCACATCACCTGGTGACTTCCAGGAGAAGCCATATGCACACCTGCTGGCTTCCACAGGGAGATGAACTATCCTTGATTCTGAGATTTATGCTTATAATGTTTGAATAAGTCCTAAGCAGAGTGAGTTCTGTTGTGTTTTGGGTGACTCATGCTACCTGAAAACCACTTCAAGGTCAGCTTCAGTGAAGAAAATGTTTCAGGATGCCAAGAATGTCTTCCAACCCCCTAACAAACTTGTGTTGAAAACAAAGTGCTAAAAGAAATATAACCATACGCCTTTACAGGGAGACCTGTGGAATGAAGAGACAGAGAAGCTGCCAAGTGTTCAGGATCCCACCTCCCCTACTGAACAAAGGCACCTAGATTTCACCAGAAATAAAATTTTATTAGTAACATGTCAAATATGTTTTAAAATACAGTTACCTTTCTTCTTCCTCTCAGTTTAAAAAACAATCCAATAAAAACTCTAAATCATGACCCAAATATTTTTAAATGTGAAAAAGACATATTTTCGATTATGTAACAGATACACATTTTCCAAAATAAATGTTGTAGAACACCATCTGCTTCATATTTGAGTGCATTCCCACAGAACTACATTTCTGCTTCTCTTCCTTCATTAATGGTTTATGACAAATTTATGACACTATATTTCACAATAGCCATACCAAAAATTTATGACCAAAAGAGAGTCAGACAAAAATCACTTGGCATGCTCAAATTAGACAACTTATGTGACTCTCTTTTACACTGATCCTCAACCTTTACAAAGACCCCAATAACCAAGGAGAAACAGGAAGTCCATAGCAAGGGCAGGATCTCGCAGAGCACAAAGCTTGAGAAAGTTCAAGACAGGAAGTGAAAGAACCAGTCGCCATTTTTCACCTCAGGTTTACAACCTTCAGTCCATGGAGCCACCCAAAATTCTGAATTTCATAATGAATGTTTTTGTAAGATTTTCTTGTATATGATCAAGCCAGAGATTGTCATTCTTTGCTTTAATCTTGAAAAATGGAGCTCCCTCATCTGGGTAAAATCAAGGGAAGAATGAAGAAGAGAAATTTACCAAATGTCATTTCCTGACTGCTATGAATCCATGTTCTTCTTCTGCACTAGGGGTAGATAAAACTCTTGGCAGAAACAATTTTCTACATATTTTACAGTGCTATATTTGTAACAAATTTAGAAAACCAGTTTTATGGCTTTATGTTATTTACTTTTTGCCTTTTATTTCTTCAAAGAAAAATTGATTATGGAAAATGGACATGAATATATATATTCTTTGAACATATGAGTATAGATTTGCATATCTATTTTCCTCAAACGATCGAGAGCCTTGCTATGTAACATGGGGTCAATAGCAGCATCCAAATCAGCTGGAAAATGTGGAGAGTAAAGACTCTCAGGTCTGTTGCAGACCTGGTAAAAGGAATCTGTATTGCAACAAGATCCCTGGTGAACTGTATGCTCAGGAGGATTTGAGAAGTACTAATGTAGAGGATGTTTTTAACCCACTGAACTACAGGGGATTGTTGGGGAAAGACAGAATTGCTTTAATGAGAAAATGTTGTCCCAAATATTTAACCAGGAATGTAATAACTTTTAGACACACTCCCCTTTAAAAGAAGCAAAAAATTTGACACTTTTCATTTCTTTTCCGTTGCTGTTGTAGAGTAATGAAGTTTGAGAATAAGAGTATGTAAATTAAATGACATATATTACATAAATACTCAACTACTTGAATTGATTATATACAATCTTCCATTGTTTCCAACATATTTTCTTTAGTAAAACATATACAACAATTACATTGAATTGTAGAAATATGAAGATTACCTTAATAGACAATTATTTAAAATTTACAGTTATTTTTAAAAGAATGGTGTCCAGCCAATAACAGTTATGTTTATGTGATGAATTCTAGTTTAAAACACTCTGGAAATCCTTTCCAAAAGGATCTAGTCAGGAGTACAAATTGTTGCTTTTCTACAAGAATCTCTGAGCAAATCAGTATCAACGCTAGGGGGCAAGGTGGGGGTGAAGGACAGAACTTTGACCTTCACTTAGAGTGTACTCCCAAAATAGGGATTGGGCTGTGATTCACAGAAGAAGCTAGTGATACAGAAAGGAGATGGCTCCAGTAGCTGGTGTGAAGAAATCCTGAGATTCATTCAGCAGTTCACCAGCACAAGGCCAATTAGGAAAGGCTGTCTCTTTGACTTTGTACACACCATACACAACTCTCAGGCTATGACTTAATGATTCCACTTTTCATTTAAGGCTTTCCTTGACACCAATGTCAACCTGATTGGCAGTGACCACGAGAGCTAGAGAGGTGAAGGGAGATGGAATTGTCCCATATTTGTATATGTCTCCCTTCCATCCTCACAGGGATTCCCAGGGATGAGCTACAGTCAGCCATACTGCCTCTGTGCAAGAGTGGCCTTCTATTATGCTTCCAAGAATGGAATATACTGCAAGGCAAATCTGTACACTCCTTCTACTCCTTAATCTGGATCAGTAGAACTTCCCTTCTTCTGTTCATCTTCTCATCTGCCAACACTTTGGGAGATACATGTTTGATAACCACTCCAGTTTGGAAAAGAAATCTAGGTGATGCTCCCAGGAAAGAGTTCTTACCCTATAAGGCAAAATCAAATTATCTGGATTCTTCCCTCAGCAGCGAACTGAGCTAAAAGACTGTATATCATTCACTTCTGGGTCCCCAGCCCTAGCATGGTGCTTGGCCCAGAATAGTTGCTCAATCAATGATTGTGAATTGCATTTATTTTTAAGTCTTCTTGCACTGAGTTTGTTAAATCTTGGGATGTACATTAAAATAGGCAATGCATTTGAGCTTGTCCATTTTTACAGATGCTCCCCATTTAGTCTTTCTCCTGACTTAATTATTTATGTTTTCCTTTGCTCATCCACCCAGAGAATCCATTTTCAGGAGCATTTTTTCAATAATACCACACTTCAAATAGTACCTATGCTGAATAGAATCTAGTCTTATGCCTTATTGGTAATGGAAAGAAAGGATCAATGCATTGCAGGTAGCAGGTGTTTAGGGTATACAGTGGACACAGGAAATAAAAACTGTATATAGCAAGCAACCCCCCCCCCCCACACACACCCAACATAAAACTCTCTCTCCTCCTTCTTCTCCTTTTTCCATTTTCTTCTTAACAAGCCTTTGGGGTAGTTGGGCACTGCACTCAGCTTTCCCACCTCAACTTCCTTATCCTGAGGAGACTCTTGTCACCAGAGAAAGGATGCCCAGGTTCAAAGCAGTGGTAACTGATCTCCTACCTTGTGCATCTCTCTTTAATGGAGCAAACCTGCAGAGGGTCCTCTCTACAGATCAGCAGGTCATGGTAAAGTGACAGTAATCTATTAGTTAACTCAGACAAGTTTACAGAGTATAAACACAAATTGGTATTTTTAAAATCAAGATAAAATTAGTCAACTCCTTATCTATGAGTTGTTTATTAGGAAAAAAAACTGTAATGCCCCAAAAGGTATTTTTAAATAAACTGTTTTGAAATCAACACAATTTAAAGAAAAAGAAAAGCATATTCACAAATACTGCTGGTTTCTAAGACAGTCCCTTTTCTACATAGGAATATAGATCAGAGAGCTCAGTTAATGATGTCATCAAATAAAACAGACTTACATCTGTTACTGGTTCTCTGCCCAAGAGTTCTTGCTTTGTTTAAGGTTTCTGGCTTACAATGAGATATTACAATTTCACACTTTCCTGATAATTTTTCTCTCCTTCTCTCCTCTGTTCCAAAGACTGTGTATTTCTATTCTCAGCTAATTTCAATATGTGGCTTTTTTATACACTACATCTACTAGCATCGGTGTCTTTTTCTTAGAGACACTGACCTAAACCAAGCCAAATGTTTAAAATTTTGAAAGTATTAGAAAGGTAAATCTATTTTAAAAAATATATTATAGTATAATTATATCATCAAATTTGG
This sequence comes from Glaucomys volans, assembly GCA_020662805.1. Taxonomy (NCBI): domain Eukaryota; kingdom Metazoa; phylum Chordata; class Mammalia; order Rodentia; family Sciuridae; genus Glaucomys; species Glaucomys volans. The sequence goes on along the minus strand of JAJEJO010000204.1, from coordinate 953,068 downwards.
AATCTTGGAATGCCCCATTTAAAAATGCATACATTTTAAAAAGAAGTATTCTGAGAAATAAGTTCTTTTATAAGCAATAAAATAAAAAATTTAAATTTTGATGCCAAACTTTGCCCTAAAATTTTCAGTATTTTTTTGTATATTTCAAAGATAGCTCATCGTCATCCTAAATTGATAAAAACTGACCACGATTATAACTTTCCACTTTCTTCTAAAGAATTTTTCCTAATTTGATTGAGCAATTAAATATAAGGTTGATACTTGTATCAATTTTATGACTATGTGGTCTTCAACAATGCAGGCTACTTAGGGCACCCATATTCTTTACTCCAGATACATCCATGTTAATCATCTTGGTGATTCACTAGAGGAACCAAGAATTGAATCAAAACTAAAAATAGTCTAGAATAGAAAAAGGTGTCTGGGTTACCAGTTAGTCTTCAGCTAAGGAAGATTCTGTATTGATAAGACACCATATTTAATTTGCAAAGGCATATGATTACCAAAAGTTTGTAATACCTTCACTTAAAGCAGTGTCCTTGATTATCATTATTATGTAAAAAGTGCTCTGAAAGCACATTAGTGAGCAAATCATCTTGAAACACTTCCACAGTGTCCCTCTGTGTCCTGCACAATCCTTAGATTCTCACCTTCCTTATTGTAGTCTTCCTGACACTCATCTATGAGTCTTTGGTATTTTCTTAAATACACCTTTGGCACCTAGTTTTTCCAATCTGCTTAATCACTTAAAGACAATTCTTGAAACAATATGCTCCATAGGACAAAACCCCCAGACATTGAAATCAGACATCTCACCCAAACCTCACAGAATAGTATGAATCAATTCAAACCATTTCATGAATCTATCCAACTTGTTAAATAAATGATCTTTCAAATTGTAAAATATAGGGACTTATCTAAACTTCACCACCAAAGGTATTCTGAAACATTTTGTCAAATAGTGAATGATCGACTATTATACAAAAAGCAGTGCAAAGTTTCATCCAGGCAGCCTTAAATGCATTCTTAGCTAGATGAAGAAATAACATCATGTAGAATTTCTGTTGTTCTCACCAATTGCTGCAAATAAGGTTTTCAAAATTATCAACCCATGAAAAACACATTTTACCTGCCTACCCTTTTCCTGAGCTTCACAGCCTATAAAAAACAAAAAACATCATGAATAAAAATTGTAACTCTTAAAGGTCCAGCACAAATTTTAACCAACCCCTAGAACTAAAGATAAGCCCATCTGCAATGCTTTTTTAAATTAAATTTTACTTTTAAAGAGAAAAGTCTACCAAGACTCAAAACAAAACAAAATAATAAAAAGGATCAGTTTGGAGTAATCCAGTTGTTATTTTCAGCAGTTAGGTGGCAGAGAGTATGCTTGTCCCAACTTGAATGCCACATTATTTGGGACATGCTTGACAAGCCAAAGCATTTCAGAAGGAATCAGCCCTCCCTCTTCTCATCCTCAGAGACACAACATTATCAATTTAATCTGTTACTTTTTGTTACTTGTCATAAAGAGTGGCAAAATTTGGAACCAGGGGGCTTCAAAGTTTTAATCTGTATAACAAGTTGATATAAGTCCCTTCCTACATTCCTTATGTTTAAAAAAAAATCTTTGCTTCTAATGCACTAATTCACCACTTTGTAAGTGGACATATTTTCAATTCAATTTGATGATACTAAGGACTGCTGAGTAATAACCATGGGTCTCTCCAATCAGTTCAGCATGCATTTCATCTTTGATATCAAATGCACTGGTAATTAGTGCCTTATATTAACATCTTCACTATAAACAGTTCAGGCATTTAGAAACAAAGTATTGATGAACTTAACAGTTACTTTAATTCATTTTATAAATAAGCAACTGAGAATTTTGCTCCAAGTGGCTGCTAGTGTAGCCCATTCCATAAATGGCATTCTCCGAAGCATAAGGCACAATATGATATGAATGCAGCTCTTCATAATAGAGAGACTGAGAACAGCATTCCTGTACCATAAACTTCAGCCGTTTTCTTGTATCTGAATAAGCAGTCTTATAACAGGGAGCTTCTTTAAAGTATTCATAGCTCTCTTTCTCCGTCTCTAGATGTATCTTCCTCAGCAAATTGTTAATTAACACAGACCTTCTTAAGTAGGTTTCTGGGTCTTCTAGAAACCTGAGCTTCTCCAGAGAAAGTTTGAGAATGCAAGTCCTGTCCTCAGGTAATATCAGGTGCTGAAAAGCAAAGTCAATCACTTAATCTAGATGTAGAAAAATGACAAGTAGAGCTTTTTGGTGTGGACAACATTCAAGAAAATGAAAAAAAGAATAATAAATGAATCCTTACTTTTGGAAAATACCCATGGTAATCTTGATGTAAATCTTCTTCTTCTGCATATTTTCTCTTAAAGTAGGCTACTTTCGACGTTGTTAATGAATATGTCGATACTTTTATTGGATAAGCTGAAAAAACAAAATAATTGGAGAAAAGTCAGATTTTACCATGGCAAAGAATGTTTCATAACATAAATTTTACTTATAAAAAGAAATTGGTGACCCCATAAATTGTTGTCCTCTCCTCAGGAGAAACCACATGATCAACCAGTCAGTGGTCATTGCCCTGTGGTGAAAGCCTCCAGGCACGAAATTGCCACCCTTTGGAACAAAAATAGATGGTCTAGGTTGGAAATCAATGTTTATTTCCTTATGCAGTCCCTCAGAAGTCAAATTCCAATACATTACTTAGCATCATGCTTTTTAATGTCAAAATACACCCAAATTTGAAATTGATAAACAAAATCTAATGGGGGGAAATGTTTTTCAACATTCTTTTAAACTGCCTAATACACAGAGGGAATTTCATGTTGCTGGTTTAAGAAAATTGGCATAAAATAGTCAGTGACCCAGTTACAGTTTAAAGAAATAACTGTGTGTCTAAAGTTAAAACCCTAGATTATGGTTATGTTATAACCACGGAACTAACACATGGCTTAATGTAGGTCAATCCCAAATAATTGAGAGATTTAAGTAATGCTGTGACTAGCAACACTGACCTGATATCACTTTAGATATATCTAAAGTGAACAGCTTTGTTTTCTCCTTTAATGTATTATTTATTGCAATTGAGAATTCTGCCTTATTTAAGGAGGGACAGAGTACCAGAGCTCTGAAAGAGTTCTAGAAATGTTTAGTTTAAAGAAAGTTCCTAGAATGTCCCCTAGGTGGCGCTGGTGCCACAGAAAGGAAGCAAGAGAAATCAGAAAAAGACAAGGAGCTTCCTATTCAAAGCAATGAATGAATGTAGAAAGCAAACTCAGTTCAGCTCAGTACTCACTCAACCTCAGGGGGCCAGACCACAATGAAAGCTCCTATTTAAAGGTAATTTATTTCACCTTTCATCCATACCTCCATGTAGCTAATGTGTTGTTTAAATAAATTTCTACTAAGACATTTGATATCTTTCCTCTGTCTTAAATTTTTTGAAGCTGAAGTATTAAAAATATACTCTTAAATAACATGCCTATTCTAGTATTTCCTCCAACTTGGAGGCATCTACATAAAGCTTCCTGCAACCTCTCATAGCTGGATGGTTTTCCTAAGCCAGTAAGGAAAACTACAAAATCACACCTCAAGCATTCCAAATTTCACTGGCATCACTGTGGATTATAAACCCAAGAGAATCTTAAGTTAGAATTGGTATGTTTTGTCAAGGGAATCCAGAATTTTAAACTCCTTCTATATCTGCACTAAAAAGAGATCACTATGTAATGATAATTCACAAATAAAACAACAATAATAGTTGCTATTATATGTACACAATCCCTGAATTTAACAAGCAAAATTTAGTTTACATAGATTTTTCACTGCTCTCAAAAGGTTAGGAAAAAAAGAGAACAAAACTGTACAGAAAAGAAAACATTCCTGAACCCAGTTATCTAAGGAGCTGTTTTTCAGCAAAATATATTTCATTAGGAGTGTTTTTAAGGGATTTAATCTAATAATTAGGTGACAATGGTTTGGTTTGTCCCTTGTGATAATTATTTGTGCTTCTTTGAAACTGTTTAACTAATGGATGTAATAGTGATTCTCACATATCAGCTAGGATCAGAATCATCTTGGGGCTCCTTTAAAACAATTTGCTGGATTCCATCCCCAGAGCCTCAATTGGTCTGAAGTGGAAAATCTGCATTATTAACATATTTTCAGGTGATGGTAATGCTGCTGGTCTGGGACCTACATTTTGAGAGCCTCCATGCTACAGCCTTAGGCATGTGTCATAGTAGTGCCACAAAAGCAAGCTGAAATCAATCAATCAACGGATTGCCTTAAGTTTAGAATGGTAAGCAATTGGCTTGATTGATTTTTGTCATTGCTCTTGCTTCCCTACATCAGCTTATATATGTTAGCATCATGAAAAAAACAGACTATCTTTTAACTAAATAGTAAAGAATGAAGTCACTTTTCAACAAGAATCCCTGGGTTCACATTAAGAAGCATCAAGGACTGTTACTAGCTTTAGAGTTGGACAAATCCCGATTTTTTTTAAAAGCAAGGTCCAATGAATAGTGAAGAGAAGAGTGAGGAAAGACTTGGAAATGAGAAGAGTAACTTTACCATAAGCAAACATTATTTTCATATATATCTTTTTTAAATGTCTGCTCATTTTATCTTCTTAAGTAATGTAATGTCTACAGCATTTACGACCAATTAAAAAGCTTTTAATGAATGACACAAGGGAGGGCAGGTTGTAGTTTGGAGAACCAAATGTCAAATAGACTTATTTTTCTGACTCCCAAGTGAACCTCCAGGGAAGATATTTTGATTTAACAGAGCAAGACAAAAAAAAAAAAAAAAGTACATATTAAATGACTCCAAGGTTTATAAAGATTTTGTCTGGCTATATTCAAGCAATAACCTAAGATACAGAATGCTCTGGTCCCTGAAAACACAGAGTAAATTCTCAGGATCGTCATTTGAGACTTCACTCTTCTGTGGGCAGCACACTTAGCCACTTAGTTTATTGCACTTAAAACAACACCCACATAGGCCGTGGAAATGCTGAATAGCTTGCACAGCTGGTACCAGTTTGGCAATTACCTCCTTCCAGCTGTTTAGCTATTTGCAGTGTTTTGGGCATTGGATTTGGGAGGGTGGTTTTAGACTTTTAGGCTAAAAGATACAGCAAACTTGAGTTCCTACATCTTTTTTCCTGCTAGATTAGACCTCAGAAAACTCAGAGCTGGAAATTATTTATTGGTCATTTCGTTCAGGCTCTTCATTGCACAGATGAGGAAACTGTGATGCAAAGGAGTCCAATAGTTTTATAGTCTGGTGTGTGGCTAAGAGTTTGGATTTTGAAGTAGGTGGAAGCAGGTTTGAATTCCAGCTCTGCCACTTCTTTGTTTCATGACCTTGAACAAATTACATAAACTCTCTGCAAATGGCATTTGTAAAACAGGAATAGAAATATACTGGCTCATAAGATCACCAAAATAATTCATGGAAAGTGACTGGCACTGTGCCTAGCATATAGTAAGCACTCAACCAAATTGCAGCTCTTATTAGTGCCAATAAGCACAGATCTATTATATGGAAGCAAAGCCAACCTGGCCTCCAAGCTCTGACCTGAAGATTCTTTTCCACCACCCTGCCTTCTGGAGACACTAGATTATAATCAGATAGTTAAGAGACTGCAGGAAGATATTTCAAATGGATAAGTTGAAAAATATAATACAGATTCTATAACTGCTCCAAGAAAATGTTTCTGGCTTATTGTCATTAATCACACATTTTAAGTGAAATAAATATAAATGGTTTTTGAAACATCCAGATAATCATCTGAATAATCAAAGTTACTCTGAATATCAAAAAAGCTAGTTTATTATGATCTTAAAAACATGTGTAAATACGTTTATCATTCTCCTGCAACTAAAACGCTAAGCTCAATCCAGCCAGTTATTCATTTAAAGCTAAGGAGATAGATAAGAAGAGTAAAATGATTTTATGTGTTTATATTCTGTTCCTGAGCTGTGGGAACAGTATATAAATTATAAAACTGAACTCAGTTGAGACTGTTTATCTCTGAAGGTGAAATAGCTAATGCTGTCTTGAATATTAAAATTGTTTTCAATGCTATGACCTCTGGGCACACAAAACATCTGTGCTAGGCTTAGTGTATTTCATAGTGCAAAACTTCAATAAGTAACAAATTTAAAGTCACAGATCAGAATGACCACCCCTGTCATCAGAGTTCTGCTGCACAATGCATACATATTTCTGTAAATAAATGTTTAAAATATAATTATAAACGATTGCTCAAAAACTCTTCCTTATTCTGCTTCTGCCTCCAGACAACTAAAATTCTATTATTGTATAAGTGATTTCATTTGGTACACAGCCCAGGGGCAGTACAGTAAGGAAACATCATCAGCAAATTAATTTATAAACACTTTGAGAGAACAGACAGCAGTAAAGGAAGAGCCCTGGTCGGAATAATCCATTCTTTGTCCAAAACTGGAAATCCCAAGAATGGTGAAGAAGTGATGTGTTAAATGTATCTTAATTTTAGGAAGGTTTTCATTTTCTTCCCAACATTTTAATCAACGTATTGCAAAAGCAAGAGTTGAAACCCTTCTTATTTCATCCCTGCTGCAGACAGAAGGGAGGAGACTGATCAATGGAGAGAGATGAGGTGACTTCTGTCTCAGATCAACAACTGACTTGTGTTGTAGACAAATCATACACCTCAGTTGCACGGCCTCTTATTGATTTCTCTTTGTATGGTGTTAGCCTGGTAGAAGCCTTTAAAAGCTAAGTGCCCCTATCTATCTCAATAATGATCTACTGGTGGCAAAACAATAGGACATCCTTCCTGGGCGCCTTGACCACTTTGTTTGGAAAGAGTTCTCCCATCTGTCAGGGTTAGCCACATTCTGCAGTCCCACTGCATGCCTTAAAATACTTTAGCATAAGCTTCTAGAGTTGTCCCACAGCACTAATTCAAATACTAACCCTATAACTTGTTTGCTTAGTGTCTTTGGGCCAGATGTGTAGCTTCAAAGAGCCTCAGTTTTCTCAACTATTAAATGGGCTAACAATGTCAAATTCATTGACTTATGTATGAATTGAGATGATGTTTAAAAACACTTAGTGCTTAGCACATAAGCTCATATTTTTGCTCAGTAAATGTTATATATTAATATTGCAGTGACCTCACTTTTGAAATCATAAATATATATCCTGCTCAGCAGCATTATGTTATATATAGGACATTTGTTCTCTCTTTGGTGTTGAGCAAAGTTTGCGTAGAACATTCATGAGTATATTAACAAAGGCAGAAGGGCACAAAGTGCAAGGCTGCAATTCTGTGTCTTCTGTAGACCTCTAGCTTTGACAATACTTCATCAGATAGCTTTCTTCATAACTTCCTGCCTAGCACCTTTCTGTATAATATGTTCTATGATAGCAGAACTCAGTGTCAATTTTTAACCCTGGATCAATGGAGTAATCTGTTTCTTCAGATTTACCCCACGCAAAATATCGACTCCACTGGCATTTTAGCATTAGCAACAAGTTGCAGCTCCTGGAAGATCATCTTGGGAACTTCTAGAGATACTGATAGCCAATGAGTTATATGGGTTTCTCAAATACCAGCAGCATTGTCTGGTACCAGATTCCATGTGCCTTGACGTAGCTCCAAGCACAGGCATTGAATAGTAAACAGAACAGCAACAGTTCCACAAACCTAGCTTGTTCCTCCAGTAATGACCTCTGAACCAAAGAGAACACCCATTAAATGAGACACGACCAGCCAGGCAATCATGGAATTACCTTAGGTCCTGTACCAAGGCCAAGTTTTCCAGTAATCTAGCCCTTCTGAGATGGAGACCAAGCGCAGTAAGCTTCTTGAGTGCACTTCTTGATTTACCACCCTCCAGAAGTGCATTTCTTGTTTTGAGAGATGAAGCTCCTTTTGACTCCACCCTTTGCCTTACAAAATAGGAGTGAATCAAAGAAAAAACGAGCCAAGAAACCACACGGCTGAATATGGCTTCCAAGAAATATCAACCTAAATCTTGGAGGAAGGCTGTAACTTCCTTAGGAAACCCAAGGAACTGGCACTCAGAGAGGAGGGTCATAATCTCCAGCCCATGGATGGTAGTGGACTTTTGGAAGGTGTCTGATGTCTATCATCCAGATCACCTTTCATTTTGATATCACCATCACCACCACCCACCATCCCATATTTAGGTCTATCAACAAAAATATCTCTCTAGGCCACTGTTGCTTCTGGCATCCCAGAAGGGTCTTAGAAAAATGGGAGCTGGAACTAATCATTAAGTTTCCCATTAAGAACATATGAAAATATACTCTAGGGTTGGGGGATTCTCTGCCCTCATTCATATGGTGCTGCCACATGGAGATGCTCTGGCTGGAAAGTGGTCTTCATTCACAGAGTACCTTTCTTCGAAGGAGTTATAGGTACTTTGTTAAATTAATTGTATTGTGTTCAAGCTCAGCAATCCACTTAAGTCAACAGACGGTATCCTCCACATTAACTCTGGAGTTGGTGAGCCATAAAGTGGTAAACAGTGTAGCACCTGGGGACAGAATCAGGACTCCAGGCTCTTGGGTCTGACTCTCTTTGCAATATCTCCAGTTTTCATAGATGCCCCTAACCTCCAGTCCCTTTTTATAAGCACTTAAAAACTAACATGTCCTTGTGTACACCGTCCCCCAGAGTTCCCAGCCACAAACTCACATATCTCCTTTCCTGCTAGGCACCACTGATACTTAGAAGACTCTTGTATCTCAACAATTAAGATTTGTTGCATTGTAATTTTTATAGTTTGTAATATAAAAAACAAGTGTTTTGTTTTCTAAATATAAGGTCATATTAAAATCCTGGACAGGACACTAATAAATCCATAGTGCTTTTCATCATCCTCCACCATGGTACTGAAAAATTTAAGAATCTCTTCAGTGTACCAGAAGGCTCTATATTGGCCCATTTGTACAATTTTAATTAGAAAAATATTTAAACTAATTGTGTTATACTAAAAAGGGAAAGAATTAATGTACTGATGCTATTTAGACAGGCTTATTTTTTACAAAAAAAAAAAAAAAAAAAAACAATTGCCAAGGATTTGCTCCTCCCCAAATCTGAAGGGATGCTTCTTCCTTAGTTTTAGTGCTGAGTGGTTTGGGTCAATTTACTCTTGCCTCTTCTTCTGGGAGAGTTATTTCATTTTAGCTTTGTCTGGGTTCCTGAAGCATATTGCTTTGACAAATAGAGCAATCTGAACTGCTTATTCTTTGGCTTTAGAATATTGTTGGGATGTCAGTGTTTTGACTGCTAACGCCAGCTGGCATGAGTCATCAGTGGAGAGCCCAGGTGGAGAGACAAGAGTCTCATCCTCTTGGTACACATTTCGAACACTTCAATGTGTTTCAAGGCATCTTCTAAATCCTCTGAAGGTCTTATGACATAAAATTGAACATGCTCATACTTGCCTAAAAACTTAAAGATACAGCTGACATGAAAAAAGACTGATATTAGGATTTGGTTGTAGTATAAACCTGCTCAATCCCAGCTTTATCAAAGTTTTATACCCCTAAGTACATACCCACATTACAATTTCTAATACTAACAAGTATAGCTAGTATTGTACGGATGAAGGGGGTACTAGTTCCTTAAGTTCAAATTGGATTTTTTTTTCACAAAAAGTGGTCATTTTTTATTCATTGATGGATTCACTCTGTGGATCCACCAATGTCCCTAGGATTAAATGTTTATGTTATCATGATAACATTTTATTTCATTTTAGTTATTTAAAACTAAACATTACGATAACATTTTTCTGATGAATTACTTAAAGACAAATCTATTAACAAAATTTCATAGTACATATTCTGCATATTAAACACTCATGATAGAATCAAAATTAAAATTTAAGAACCTCTTTCATTTGACCTTTTTGATTGTGACAGTGGTCTCAATGAAAGGGCAGATTAGGTTACATAAATTAAAGGACACCAAATGATTTTAAACTTCTATGCATATTACGTAAGGGATAGGATGTACATAAATTACTAATGCACAGAACTAATGAATATACATGAACCGATAATTGTGGCTGCTTCACTCAAACTTTCCTAAGATTAATGGTGTGACTAGAACTCTACACATCTCAAGGCAAATGACAGTAAATCTCATTGGTCTCCTTGGATTTGTTTTTCACCATAAAATATAGTAATTATAATGGAAAAAGAGTGGGTGGTGCTAACATCTAGTGAATCTAATCTATTTTGATGGTTTGAATGGTTATCTTTAATACTTAATATTATTAAACTACAGATATTTCAATAACCAACTACAGAGGTCAATAATTTCAGTTTCATGATATTCATAACTCTAAACCATGAGACCAGGATAAATTTTCAAATAGGTTCTTGAGGAGAGTTTTTCAATTATTTGTTTTTATAAAGGGAGGTATGGAATAGGCAAACATGCCCCATGGTATATTTTTATGAACTTGACAGCAATTTGCTGGATTGGTTATCTACAGGAACTGCACATGGATAGCTCAGTACATGTGAAAGTTACACAGTGTTAGAGAGCTAAGCATTCATTTAAAGACTGTAGTCAGTCTTAAAAATTGAGTTTCAAGTGCTTAGCACTCATAGATTTCTATCATCATGACCTTAATGCAAATTAAATTTAAAACATTACCATAATCTCTTTTTGCAACTTGGAGAGTTCTCTTCATTTTCTCCAATCAGTCATGCACCAGTGTATTCAGAAGGCTTACACTTGACATGTTCCCGGAGCCAGGCTACCTAATTTGGCCCACCCTATTCACATGGGTCTTAGAGAGGAAAATCTGCCAGCCCACAAATGTCCTTTTTACAGAAAACCTCTATTGACTTCTACCCAGCAACCGTCTATATAAACAACCCCTTCTATTGATCTTGTAAGTTATGGTAATGCTACATTAGCATTTATTTCTCTGGATACATATTTAAACAGTAATTTCTTTTAAGCCAGTGATTACCTGGTAATGCTGACTCAATCTGAAAAGTGTATTTCTAGGACAGCTTCAGAAAATCTGGTGAGAGTTCCCCTTTGCACAGCAAGCATTTCTCACAGCCTGGGGCTCATGAACGGTTACCTGAGATCTTGAAACAAGGAGATAGACACAAATAACAGCTGACAAGTCAGGACTGCATTGACATGAGCTGGTTATCAAGTCAGGATCAAGCAAGTACTAGGAGGACATTATCTAAGATGTTTAAGGTGGGGCTGATCTGGAGTAGACAGATTGATAAGCCTTCAAACACACAGAGTCACTTTAATATTCTCCAGATTTAAGTTTAAATGTGAGGTATTGTAACTGTCCTAAGAAATTTGGAAATAACTGATAACTGATGTCACCAGTTATTTACTTGGGAGATTATTTTGCAGAGATTATCAATAGGATTATTTAAGAAAATCAAAGTCAGATGCCCTTCATTTGTTTTCAAGTGCCAAATTTTGTATGATTTCAGGAAGTATTCCCTCTAAAGTAACAAAGCAGCAGTTAACTCAAAACAGAGTAGCTGTCTTTCTCTGGAATACAAGCTCGTTCTGGGAATATTTGAAATAGCCAAATGCTACTTCTTCTTCGAAAACAGTTTTTCTTTAAAGGGCCATGTTTAACTGCACCTTTTCTACATGGATGTATGCTTACAGATCTCATCATCTTCTATATTTAGAGAGATGAGCTTTCCAAAGGAAGATAGGCAGCCAATAAGGAGGATCCCATCAAAAGAGAGGTGAGTTACTATGGTTACTTTTCAGGAGGTTGAGTAGCAGTGAACGGCTGCTCCTGGCCAAATGGACCCTTTCCAGAGGAGGATCTAAAAAGAATGTTGCTCTCCAAACGTGTTGATTCAATTAGTCCAGACTACACTGTCATTTTAGCCTTAACCGCAGGCTTCCTACGGGCGCTTGCTGCTTCCAGTTCTAACTGCACATTGGCCGCGAAGTCAAAGAAAAACAAGGAGGATTGAAAACTTCTGAACACTCCCCAACAGTGATGAGCAGGGGAATCCTCAAAAACCAATCCCAAGATTTAAAAAATCAAATCAGGTCATTTGGGACGAGCAGCTGGCCACTTTTCAATTGCGGGAGGGCGGAGTGGGATCCCTCCCGTAACATGTCTAGCCTCCCCCTCAGTAAAATGAATCTTTTCTGAAAGGTGCCTGGCTGGACGAGTCCTGACATACCTTACGAGTGGGGTCCACTTACCAGGAGATCGCGCATGCACCTGTTTCGTAAAGGCGCGGGGTTCGGAGCCCACTAATGCTTTTGCGGCGCTGGCACGCTTCAGACCGGCACTGACAGCAACAGCGACAGCAGCGGCGGCGGCGCGACAGCGGCAGCAGCGGCAACTGCAGCTCGGCGGGCAACCCTGGCTCCTGCAGGTCGGTCCCTCCAGTCTCTGAAGCGCCTCTCACTCCGGGTTCCGAACGCGAGGCGGGCGCGTAGAGCTTCTCGACTCGCATTGGACCAGAGGGAGCAGATGTTATCCGGTTGCTAGGAGCGTTGCTAGGAGGCGATGACGCCCCTCCAGAGCTCCGGAGCAACTTTCCTGTAGGTCGGGTGCGCTGGTGGGGGCTGCTGGAAGCAAGGTGGAGAGCAGTAAGGAGGAGAAGCAGCCCCAAACAGAAGGGTCCCGGCTGCGCTCGCCTAAACTGGGTCCAGGACAGTGGGATGGGGAGCAGGAGATGGGTGAGAGGCACGAACCTGGGCTGGTGATCAGAGCCTTGCGTCCTAAGGAAGGGTCACTCACTGTGGGCCCTAGAGGGGTAGCTTATATTTGCAGAGGCTGGTTTCCGGGACCTTGGTGGGGCTGTACTTTCCGAAGCTGAAGAAGCAGCAGGATTTTGTAGACTTCAATAGGGGAGAGATTCTGTGTGTGTGTGTGTGTGTGTGTGTGTGTGTGTGTGTGTGTGTGAGAGAGAGAGAGAGAGAGAGAGAGAGAGAGAGAGAGAGAGAGAGAG
>JAJEJO010000204.1:897844-940019 GCA_020662805.1 Glaucomys volans | reverse complement strand
GAGAGAGAGAGAGAGAGAGAGAGAGAGAGAGAGAGAGAGAGAGAGAGAGAGCAAAAGCAGTGCAGGATGAGCAATAAACGACCTTAGGGCCTCCTGGGAGTCTCCCCACCCTCCACCCCCCACACACGCCCCCCCACACACCATATTCCTATTGGTGTCTCTGTATTTGAGCAGTTGATAAATTTTGAAGAGGGAAATACTAACTAATCCATGCAAATCAGCCTAAAGCCTAACTCCTTTTGGCTCTTTCTGTGGTTGTGGCACAGTACCAAAGATTTCAGAAGGAAAAAAAAAAATGTTCCTGTGATCTAAAATACTTTCTTCACACAGTTAGAAAGACTTCATTTTGATCCAAGAGCTAAATAAAACCTCCAGCAAAAATAAAAACTTCTTTAAAATAAAATGCACAAGACAAAGGTACTTTTCACAAGGGAAATTTGAGAAAGTGTGCATGCCTCAATCATTTACGCTTTAGTATAAATTTACTCAAAATTTTGTATTCTCTTGGATGCCTCATTCAAATATTGTTTTTATTGTTTACTGTTGCTTCTTGTTGCTTATGTTATTGAACAGCATTGTTTTATTTGGGGAGGGTGATGATTAGAACATAAAAATGGGCAAATTTGGGTAGCCAATGAGCAAAAGAAGGCAAGGAAAATAAAACACCTCATGGAGAAATTTTTCCAAAGCTCTCCTCAGAGGGAGAATCTCAGTGAATAAGGAGGTACACTTCCCTTGTTTCCTACAGTGTCAGGCCGAAGCATGGAAGAAAGAGAGCCTCACTGGGAATGGATTGAAAAGTTGCTGCCTTTGAAGTCAGGGAGGGCTGCTGTGCAGTGTTATGCTGAGACCTGTGGTGGGAGGCATTCTGTGGGACTGAAGGGGCTAGGCAAAATGGCCCTTCAACTCTCAGGGGCACCTAGTACCTACTGAATGCCTATGGCAAAACTGAGAGTTGACATTTTGTCAGTCCTAAGGTTTAAAAAGTTGACAACCTAAAACTGAATAATAAGCCAAAATGTTCTGGAGATCTGCTGTTCAATTCTCAGCCATCCGGTCAGAAAGGAGGCTTTGAGACCTGCACACTTCAAATCCAGGAGACAGTTAGCATTACCCCACTGCAACTTCTTTCTCGTTTATAGTATAGGATGTGAGGAGCTGCTGTGGGCTTTGCCCTCCTGTTCAGTTCATCTGCAGAGATACTTCCTCGCTCTTCAAGGTCCAGTCATTCCACATATTTTTCAGTTTCCTTGAATGGAGACGGTTCTGCTTTGGCTCAGGTATTCTGTACTTGCTGTCTCTTCTTTAATGTGCCTCCCTTTCACCTGGCTTCCTCCCACTCAGCCTTCAAGTTGCAGCTTAAATACCACTTCCTCATAGCGGCTTCCCCTGACAGCCTCCCACCGACTACATTAGTCCCCTAATTACATTCCCAAGTCACACTACCGATCCCATTTCACAATACTCATCACACCACATTTCAAGCTGCTTCCACCTGGTTAACAGTGTGTCCCTCTTGTCTCGCACACAGCGCCTGGTACATCAAAGGGAACCAAGAGCACATGGTTCCTCCAAGCACAAGGCCCTAGGTTCAATCCCCAGCACCACAAAAAAAAAAAAAAGCACTTGGCAATAGATGGATTTATCCTGTCTGCTTCAAGTCCCTGTCCTCACCTTACTGCGTAGCTGACCATTAATGAACTTACCCAAACCATGAAGGCAGCCACTAGTGACTGTCTTTTTTGTTGTTCAAGTGGAATGGGGGAGGGGAGAAAAGGCTAGTCTATAGAAATTCACTTTCTGGCCTTAATGTGACAGTGTATTTCATACAAAAATTTCTTTTCATTCTCAAAGCATTTTATAAAAGTCACTGCCTGGGTTTTAATGGCATTGGAGAATACTCAATCCAAAGTCACTTAAAGATTTTCCTAATAATCTTCTCCATGTTTTCAAAGTATGAGTCCTCTTAGCTAAACTACCTTTCCTTAAAAAGCAGCCTCCATAATCACATGCTGTGTTTCCAAGAAGCAAAAACAAACAAACAAACAAATCCATTCCGGGAGCAGCTTGCAAACCCGACTGACATGTGCAGGCCTTCTCATATTGTGCTTTATGGGAATAAACCAGGAAACCTTTGCTGTTGTTAATCTAACTGGCTGAATAGTTGCCAAACCCCCTTTTCTTCTGGGACTACCTCAAAAAATTTAATAGATGTTGGAAGAAATGAAGGAAAGGTCAAGGTAATCTCAAGATCACAGAAAGGCTTGGTTGCAAAACTGGAAATAGAACAAAGGAATCAGTTTAATGTTTATTGAACTATTGATGTCTGAAGATATAATTTTATAAGTTCTTCAATTCTACTAAGTGATTAGGACAAATCTTTCACTAAACAATTTTGAATTTTAAATCAAACATTAAAATGCCATACAATTTGCCTTAAATTTTATTCAAACTCTGATTTTCTCACCATTGAATCTCTCCCTCTTCAAAATGACCACAAATAAGGTATTCATCCTGTCTCTTCCTCCTTATCTGTCTGCTGAAAAGAATGAGATGTTTTATTATGCTGTGGAATGTACATCAAAGTTCATCAGAGCTCTGAAATGCCACACAAGTTTCCTCTTGAGTCATATTTCTGAATCTTTCTGGGAAAACAAATAATGTAATTTGATTCATCAATAACATTCTACTCTTCATGGTTATAATTTTTTAACTATTCATTGTATAGGACAAAAAATCAAAATAATAAAATAACCATAGTCAGATATGGCTGTCTCAATTATTTTAGCATTTAAGCCTGGATAAGTCCCCGTAATATCAGAAGATAACATTGGGAAATGCTCAACCTACAGTCATTTATAGTATATGTCAAGTTTTAGGTTTTCCAGATCATGTGCTGTAAGATTAATATACTGAAAAAATCTGTTCCCTTTGCATCATTTTCTACTATTTGCTTTGGTTTGTTGGTCGCATATATATGCACATATACATGCTCGACCTTCCTCAGCATACCAGCATAAAACACTTTGCCCTGTGGATTTGGAAATGTGAACTCATATAGTCGTATTTGCAACCATGCCCCTTAGTGTTGAAGTGTTCTAAATCCAACACAATTATGTGTGAACAAGTAGAACCCTTTAACCAGCCTATAATGTTCTGGTGCCACTATAGGTTAAGAAGAACTTCAGCAGCAAATGAGCTGGCCATTAGCAAGCTTTCTATAAACAATCATACTACCACAGCATTGGTAATAAGGAATTTTTTAAAAAGAGAAAGAGGTAGATGTACCAGATACAGACTAGAGGATTCTAACCAACACTATTTCATTTTCCTGGACACATAAGCTACAATTCCAGCCTTCTTAAATATAGGGAGAGCCGTGTGACTAGTTCTGGCCAATAGTGTTTGGGCAAGAGTGAGGATCACCATTCTAATCCTGGCTCTAAAAGCAAATCATTTCATTTTCATGCTTTTCCTGTCCCCACTTGCATGGTAATATATTCCTTCAGAGCCCACAAATACTCTGATATTTCCAAGTCACAAAAGGAAATTCCATCCCTGAGATGTTGCCACAGAGAAAGTTGCATGGGCAAAAACAACCCAGATTATGGAGTAAGAAACCTTTCTCATGCTAATGCACTGATACTTTGGGTTGTTGATTACAATAGTAGCATTAATTGCCACAACTAGCACAGCATGTTAAAATGGTAAAATATGAAACATCCATTTATTTTTTCCATATTTTTTTATTTTTGGTGTCAGCCATGCTTTTATTGCTATGAAGATATGTGATTATAACAGCCTGATTCCCTCCACTTTGAGCTTGCTGCATCTAGGCCTGGTAGACTATTAGGACTGAATAAATGTGGAGATGAAAGAGCTCTGGACAAGAGCACCTCTGATGAAAAATTACCTGTGCTTTGTACATGAACACCTACATTTGCTTCCTCATAATCCTCTTCCAGAGCAACTTAGTTAATTCAGGATCTATTTATATAGCTCCTTACTTACCTGTTATTTTAAAGGCAATAGTTTAAACAAGTATTTGAGGCAATATATGTTGATTTGTATAAGTGTTCAGTATAAAAGCCTACAGAACTCTGAATCAAAGTAAATTATATGGATCATGAATGTAATGCTTATAGTTCTAATATACATGTCTGCAGTTGGTATGGTTTTGAAGCTAATGGTTTTTGTATATACTAAAATAAGTAATATTCAGAATCATAAAATTTGCATGTTGATGCTGCAAAACTATCTTTTTTAACATAAAAAATTTCACACATGTACATATAAGCCATCTGCTAAAACTTTATTGATAAAACCAGTAGCAGCAGTTTTACAAAATTGGAATGATTTTCAGTTTTGAACTATCATGAATTCAGTTGCAGCAGACATTTTGTACAAACTGGGGCTAATGCTTCTTCTATGTTTCTGTTTTAAACAAAAAGCAATTAGAATTTATCCTCATGCATTTAAATATCTAATACAGAAATAGTTTTTAGACAGCATGAAATATGCTTTTCAACATCACTCTGAGACTGAACATCTGCTTTAAGCATTATTTATACAAGAAAAACAGTATAATTCTTCTCATCATGAACTTATTCTTTATCACAGGTAAGCAATGTTTTATTTTCTAACATTTTCAAAGGGTGTTTCTAACACAAGAGTTAAATATTTCACTGACTTGCCTAGTTGCAACAAGACATAACAGTGGAACAGTAATACATTAAAACCATTGTTATGAAATCCTGAACATTACGAAAGGTAAAAAGGTGTTCTAAAGTTTAACAGTTAAAAAATGTCCCAACCTTTTCCTATACACTAACTAATCATTAATAGAAGTAAACTTAGAAATGGAAGGGGACATTACATTCTATAGCTGCCCCTTCTGGAAACAGCCAGAGGTACATTCATGCTTCTTCAATGAAAGACACCAAAGTCAATGAAGTCATGCTAGGACAAACACAAGGACACCTGCATGGAATGTTCTGAAGAATTTCAGAAGTTTCTAAAATGAGGGTCCAACACTTTAGGGGAGAAAATACTTTTTTGCCCTCTTTTTTGAACAACTGCACTACCTAGGGATTTTCTGCTGGAAAACTTTAGAAGAGAAAATATGATAGTGGCCAGGTCTGAAAATGCCTATAAAACCCTGGAAGAGGTTTAGGGTGACCCCTCCACTACAACAATCTAGCCTTGGACCATCAGTTTGTGGAAGAGGTCTTCTAGTGACCTGGAAATCTAGAGGAAGACCTGATATCATGTCCAACCATGTTATAGTAAACTCTCCACCAAAGTGAAACACACAGAACTATTGACCACTATTGACAACCACCAAAAACTCAGGACAGTAGAGTACATACAGGTAATGTATTTAAAAAGTAAACAGGAAATTCAAAAAGCACAGGTTCACAACATCAATACATCTGCAACATCCAGCTGGGAGTAGAATAGTAACATAAAGCCCATTCCCTGCTAAGAACAGTGTGTTCCCCATAGGGTAAAATCTCCTGAAAATCTCCTAAAATAGTTACATATGTTCAAAGTGAATGAATCATTCACATTTACATTTTTTCATGCAAGTTCTTCAAGGACACCCATCAAAAGTTGAGATATAAAGAAAAACCAAAAAATATTTTAAAACAACAGAGCTGCACACAGTATGCATATGGTGAAACATAAATGTGTGAATATGAACAACTGTTTCCAATGCCATATGAAGAGTAAAAAAAAATCGAGAATCAGATTTATCTTGCACTATGAACACAAATAAAATATTGCTATATAATCTTGGATGTACCTTTAAAATGATGTTTTGAATTTTTAGTTTTTTTCTGGGAGAAAAGAAGTATATTTAGGAAGAAAATGATTGTGAGTGAGGAAAGTCACTTAGGAGATAAGAGATAGATGAGCCTGATTGTTAAAAAGAAAATGATAACAGAGATTTAATGACCTTTGTGTGTGTGTGTGTGTGTGTGTGTGTGTGTATGAGGTAAGAACTTTTCTATGTACTGTATTCAAATCCCATTGTGGGGGAGAAAAAAAATAAAGCGATTCATAAAGAAAGATCTGCATTCAACTCAAAGATTGGCAAACCACCTAAAAAGATAGGCAATTGGTTGTGTGGTCAGTTTTAGACAACAAAAACAGAACCTAATACTTTATTTTTAGTTTTTCAGAGGCAGAATGACTAAAGATCATTCCAACTATAACCTGTAGTCAGACAAATTACTGGCAGAGATCTAAAAGTGTCAATTACTTTGATATAGCAACATCAAAAGTGGATCTGACCTTAATATAAAAATAAAATAGCTTGCAGTGTCTAAAAATCTTGTAAGTCTTCAAAAACTCTGCCAAGTGTTTTTCTGACCAGCACCTGGTCATATATATGGCCCTGGCCCATAGTGGGGACTCAGGGTGCTCATTATATTAATGGAAAAAAAAGTGAACGAATCTAATTCACTTAAAATAGGTAAAAATAGGCAAAATGACTATTACTATCCATGTCTAATAGATGCAGAAATGAAAGCTCAAAAAACATGGGATGTGACCTTCATTTTAGAGCTCATTAGTGGACAACTTGGTACCACAAGACGGGTCTCATTAATTTTAATCCAGTATTATTTACACCAAGCACACCTTCATCTCTGTGTATTAATAAGGCTAGGTTCCACAAGTTGCTGCAGCTAAAAGCAAAGTGCAGGTGGTGCACAGAAGGGAAAAAAAAAATCTTAAAACATTCATCAGATATCGATCACCAATCAGGCCTCCTCATTCACCCACTGTGATTATCAGTGCTATCATTACAACGCCCAACTACATGCCCATTCAGCCTCTGCATTACCATAGGTCATCCTTCCATTCAAAATTCAGAGCTGCTGTGTGATTCAGATGCTTACAAATCACTTTTAATTAATTTGAGCAATTGACTACGAGAGGGCATGATTGCAAAGCTTCCTTTCTCATGGCAGAAGTGATAAAGATAAAGTTATATAACCTAGTAACAGAAGATGGTTTTCTATCCTGAATCAGTAATAACAATTAGCATTTTATCAGCATGTATTTAAATCATTGCTTAACAAAGGAAAACACTATAGAGTTGCTAAATCAGAAATCAGATCTGCATAACCTTCAGAACTTTCTCTGTTTAGATTCTAGTAGAAAGAAAAGAAAAATATTGGTTAACATAAATTAGGAAATGTGATATTTTTCAGAAACCTTCACTCCAAATGTAAAACAAGCCCCATATCACCTAGGTGAAATTGATTCCAGATTGGGTTGCTACATTTTATTTGATAGATCATATGAAGAAATCAATTTACATTTCCTGAGAACATTAAAATCTGTCCTAGCAATTGGAACTAGAAATAAAAATAAATAGGTCATAAACTGTGATACATCCAGACAATGGAATAGTATTTGGCACTTATAAGAAATGAGCTATCAAGGCATAAAAAAATGAAAACTGCATATTAGTAAGTTAAAAGGAGCCAATATGAAAAGTCTGCATGCCTTTTGGTTCCAACTATATGACATTCTAGAAAAGGTAAAACTATGGAAACAGGAAAAAGATAAATGGTTGCTGGGACTTAGAGGGGAGGGAGGAATGAAGAGACAGAGCATAGAGGATTTTGAGGGCAATTAAAATATTCTATATGATATACAAGAAGAAGTGCATGTCATTATACATTCTTCAAAACCCATAGAATATGTAATACCCTAATGAATCCATTAATGTAATTAATACATATAATGTAATGTAAATTATCCATTTCAGATAATGATGTATCAATATAAGTTCATTCATTATAATAGATGCAACACTGTGGTGGAAGTTATTATGGTCCATCAACTGGACACGATAGTCAACCCTGATGTCCTGTAAGTGGATATCAGGGTTTATGGAAACCATACTTCTGCTCAATTTTGCTGTGAACCTAAAACTTCTCTAAAAAGTAGAGTTCATCGACTTTTTTCAAAAGGTAAAAAGATCACAAAACCATCATGCTTACATCAAAAAATGCAGGTTAAATCTTATTCCAACAAATACAACAAATTTCCCGTAAGAGTATATAAATACTAACTTCTTATTCACAAATCTAAAATAATAAAAAGTTACAATAAAATTAAATTTAAAACTTCTAGAAAGACTTTGGAGTGCATCATAATAATAAAATCTAATTTGTGGCTGCATTAGTATGGTGTCATAATGAAAAGATTACATTATAATGTGGTAAAGTTGTATATTAATAAAGATTACAATGGCTCACCAGAAATGTGGTGAAATTAGTAAGATTCTCAAGATGCCACTTACAAGGAATGTGACAGTATTAAGAAAGAAACGTGGCTCCAGAATGTGTGTTATACAGAACAACTTCATGGAAATATCTTTCTCTTAGTGCATATGTTCCTTACCTGACCAAAGTTTTACTATCGGCTTTCTGATATCTTTTCTCAAACACCAAGGTCTTGTTGAAGTAAGGGATGTAATTATTACGGTCCATCAACTGGGCAATGCTAAAAAATTGTCTGCAATCAGTATGAATTTTTAGGCCACCCACCAAAAATATTAATTCATTAATTTCCAGTAATCAATTGGGAAAACTATAGTCTGTGCCTTCTGTTGTAAAGTTGAAGGCATCAGGAATCAGATTCAGAATGATATCAAAATTGAGTCTAGAAAACAATTAATTGGTCCATCTGCCTGGTAGGGACACTCCCACAGTTGACTTTTACCCATTTCATAAGGATGACCCAGTGTGTCTGGTTTTTTAATAACTAAGACAAGTTTTAATCAAAACCAGAGAGGTGGGCAGGAAGCAGATTCCTTATTTGCATTGTCACCCCTTTATCTGGCAGCTCCGGCTCATTCAAAAAGTAAAGGTAGCAGGACCTTTCACTCCTAAAACATGGCACTTAGAAGAGTTGTCACACTTGTTTGTGCTGGCCTAGCATTCCATGGTCTCACTTCCTGCCTTGCCAAGTGCTTTCCATTTGGTTACAAAAGCCAAAAATACTAACCGTGCAACTGCTATTTCATGATGCAATTCATTTCACTGCAGGAGTGGAACATCAAGCTCTTCCCACACAAAACATAGCCCTCTTTATTTCTTAACCAGAGAGAGTAATAACTTCCACCTTCCCTAAATCCTCTCTCTCAGAAGGGGAAAGAAACCATTACAGAAATACATCAGCCAAAAATTAAAGGATAATAAAAAGATTTTATGGTTTACCTAGAGTCCTTGTCAGAATCTTTTAAGAAAAGAGGAGCTAATTAGAAACAAAAACAATCATTGGATTTAAACTATTTTACTCATCCTCTAGTCTCCAGTCACTAACCCAGAATCTGGAACATATTAGTCTTAATAAATGTCTTTTGAGTGAATAAATTTTGTATAAACCAAAATCATGACAAAACAGCCAGAAATACTTCAAGGGAAAATTAAGTCAGCAAAAATAATGCAAATATGGTGATACCATTGGGAAGTCTACCTTCTAGTCATCTTTGAAGTAATTGGGCATATTATCACTTATGAGCAGGAAGTAAAAATTTCCGTGGAGATAACTTGTGGCAGCATTAGTGAGCAGAGCAGTTAGCAACGCTCTGGGGTTTATTCTAAGAACATCCCCGGACCTCCAGGACAGCCTATGAGTTTGTTCTCTAAAACCTCAAGCTGTTCCACAGATTTCACAGTGACTATAAATAGAGATGATTATTGTCTGTGTGTCTAGGATATAGCTTTGCAATCCAAGGGGAACAAAAATAGTGAAGGCACCATAGAAAGAAAAACTCAGAACCTGAAGCCATCCCCAAAGTCACCTAGTCAAAACCCAAACAGAACTCTCCAGAGAAAACCTATGAAGAGAGAAAAAGCAATGTGGAAAAAAAAATATCCAAAGGAAAAGGGAATAAGCCAGGAGTGTTTATTGTTATTATGGATTCAATTGAGGCAACACAAAAAATACAAAAAGATTTTGAAGAACTTCATAAAGATATCCACCTGGGTGCCCACCCATTCTTCTGTAGGCAGAGCCAACACTGCAAGCAGATCTTCCTCTTTTAAAGGACTTCCAAAGTTGATTGTTCCCTGACCTTCTTGGCAATATCTCTAATGCAATAAAAGCCCACAGAAAGCTCAGGTCTTTCATTTTTATATTTTCCTGATAAATTCCGCTAATATGTCTTACCTCCTTCCAATAATCCATAACAAGAAAGTCTATTTTTATGGCACATAATTAAACCAATTTAATGATTTTACATTGGTAAGCACTATTGTTTTTATGATGACTAATGGTTTCAATGTGGAGCCACAGCACTTTGAAAGTATTTAAGTTCTATGTTATCCCAAACAAACACAGTACTAGACAAAAGAATATTGAATGGGTACATTTAAATTAAAGAGAAACAACCTTCATATACTTCCCCTTATATTTAATAAAATCTTCTGACTCCATATAAGAAGATGTTCTGACTCCATCCACATGGTCAGGAGAAAACGTGCACCATCCTCTTAGGTGAGGTGTGCATTCTGCAACTGTTAGTAGAAGTCACTTCCCAGCCTCCTCACCTCCCAGCCAATCCCTTTCACTTCCCCACATATTAAATTATTCCCAATTAAAAGCCCTAAGCAAAGAGATTCTTCCCCAACCACTTCATGTCTCTCCTTAATTAAGAAGACCAGAGCTCAAGACAGGAATCAGAGAAAGCTGGAGTGCTGGCTCACAGGTCCCCATGCAGCATCTATTAGCACAAGGCTGGTTCATGGTACCCAGTGACACTAAGCTCAGGTAGTCTGCTCCTGTTTCTCCAGACCAAATGCCAATAAAGGCTGTTCTAACTTCCTAGGAAACAAACTCTCTCTCCTCTTTACTCAAGGTTTGAATCACTTGAGAACAACTGAGCATACTTTCAACAAGTCACTCTTAAAAGTCTATTTAAAAAGGAATTATTGTCAACTGATTGAATTCCTTTTATAGTGATCTCTTAAGGGGAACAGTAATAACCAGCTCTGAATAGAACTTCCCGGTTGAGCAGTGAGATGAATTTCGATAGCTTGTATTATTAGACCATTTTAAAATTTTTCGCCTATATGGATATAAGATAGACATAAAATGTAGGTTTTAAAGGGCCCATTTTAAAAAGAGTGTCCTTTTAGTGTTATACAATTTTTTTTTTTACATTTTCAGATCAAGTTGAAATGTGCAGCCAAGTTGTCATCTTTACCAGCTTTTATGGTGAGGACAAGGTTCCTTGTCTATGTGTGGACAGCAGAGCTGTAGGCAAGGAGAGGCTTTGTGTGTGGTTTATCAAGATGTGCACCTGAGGTTCTGCACCTTCTCCAAACTAAGAGGATAAAAGGCAAAGATTTGATTGTACCTCAGTTGGAGTCTATTAAGACTCAATTTCCTCCATAAAAACAGGCTTATCTTCTGATAACATCTACTTTCTTTGCAAATCCAGGCTGGCTTCCTGAGCCTACCCTTTTCAGAGTATCTAAAAATGGTTTTGAGTTTTTCTCTAGTGTTGAAATTACTTCTCATAGAAAAAGAAATAAATATTAAAAGGTCTTTTTCTTTTTCAAGCATGATTCTGAGGAGGAGATGTTGAATACTAACTATATGCCATGCTCTTTGCTAGGCACGACTGTGATTTCACTGATATCTCTTTTAAAAACCTTATGAGGTAGGTATTATTTCCATTTTCCAGTTAAAGACACTGGGATATGGGTGAGTTAAATGATTTTCTTAAGGCCACACAGCTGAGTTTCATTCCAACCCTGGCTAAGACCATACAATCTATGCCAACTTCACTACAGACCAGTTTCATTACCTCTATCTTTAAGTGTTTTACAGAATTCCACAAGTTGTAGAAAAACGACTGCTAGTTAATCTTGAGTGTCTTTTGATTTATTCATTTATTCTTCCTGAATATATGCTGGTGGATGCTAAGTGTATCCAGAATATTGATTTCTTTAATTCTCCCATACCCATGTTGTGTGATCTTTTTGTTTCTGTTTATAGTTTTGCCCAAACAAATGATTCATTTTTCAAATAAAAATACTTTTTCCATTTCATAATTATCCATCATTTGCTTTTGTCTTGGCTCAAATAGCATGGAATTTTTTTTAACAACAGTTTCAATAAAACTAAGGGAAGATTATCACATGGGTCTTCTGCTATTTCTTTATCAAAAAAGAACTCGCCTCCATTTGGTTTCATGTCACTTACAAATAATGCTTCTCTACTCACTTTTTGGATCTTAACATGCTGAATCCTTTGTGCTGCAAGAGGATAACCAGGTTTTGAGGAATCCACAGTTCAGTGTCCACAATGAACCATCAATTCCATCAATTTAGTGGCTATGAGAGAAGCACTTTCACTTAACCTGATGGTAGTTTTCTACTTAAATGATTTACTTGGAAGGAAAATTGTTTTGGTTTTCCAATGAGATCATCTAGTATAGCCACAATATAAAGCACAGTGTCTGACCAAGAGGTAACAATAATTTGTGAAATATTGTGAGATCTACACACTGAAAAGTCAAAAGATATGTTTCAGACTTACTGTAGCACCTAGCACTATGGAGAACATCAACATTTGATATCAATCACCTAACTGTCAAGGAAGGGAGTCAGAGTTAATAGTTCCTAAAGTAAAGGACAACACAACACCATACTCTTTTCCCCTTGCAAATACGGTGGGGATTCTTTCTGAGGCCTTGTGCAGGTGGAATGTTGAGGATAAGACACCCAAAGGCATTACAAATTCTTCTTATGTTAGGGAAGGCAAGACATTCCCTGACAGTTGTGCAGCATCAGCAAAAACAGGGTCCAAAACAACTGTGCATCACACAGGGAGCCAGTGAAGGAGAGGGAACTGCGAGCAGGTGTTCAGCTGCCTGGTGAATGGTCCATTTAAAAATTCAACAATAGTCAGAGGGAACCAGAGAGTACAACAGCCACCACCATGACTGGTGAAACCAACTCTTCTCAATTCAGTGTAAACTCCTGTCCTGAAAGAAGGCATGCTATAAAGCAGATTTTCATAAACCCGGTGCATCATTTGCTCTCAACAATATTATTTATAAAGTGTGCTCTTCAGGAAAAATCTCTGAAAGAACCTCTCACTCATGCAACAAAACCCAGGGCTGCTTCCATGTCGAATCTCCCCACAAGATATTAATCATTAGCGAGATGAAACAGGCAAAAGCAGCTTTCTCACTGCAGAACCAACTAATTATCTTTCATAACTCTTTTGAAAAGCAAATGTAGATGTAAAAGCTCAAGTGAAAAACATGTTAGATGCATTTGTGTCTAGACTTTGCCAAGAAAATAGGGAGTTTAAGTGCCCAAAATCAAAAGATCTTACTAAACGAGAATTTCAAATCAAGTTAAAAAAAAAAAATCCAGCCTCCTATTTTAATGCTTCTTGTCTTTAGAATTTTATGTTTATACAATCAGCTGAGGGTGAATGTTGCTGTATATTCAAGATGTACATGCATCCTATATGGTGAATAGCACCAACATAGAAAAGTTATAAAAATAAAAAATGCTTTTCAGGCATCCTTTCCCTTAAGTTGCTGCACATTCCTATAAACTGTATCATATGCAGACTGTTGGAAAGCAGATCAAGCACACAAGCATATCTTCACTACACCAACAGAAAACCTTTGAGTGGGTTTAGGGAGCAGAAAATGAAGTACAGGTGACTATCAGGCACCACAAAGCAAGGGATGCAGGCAACATGTACTGCAAGAAAATATGAGGGGGACAAACCAAGGCTGTGTGTACAATATATACAGATTTTTTTCACATGTAAATTTTAAAGTGAATGCTGCTATTATGCCACTGCATAAAGGAAAGCATAACGAGGCTGCTCTACTTCCCTTTAAACACAAGGCATAAAGAGAGTAAGGGATGTGAAAAGCCAATTCTTTGTGCCACAACTTAATCAATTGCACTCAGTTCTACTCAATGACAGAGCCACACTCAGCAGTTAATGGATATAATGCTGGAAAAGCACTTTGAGGTCTTCCAAAGAAAGGTAGGGTAAAAACCCAAAGGAGCATGGTTTTATTACGTGGTCCCACAACTGAGTAGCATATTTATGAAATAAGAGACTTCTGCAAATTCTCATTCTTCCATATGAAACCGTTTCTCTCAAAGATTGAACCTTGAAATCATAGCAGAGTTATCCTCTGCCCTCGTCTGGTCTTGTCAGGATAACCATTACACACTGCAAGGAATAAATATGTTCTTCAAGTGTTACAGCCTACGCTTACAATCTGTCAAAATGTAGAGCGGAGGAGGAGTTGTGTGTTTTTGACTGTACACATCCATCACTAGCTATCACTGTTCCCACAGACAGGAAGAAGTCAACAATGAAACATAAAAGCTAAAAATAAGTGACTGAGCAATTGCTCAGAAAAACTGAACATTGGGCACTGGGTTAAATGTACATTCCTTCTCTTTTTGTATTACTGCCAATTGAAAGTAATTGAAATTAAGAGCTCCGATGTAGGAATAAAGAAAATAAACATGCACTGCATAAATATGTAAAAGTCAGAAGAAAATTTTCATGCTCATAACCACACAAAAGCAGTGTTCTGAACAACACATGCCCAGAATGCAAGTAATGACTAATATATGTTGCTGCAAATACCATGGAAAATGACATTTATAGGCACTTCAAATGCTCAAAGAGAAATTTAGTGTCATTCCATACAAGCTGAAAATATTTCTTCAGGTGTATACATTTTCATTTCCAAGAGCCAATCAAGTCCACATTTATTGAAGATTCACTGTACAATTTACCATGTTCTAATGATGGAAAATGAGCATGGTTTACATGCAGGAGTACATTCAAAATGCATGTATAAGTATATATGATTGACTACAGAAAAATGTAATTCAAAATTACACCAGATTCAGAAAAATTAGTAACTTCATGACTTCAATATATATATGTATTTTTTTTTTGGTTTTCTTATTCTTAGGAATCTATAAGTTGAGAAAGAAAGCTTAAAAATCTTGAAAGCTACAAGTTTGAAATCTTACATGCTCGAAACAAGTCTTAACAACAGTAAGTTTTTAAACTCTTTCCCAACTTCAAAATGATGCATGTCACCAAATCTGATAAGAAACTACAATGTGTAAGTGAAATGAAAGAGGTATTTAATTATTACAAATTTATTTTGTAAGCAGAAGTTTGTAATATTTACTTTTAAGGTAAATGGGTTTTTTGATAAAGGGAAAACCATGAAATAAAGGGTTATGAATGACAGTTATATTTTCCTATGAGCCTCAGCATCTGATTCATTTCTGCATTTTGGAATTTTTTGCACTAAGAAAAATCTGATTCATACACCTAAGTGATTGCAAATAGTAACATTCAACAGCTCTCTTGCAATCTCAGGTTACTCTCCAAGCAAACAGAGACAGCAGGAGAAGCCTCATCCCACAGTGTGAACCAAAACTTAATAATCTATTAGCACAAATTAACTCATCATCAGTAGTCTCAACTACAGTAACATTTCTATGTTGTACACTTGGTTGTGCATATGGTTTTCTATTACAATATTTAAATCTCAATCAAACCTTTGAGAAACCCAAGGTTTCTACTCACAATGTCCTCGGGTTAGTAAAATCTCTCTCTGAAACCCTGAAAAGCTTGCTAGGACACACTAGACTTTGTGTCAGTAGCCAGCCACACAGGTCACCAAAGCAGACATAGCACACAAATGCCAGCTGGCACACCTAGGATTCCAGCAAAGTGTGCCATCTGCAGACCTGCTGGCCTTTGGTATCCTTCATTTCCTCCCAGTGATCTTGCTCCTCCTCTCCACTGCTGTTCTGGCCCAGGGCAATCCAGCCAATCATTTCTTTACGCTTCATAGTACGCCTGTTATAAATGGAGATCATCAGTGTGACATCAGAGAGCTGAAAGAGCGCCACCTGGAAAACAAAGGTCTCCTTATAAACAGGATTGGGCTGACCACGGCGAATGGATGTCTTGCACCTGGACATCTCTTGACCCACAGAATTGAGGAGGAAGAGTTTTCCATATGTATCTATGAAAAAAACAAAAAACAAAAGGCAGGGTTGGGGGATGAGAGAACATCAGGGTTTTCCGTTGTGCTAGTTTAGTTTAATATTTACATGGGCTACAAATTTCTCCTTTCAATATACTGATGTGTACTCTTAGACCCAGTCCTTGCTTTGGGACTAACCCACCTCACATAAATTATTAAGGAAAGGGATTATTACCTTGAATGCCTGATGATTCATGCCACTCACTTCCAGCACATTGTTGGTGTTCATCAGAACCTCTATTTGCACAGGGTGTGTACACAGGTGCACAGGTAATGTGTAATGGTGTTGGTGGACATGCACTGTTCATCAACATATATATACATATATTTTTATCTGTTTTTTTTTTCATTATCAAAATACCGTTTTGTGCCTGAGTTAAAGAGTCATTTCTCTTCTCGCTGCCTGCATATCCTTTGGACCGCCTCATTTATTCCAACCCTCCTGCTCTCCTTGCCTTCCCCTTGGTGCACATTCTCCATGTTCTTATATCCCAACTGATACCCACCTTTCCACAACTGCTATGAATTAGGTTCCATTTGGATATCACTTTATTCCTGGAATCTTTGCCCACCTCTTTCCCCTACCAGATCTGGCTCAGATAACCCTTCCGTAGCCTCCACCAAAACCTAGCTTATCACCTTTATTATCATTGATCACTTATTTGTCTGCAAAGGCTGTCAGTTGCCCGATGATAGAGAGGAACCGCCTGTTCCCCAACATGCCTCTGAGGTCTGACCTAGTGCCTAACATGTGCTTGACCCTGGACAAATATCCTGTTGATGCATGCTCACCACTATCAACTTTCTTTCTTCTTTTAGTTTCAAATTCCCAAACTTATGAAACAAAGTCAGACTTCTCCTTTTATAACCCCTGTACTGGAATGCTATAAAATAGTGACAAGAATCATATTTTAG
This sequence comes from Glaucomys volans, assembly GCA_020662805.1. NCBI lineage: Eukaryota > Metazoa > Chordata > Mammalia > Rodentia > Sciuridae > Glaucomys > Glaucomys volans. The sequence continues at coordinate 923,008 of JAJEJO010000204.1, read as the reverse complement.
TTGCTTATAGGAAGGAAGGAAAACATCCAAATTTTACCAACATAGTATACTTTTGCCAAAATTCCTGTATGGAAATTATCTCAATTCTATTTTATTAAAATCACTGAATTTCTCACTTTTAAAACTTTTAACTACAGTTTTTACTAACTTAGATGTGTATTATACTTTAAATACATCAAAACATTAGGGTGTTTTTTGAATTCCGTCATTCTGAACATTCTTTCAATGTAGGCAGCTAGCTGATTAGTGTTTACAGCTCACTTCCCCACCTAACGACCAGTCAAACTTTTTAAAGTGTAAATCCAGATCTCTGTAATTTACTGTTCTCTCCAAGAGCACTGTAAAGTAGGAAACAAATTACAACCTGCAGTTTTCTTTGTATGTTGATCTTTTTCTATTCCGGTTGGATGTGTTATTTTATGCATTTATCTGCTGAGAAACACAAGGTGTGAAATTACACTTCAGGTGTGAAAACACTTCTCTGTCTCAGAAACAGGGCTCTCCACTCTTCAAACTGTTCAACAGAAAAAGCTGTCAGAAAACTGACAATGGGGGAGTGAATTTGCATTTCCTTGGCTGTACAACTACAGGATTCCTAGGAAAAGTCAATCCAGTCACCAACATACTGGCAACTCTTCTGCCAGTCAGAGCATTAAGAATTGAGTTAATTTTGCAAAGATGTGCTCATTTCACAGAGCAATTTCAAGTTTTATCCCATCACAAGAACATTTTCTAATTATAAGAAAGGCCACTTACTATCAAACTGCCATCACTGAGGTTGGGTTATACATGCATGACAATAAAAGAAAATAATTTTATGAACAATCCAGCCTGAGAACACCTGACCAAAGGATTGTACCAGTTCAAAAAGGGAAGCTTTCATCAACATGTACTGCCTTTTTAAGGTCCAGGGCAGAGGCCAGGCCTAGGAAATCCTGCTTGTGTGGAAAAGTGGGGTAGCATGATGGGGGTCTTTTGAAGTTCAGTGACTTGCTCTGATGAACACCAGTAAGAATGGATAGAGAAGGAATCCAGTTAAGTAAATATCCAATTTAAACGACCTCTGTTTTAATTCTTTGGAAATTGAAAATAGTGGCTATAAAACAAAACTGAGCAATATTTTATTTTCTGACAGTGATTCAGAAAGCTTTATAGTATCTTTAGTAACTTAGAGCCATTATCAAACAGCTGAACGGGTACTAACCTCTTGATAGTTCTGTCAGCTACGTTATTGGTCACCTGTCTTGAGCTTAAAGAAGATGCCAATGTGCCAAAACCATATATAATCATATGTAATCTCCAATTCATTATGGCACAAAAGTAGATCATTTGGAACTCAGAAGGCAGTTTTCCAAAGAGACAACATGGTACTTAGTGGTGATTAACACAGCCCACACAAAATGCCTGCCCATTCCCAACAGAGTATTCTCTAAATTCTACTAGAGGGGTTTGGAGGAAACATGATTCACAGGAATGCAAGGCAAGGGAAAGGAATCTAGTCATTTTGCTTTCCCTTCTAATTTATTAATAAAAAACATTTTTAAACATAGACAATAGAAAATAGCATCCACATATCAACTGGGATGGTCATAATTTGTCATCTTTACTACAGATCTTTTCTGTTTTTTGTTTGATTTTTAAGAAGTATTAACAATTGAAGATCCTTTCATATCCTTCCTTGGTCACGTTCAACTTCTCTTAGATTTGGAGTTCATCATTCCCATATGCGTTTTTAAATCAGTACCATGTACACAGATGTAAATAAAAATATCCAAAATATATTTAATAGTGTTTTATACATTAAAAAAGTATTTAACATCATGGTGTATATCTTCCTGAAATTTGATTTTTGTTCAGCATTAATTTTTATTATCCCAATGTATATATACCTGTGAGTCATTTATTTTGTCTGCTTTGTGTATTGTTCCAATATATTTTTAAACCATAATTTGCTTTCCATTCTCTTTATTAATAGATCACTTAAAACAACCAAGAATTGAGAGTTGGGCATGGTGGTGCACGCCTATAATACCAGCAGCTTTAGGATTGCAACTTCAAAGATAGTCTCAGTAACTTAGCAAGGCCAAACAACTTAACAAAACCTTGTCTCAAAAAAAAAAAAAAAAAAAAAAAAAGGCTGGGGTTATAGCTCTGTGGTTGAGTGCCCTAGGTTCAATCCCAACTACCAAAAGGTTTTATTTTTTGAAAAGACTTCAGTAAACGTTTTTCTCTATTTTGTATTGAATCAATATTTACTGATATTCAAGAAATTCTCCAGGGTACACCTAAGAGAGGATTAGTGTTGTCTTTGCAAATTCTAGATGCAAAATCCATACCAGTTATATCTATTACTATTATTTATATTATTATTACTATTATATTATTATAATATTACTATTATTTATATTATTATTATTACTATTATCTTCTCCCTGCTTATGGCTTATCTTTTTGCTTAGTTTATAGTTACTTTTGTAGAGAAAATGTTTTGGATTTATTGTGGGGTCAGGTTTATACATTTTTTCGCAGTTGATGTTTTTATTACAGTTAAAAAAAAAAAACTAACTCAAATTCAATAGTCTCCCATATTTTCTTCTGAGTCCTGAGAATTTTTCATTAGACTTGATCTTTGAATGTGATGTGAGTTAAAGATTTAATTTTTTTCACATGGCAAACATTATCAATTAAAAAATCTATCATCTCCCTGGAGATCCATAATCACATATCTGTCAGATATCAAGAATCCAAGCTTGAGTGTCTTCCTTAAGTCTGATAATACTCATTATCATCATTTTATTATATGTCTTGATATTTACTATGGATAATAACTTTTACCATCTTTTAAAAACTCTTTGTCATTTTAAGCTCTTGCTTGGTTTCATTGGTTCTGATATATGAATTTTAAAATTAGCTTGTCAAGTTCTGTAATAAACAAACAAAAGAAACATCAAAAATAATCACTGTTGGAATTCTGGTTGGGATTGTTCTGGACTGATGGACTAATTTGGGGAAAGCTGTTATTTTCACAATACAGAAGATTCTCATCACTGAACATGGTTATCTATCAATTCAGTTTCTTTTGCATTTCCCAAGGAGTTTGTCATCTTTCTCTATAATTGTCTTACTTACCTTTGTTTATTTTTGGTATCTTGGAAATTTTGTTGCTTTTGTAATAACTCTACTTTCTAATTATTATTGATGTACTAGAGCACAATTTATTTTGTATAAAAGAATTATTTGAATTTATAGTTTTTCATATACTTTTAATGTAGACAACATTTTCTCCAAACAATGGAAGTTTCATTTCTTTAAGTTTTATTTGTTCTTATTTTACTGAACTACCTAGAATATCTACTATCAAGTAAGATTCCTTCTATTCCACATGTTAGTTGATATTCAATACCATTTCCACATATCTAAGATCTTTCCTGTACTTAAGGGATTTAAATTTTTAAAACTACATTCCCCTAAATCTCTTACCTGTGAGTTTCCAGTTAGACTCCACTAATGAAAGCTACTTGTATGATACAGGAAAGTGGAAGAAAAGAGGAGCCAAACTCCCTAGAACAAACTGCAGCCTGCACTATCATTAGTGGGTGACAAGGGAGGAATTTTGTCCATGATATTTAGAAATTCCCATGAGAATCACCCCTTCTGTGTGCATATAGCCCAGACTGTAAGGGCATCTTACCTGTATCCCTGCTTTGATTTCCCAAAAACTGTCTTCCACATTTTTATTCTCTGGCCTTCCTATAATAAACAACTCTTGACACAATATACCAAGATTTTTTTCTATCTTACTGAAAAAATCTGACTGAGGTAGTAACTGGGAGTCTCAATTGGAATACTGCCATCATAAAATAATAACAACAGCAGCAATAATAATAAGGTAAGAAGAATGAGATTTAGCCAAGAAGTAAGAATGAGAATTGGCCTAGAAGAGCCAGTATTAGAGGACAGAACAGTGGAAATCTGTAATCTTTATTGTGTGATTAAAACTGCCATTTTCTATAACTCAGAAGGAAGAACATATGCCTAATGAGTTTGCTGCTCTGGGGAGATAGATTGAAAAAATAGATTTTAGGAGCATGTATTCAGTATTATTGGTTTCATTTGGGATGAAGAGGGAAAGGTTACACTTGGGAAAGAACTGACCCCTGTGTAAAGAAAACAAGAGAAAATACAGAAATTTCAGAACTTTTGATAGTTGGAAAGATGATTGTTTCTGGACCTCCAAACAGTAAGAAACTGTCCTTGAACAACAAAAGCCTACTAAACCTCCTCAGGTGAATAATGTGATATTTAATTCAGGTCAAATATCAAATTGTGGGTATAGCCTTTCCAGCAGATTTGGCCTTTCCCATCAAAAACTTAAAATAACTAAGTTTGAAGAAGATGGTAAAAGTTATTATCCATATTAGATACAAGAAATATTATAAAATGATGATAATGAGTATTATCAGGCTTCAGGAAGACACCTAGGCCTGGTGTCTTGATATCTGACATATATGTAATCACAGATCCCCAGGGAGATCATGTGTCATTTAATTGATAATGTTTGCCACATGGAAAAATGTACACTTGATTTAATGTCTAATGTCTAATCTAATCTAATGTCTATGATTTTATGTCTTAAAATGGAATTTCCTTCCATTTTAAGACTGAGTAATATTCCATTTTATGTACACCTTTTGCTTATTGGACATCACTTCTCAAATTCCATTGTTCAGAACTGGGCTGGATTCTGAACAATGGAATTTGAGAAGTGATGTTATCTTCAGTCACAGCTATATTGAACTACTCTTCCTGGAGCATGAAATTTCCCAGGCTAACTCCTCCCCTTCCAGGCAACAATGGAGGCCACCAGTTGAACATTAAATTTTTGTCCCATTAAGTGGACAAAGCCTGAATACCTTGCTCAGAACTAAGAGGAAATTTATATGATGCAAAAGAACTTTTGCTGTGTTAGGCCACCGAGACTGCAGAGTTATCTGTTGAAATACCGCAGCCTAGTCTGCCTTAGCACATCTGCTACTATACATCTGCTAAAAGTTACTTTCATCAATAATGAATAGTGTATTTTATCAAAAGTTTCTATTTGCATCATTTGGGATAATCATGTTTTCTTATAAATGAGTTAATATGTGAATTAGACTAGCAGATTTTCCTAATGTTGAATCATTCTTATATTCCTAAATTAAGCTCAATTTGTTGGCAATTAATGTCTTTTTTTTTTCATACACATTGTGAAACTAGGTGGGACCAATATAAACTGCAGTTGTGTGTAACGGATTTTGAGGAAAGAGGACAGGAAAAGATTAGAAGATAAAGAGAAATATTAATTTTGTATCTATCATTTACATGTCAATTTTTGATCCCTTTATATATTTTATGACTATTAACATAGTTCCAGTTATATTTATAGTTTTGACATACTATTTATTTCACATTTGCCTCACTGTTAAAACATTTTGACCGTTTTCTATTTGATCTATTGCACTTTCTTTATTCTCACTTTTATTGGTTTGAAAGTTAGATTAAAATTTTAACATGTACACTTGATTTAATGTCTAAAATTAATTATCTCTGATTCTTTTCTAATCCCTTAATTTTTAGGAGAATATTTTAGAGCAGTATTAAGTCTATAACAAAGTTGAGCTAAAGGTGCAAAGATTTTTTATATACCCCTGCTCCTACATACAGAGAGCCTCTTAATCTCTTAATTTTTTCCCCCTGAAGCATGGTATCAGTCCAAACAACCAGTTCTTACGTGAGTTATTCACAACTTGGTTTTACAACATCCTTTGACAGCTCTCCAATTAATTTCTTCCCAATATAAAAAAATGTTATAATACATGTAACAAAATTTACCATCTTCACTGTTTTTAAGTGTACACTGCAGGGGTATTAAGTACATTCCTAATGCTGTGCAACCTGCCATCTCCAGATCTCTTTTCAGGTTGTGAAAACTGAAACGCTACACAAATTAAAAACTAAGTCTCCATTTCTCTCTCCCTTCTATGCTTGGCAACCACCATTCTACTGTCCATCTCTTACTATTTTTACTATTCTAAACACCCTCATGTAAGTGGAATTATGCGGTATCTTCTTGTGACTTGCTTATTTCACTTAGCATAATGTCCCCAAGGTTTATACATACTATATGTCAGAATTTCCTTCCTTTTTTTTTTTTTTTTTTTTTGCGGTGCTGGGGATTGAACCCAGGGCCTTGTGCTTGTGAGGTTGGGAGGCAGGCACTCTACCAACTGAGCTGTATCCCCAGCCCAATTTCCTTCCATTTTAAGGCTGAGGAATATTCCATTTTATGTATCTTTGGACATTTAGGATGCTTCCATGTTTTAAATATTGTGAATAATGTTGCTGTGAACATGATAATGGAAATACCTCCTCAAGATTTTGCTTTCGATTTTTTGGGTTACATATCCACAAGTAGAATTGTGCAGTCATATAATTATTTTCTTTTTCTTTTTTAAGAACTGCCATACTGTTTTCCACAGTGCTGCACCATTTTGCATTCCTACCTGCAGTGCAGAGGGGGTTTCCATTTCTCCACATTCTCACTAACCCGTGCTATTTTGTGGATTTTCTTTTTTAATAGTAGTTTCCCCAATGGGTATGAGGTGATCTCTCATTGTAGGTTCAGTTTGTATTTTCCTGGTAACTAATGATACTGAGCATCTTTTCATATTCCTGATGGTCATTTTTCTATCTCCTTTGGAGAAATATATATTTGTGTTCATTGCCCATTTCAAAAATCAGATTGTTTGGTGTTTTTGAGTTTTAGGAGTTCTCTATATATATTGGATATTAATCCCTTTCCAGATATATGATGTGCAAATATTTCTTCCATTCTGTGGGGTTGCCTAGTTAGTCTGTCACCACTTGATGAAGTTTCCTAATGTTTTTGCTTTTGTTTTTGCTTGTGCCTTTGGTGTCATGACCAAAGAGTCATTGACAAATCCAATGACAAGAAGATTTTGTTCCACATTTCTTCAAAGAATTTTATATTTTAGGTCTTCCATTAAGTCATCAATTCTTTTTAAATTGGTTGTTGAACATGTTAGGCACAGGTCCAACTTAATTCTTCTGTAGGTTGATATTCAGTTTTCCCAATACTATTTTTTTTTAAAAACTATCCTTTCCTCATTGAATGGGATTGTCTTCCATGTCAAAAATCACTTGACCATCTATCCTAGTCTCTGTCCCCTCTTTTAAGAACCTTAGAATTCCATCTTTCCTTCTCAACCTTTTTGTTCTATCTGCTAGAATTTTACTCCTACTTTGTTTTTCTCCTGATATTGGTTATTTTTACTGCAGTTCCTGTTTTTGTTGAAATGCAGGTTTACACTTATTTTTATGTTTGCCAATTTCTGTGTTCATTATTCCTTCTTACATATTATTTCTCCCTTCTAATTTCAATTTCTTTCTACCTGAAATACACTATTAACCAGTTCTTTCAATGATAAACCCTTTCAAACTTTGTAGAAAATATCTTTATTTTTCCTTCCTTCAGAGAACAAATTACTGAGTATTTTTTTCTCAAGACTTTGCTATTATTGTCCTGCTGTCCTCTGGCTTCTGCCAGTTCTGTTGAAGAACCCATCCTCTCAATCTGCTCTCGTTCCTCTCTAGGTAACTGGGTTTTTTAAAATATCTTTCTTCAGATATAATTCACATACCATGGTAACTGTCTTTTTTTTCCCCTCTTGCTTTTAAGATTTTCTGTCTAACTCTGCTATCATTGTGAAAACTGAATGAGTTAATGTAGAACAAGAAATATCACATACGTACTCAGTGAGCTAATACCACATCGAAATCTTCATATGAACTGGCATAATTTTGAGCACACACAGTGGTTACTAACATCCTATATTTAAAGGGATTCTAAGAGATGCTCCTGTGTCCCATATATGTTCATTCTCACTGAATCCTTTTTTCTTTGTACTTCTTTGGTAGAGTGTACACTCAGCATCCCACTTGTTCTGCACATGGAACCAAGTCAGCTTGATTTGCTTTTTTGTTTTTCTTTCCTCTAGTCTCTGCTATTGTGAGTGCCTAACAAGGTTAATATGCTGCTGCTGCTGCTAAGTATTATCATTTGGGTTATAATTATCACGTGTGGCTAATCATGCACATGCTGAGAAGCTGGGAAACTTGTTGTTTTTAACTGGAGGGGACATCTTAATGATAGTTTTTGACAAGGATCATTATATGTGTACATATACACATGTAGACACAATACAGTAGCACATTATAGAGGGAGACCATGCAGATGAAGATGCAGAGAGACCCTGCCAACAGAATAGCTAATGTGTTTTTAAACGCAGCACGTGTATCCATAACATTCCCTTGTTAACCTCATTTCATGGAGAAGGAAATTAAATTCAGAGAGGTTAAGTCAAATATAATTGGGTGGTAGGCTTAGGATAAGAACAGAATAGATTTGCTAAATTGTTACTGAACTGCATTCCCGTGAAGTAAAATTTGAAAGACAATCAAATATTTCTAATTCTTATTGATAACTTTTTCAAAGGTATTTTGAAAGTGCACATCCAGATTTCAGATGTCTACCAGATGTCATACATTGCTTTCCCCCGAGACCATCAGTCATGCACAGACCTGGAAAATTTGCCATCAAAGCCTATATCAAATACAACAGTGTTTTTGAACACTGACCATATGCCCTGAATGGGATATTACCTTGAAAATAACTGGAAAGATATGTGGCACAATGCTATATGATCTGGGTTACTATTACTTCCTTTTGTCACATCATTTAAATATTTTTTTATGAATAGGGTCCCTGGGCTAGTTTCAATAATTTTCAAATAGCCTACTCAACTTTCCTAGTCCACCTACATTTTATTTATTTTTATTTTTTATTTACTTATTGATTCATTGAACACAAATGGAGTACAGCTATTGCTTCTCAGGTTATACACAAAGTAGAGTCACACCATCTGTACATTCATACATGTACACAGGGCAATGATGTCTGTCACACATTCTGTTAATATTCTTACCCACCCACCCTGACCCCACCCCTCCCTTCCCTCTATGCTATCTATCCTTCCTCCATTCTTGCCACCCTTCCACCCCGCATTATGCATCATCATTCTTTTATCAGAGAGACCATTCGGCCTTTGGCTTTTGGGGATTGGCTAATCTCACTTAGCATAACAGTCTCCAACAATGCTCATAAATCTAATGCATTTTTATTCATAAGTGATACATCCTCTGAGAGAGAAATTAGGAAAACTACCCCATTCACAATAACCTCAAAAAAAAAAAATACTTGGGAATCAATCTAACAAAAGAAGTGAAAGACCTCTACAATGAGAACTACAGAACACTAAAGAAAGAAATTAAAGAAAGTCTGAGAAGATGGAAAGATCTCCCATGTTCTTGGATAGGCAGAATTAATATAGTCAAAATGGCCATACTACCAAAAGCGCTATACAAATTCAATGCAATTCCAATTAAAATCCCACCTACATTTTTAAAAAAAAACACTTTATAACATAAAAAAACACTTTTCACCAAAAGATGATAGATAGATCTATTTATCTCTACTATATGAGCAGAGAAAAAGGTTAAAGTTGGAAAGGAAAAAATGCTCAGCCTCATGCTTCCTCTGCTTTCTCTTAAGATGAATGTGGCTCAGGGAGAACACCCCAGAGTGTACTCTCAGGTTCAGTTGCTTCTTACCTATCTAGCTGATCCAAGGTGAAGCCAAAAGAATGGAATTAGATCTTGAAGTGTCATCCTAATGTTTAAAAAGAAATGCATTGCCAACCACAGAGAGTCTCAGCCCCTATCTATAACTGAGACTCAGGTTTTCTTGTTTTTTGTTTGTTTGTTTAACCCACTTGACCCAAATCACCCTATTCTAGAAAAGACTCTTTTGTTTTCCCCAATACTTTGTAATTAAAATTTTCAAATATACAGGAAACTTGAAATAATTGTAAAGTGGAGGTTCACACATCCACCACCTGAGTCTTCAACTGTTTTATATTGTTCCATTTGCTTTCTCACATAACTGCATCTATCCATCCAGCAACCCATGTTAGTTGTAGCAAGCATTACTGTTTGCCCATAAACATTTCTGAATGCATTTTGTTACATAAAGTTCAATATTTTGTAGTTCTTTTATTCCATTTTCTTGGTGCATTGTAATTGTACATAATGATGGGATTTGTTGTTACATATTTGTGCATGCATCCAATACAACAATATAACATGGCCAATATCATTCCCCAGCATTTTTCCCCTTCTTCCCTTTCCTCTACTTATCTCCCTTTGATTTTCATTAATTCCCCCCAACTTTCTTTTCCTTTTTCCTCTCTAGCTTCCACATATGAAAGAAAACATATGACCCTTAACCTTCTGAGTTTGGTTTACTTCCCTTAACATAATGTTCTCTAGTTCCATCCATTTTTCCGCAAGGACATAATTTCACTTTTGTTATGGTTGAATAAAACTCCATTGTGTATATAAATTACATTTTCTTCAACCATTCATCAATTGAGGACACCTAGGCTGATTCCTTAGTTTAGCTATTGTGCATTGTGCTACTATAAACAAGTGTATGCATGTATTGCTATAGTATGATGACTTTCATTCTTTAGGATAAATACTGAGGAGTGGTATAGGTGGGACATATGGTGATTCCATGCCTAGTTTTTTGAGAAATGTCCATACTGATTTCCATAGTGGTTAAACTAAATTACAATCCTACCAACAGCATAGGTGTTCATTTTATTCCACATCCTCTCCAGCATTATTATTTGTGTTCTTAATGACTGCCATTCTGACTGGAGTGAGATGAAATCTTGGTATAGTTCTGATTTGCATTTCCCTAACTGCTAAGGATACTGAACTTTTTTCCAATTTTTTTTTAGCTATTTGTGTTTCTTCTTTTGGGAAGCGTCAGTTTAATTCATTTGGGTTATTTAATTTTTTGTATTAAGGTTTTGAGTTTTAAAAAATATATCCTCGATATTAATCCTCAGAAGAGTAGCTAGCAAAATTTTTCTCCAATTCCCTAGGTTCTCTCTTCACATTCCTAATTGCTTCCTTCTTTGTACAAAAGATTTTTAAATTGACGTCATTCCATTTATTAACATTTGGCATTATTTCTGAGTTTTAGGGGTTCTACTGAGAAAGTCATTGTTTGTGCCTCATGCAGGAGTGTTGACCCTATGTTTTCTTATAGAAATTGCATAGTTTCTGGTCTAATTTTTAAGTCTTAGATCCATTTTTGAGATGATTTTTGTGCAGGGTGAGAAATAAGGGTCTAGTTTTATTTAGTCAAGGATCAGATGACTACATATATGGGTTTGCTTCTGTCTGCCATGTTTGAGGCATAAATATTCATTATTGCCATGTCTTCTTGTTGAATTGTTGCCTTTACCAGGATGAAGTGAGCTTCTTTGTCTCTTCTGATTAATTTTGGTTTGAAATCTGCTTTATCAGATGTGAGAGCAGCTATTACTGCTTGTTTTGGCTCTCTAGCAAAAAACATACAGTTGAGTCTTGTTTTTTAATACATTCTTCCAGCCTATGTCTTTGAATTAAAGCATTGAGATCATTTGCATTCAATTTTATTATAGAGGTTTATTAATTCCTGCCATCTTGATTTACTTATAATGTTTAATTTGGTCCTGTTTCTCATTTGTGTAACCCCTCTTCAAATGATACTTCTTTTGTGAGTTCTCGGATTTGCTTTTTATTTCTTCTGTATGGAGTATTTCTTTAAGTTCTGTAGTGCCAGTTTAATAGTAGTAAATTCTTTTAGTTTCTGTTTATCTTGGAAGGATTTTATTTCTTCTTCAATTTTGAAGGATAGCTTTACTGGATATAGCAATCTTGATTGATAGTTATTTTCTTTCAGGACTTGGAACACATCATTACAATCCCTCCTGATTTTTAGAGTTTGTGCTGAGACACTGGAAGTGATTCTGATTGGCTTGCCTTGAAATGTGACTTCATGTTTTTCTCTTGAGATTTTAAAAATTTCATCTTAATCTGTATGTTAGGCATTTTAATTGTAATGTCTTGTGGCAAGGTGTCTTTTTAATCTTGTCTATTTGGGGTTCTGAATGCTTTCTGTATCTGGATGTCCATCTCATTCTCAAGGTTTGGATATTTTTTCTGTTATTATTTCCCTGAAGACATTATCTACTCCATTAGCCTGCATCTCATCACCTTCCTCAATTACAAAGTTTCTTAAATTTGGTGTCTGAATGTTGTCCCAGATTTCTTGTATTCTGATCTTGGTTACTTATTTTCTCTTCTTTAATGCTGTCTGAATGTGTAAGGCTGGCCACTTTATCTTCTGGCTCTGAAATTCTGTCTTCATGATCGACTTTATGAGAGACTTCTAACTAGACATTTTATTTGATTTATTGTGTCTTTCATTTCCAAGATTTCTTTTTGGTTCTTATTCAATATCTCTATCTCTTTATTGAATTTCTCATTCATATACTGTACTGACTTCCTTAATTCATTGTTTTTCTGTATTTTCTTGGAATTCATTGATCGTTTTTATAATGATACTTTTGAATTCTTTGTCTGATATTTCATCCACTTCAATATCTTTGGGATCAGTTGCTAGAGAATTGTTAAGTTTAGAAGCTGTTGTACTACCTTGTTTTTTCATATTTCTTGTATCTCTGAGTTGGATTTTATGCATCGATTTGGAGTTATTTCTCTTCCACTCTTATATGTGGGCCTTTTCAGGGCACAGCCTTCACTTGTCAGGGTATCTTAGAGTGATCTAGAATAAGACCCCCCCCCCTTGTAGGTGTGGTATCCACATCCTTTGTGTTCATTGTTTTTTCTGTAGCAGTGGATATCCAGGAATAGCATCTGAGGGCGCATCCCTAGCCATTTCTATTTGCAGTATGGTCATTCATTTGGGTTTCTGTCTCTTATATTCTTTGTATTAAAATCTAACTGAAGACTAAGTGTCATCAATTTGTGTGTGGAGAAATGTGCTCTGTCTTTTTACTGAGTTTAGTTCAGCAACAGAGGCTCTACCCTAAGAATGTCTAGTGTCCACAAAGGTTCCTAGCACCTCACAGAATAGGGCAAAACAACTTATATAGCATTAAAAAAATTACTGATTCCTACTATGACATCTGTGTTCATGACCACAAAAACAAAAACAGAAATGGTGGGGTAAGCAATTGCCAATAGCAAAACCAATAACTAACCATAAACTGTATCTGGCATCAAAGCAAGCAAAGTGTCAACTATGTCATCTACATAATTGCAATATTATAATTATTGACCCACTAATAATTGCAACAGCATGAATGGTGGAGCTATATAATCTAATTATTTCTAAAAGATTGTAAAAATACAGTTAAGAAAAAAGAAAAATGTGATAGAAAAGTAGAAAAGAGTTTACAATTTCAAAAATTGAACAGAGAATGCAGAAGATATGTAGTAGTTGATAGTTAAAAGGAAGGAAGAGAAAAATAGAATAAGCAGAGTTAAGGGATTGAGAAAGCTAGAGCAAGAGATTTGGCTGTTAGCAGGAAAAGAAAAGAGAAAAGCCACAAGAGAAATGAATAAAAACAAAACAAAACAAAAACATACAAACTGAAAACCCTAATCCTCAAAAGACAAGGCAAGAAAAAACAACTACATTTTTAAAATGCTAAAATGAGAAAAGAATAAATATATACAGACACATATACATATGTTCATGAACCAAGCAGCACAATAAGAACACAGAAATTAAAAACAATGCTTAATGAAAAACGAAGGATTCATCTCCACTGAGGTGGTCAAAATAGTCAACAAGAATGGATGGTCAATCTCTATGCCCAACTGTTGTTCTTTCCATTTCTTCTGAGACAGTAAGGGCTAGGGGTTGTAAACCCTCACCTCTTTTTGTGCTGCTCACTGAGCTGCCAGTTGGAGTGGTCTAAGACTGAAGCTGATTGAAACAGCTCTCAGCTTCCCTTCTCTACCAGTATGAGGTAGGAAGGAATGGGAGTCTTGTCTTCACAGACCAGATCAATGCACTCCCAGGATGGGGCTGCTATAGAATTCTATAGGAAGAGTTCTGTTGGCTGGGATTTTGGTCTAATCAGGCCTCAGGGGCTTTGTTGGTTGGTATCTGCTCTGGAGAGATTAGATAAAACATCCCTAGGACCTGGCAGTTGCTAATCTGTGTCAGGGAGTGGGGATGGGGATCTAGATCTCAGGAGCCTTCCAAGACTTCTACTTGTGGAATAGGGGAGTCAATTCTTCACACACTCTGCTGCCCCAAAACACAACCTTCCCAGGCTTAGTTCCTGAATGTATTCACACCCTCCTATCCAGATTCCTGACCCGCTTCAGCCTATCAGATAGTTGCCAGACTCAAAGAAAAAGTAGCTGAGCTCCCCTCCACTTTTCTGACTTGGCTTCCCCTGCGTATAATCTCTATACCTGTTTCACCGTCACTCAGTTCTGCTAGACACACCCTAGGCTATACAATAGGTGCTTGTTGGGAGAGCATGGCAATGTTTGTTATCATCTCCTGGCTCCTAAGCTGCAGCATGGCTATCTCAAGATAGCTCCCACCTAAGGTCTGTGCAGCCAGGTGAGAAAGAAAGCCAGGAGCACTTTTCAAGCTCCAGTTTATAATTCAGGTTCTGTATCAGCTGAGTTCAGACTATTTTTCTGATTTCAGTTTTTTCCACACAGTATCTGTCCACTGCTTTTCTCTCTGTGTTATCCCTCCCTCTGTGACAAACCAGTGCCACTACCACTGCCACAACTGGCTTGGCTCTTTTTTCTCTGTATACTGCACCCAAATTTCTGAGTCTCCAAGACACTCTGACTGTCCAATATTGAATTTTAGTCAATCCTCCTTAAACCCACCTCACTAAGAAGCAGTACTCCTGCTGATTGAATCCCAAGCCACAGAGCAACTAGGAATGTTCCCTTCCTCTTAATGACCATCTTGAATCTCTTCATAGTTCTTTTTAAAGGAAATTTTAGAAACAGTAAAATTGACAAAGCTGAGTACCATTCGGTGAGTAGTGATAGATGCACATCTCCATTTAGACCCCCTGTCAAGCTATGGAACATTTCTATCACCCCAGAACATTCTCCCATGTCCCTCCTAGCACATCTTGACACCTAGATCATTCCTGAGACAACTAGTTCTCTGTTTTTTTCCTATTATAGATTAGTTCTTCCTGTTGTAGAACTTGATACCAAATGAATCAAGGAGTAGGTACTCAGTAAATTTTTGTGATTTCTCCAGGTTGCTGAAAGCCTAAGTTTAATTTTCTTTGTATTGCTAATTAATATTCCATTACACAAATATATCTTAATTTGTTTACTCATTCTCCTGTGGATGGACATGAGGACCCTTTTCATTTTCCCATCATGAAAGAAGCTTCTATGAACATTCTGGTGTCATTTTTTTGTTTTTGACTTTATGCGTTAATGCCTAAGAGAAAAACTTCTGGTAGAAGAAATTTTCAGGCCTTTTCCCAGAATGGTTGTTCTATTTTATACTTCTACCACCAACGCATTCTCCACATCCTCATCAGCCTTTTGAGTTTTAGCCATTCATTGGGGGTAGTGGAGACTGATTGGTCAGACTGGTGCTGGTGGGAATTCACATGCCTACCATTGCTTCCTCTATTTCCTACTATCAGTGTAAAACTAACCTCACTGGGTCTCCTTTCACAAGGTTCTCCCCTCAGAAGTTGGTAGGGGGTGTAGTAATATTTCCACAACTTATTTATGCTAAGATCCTAATAGAGTTCAATAATTTCATTTATTGTTTGTCTACCTCTTCTATCTTGCTTAAGAAGAAAAGTTTAAAACCATCAGAACAATCATCTGACGGGGTCCAGTTGGCAAGTTCAAAGTTATCTTTTGTTTCATGATATATTCAGAGGCAAAGATTCTCACTTCTAAATATCCGCCTTTGTCTCTGTTTCCAGCGAGATGCAAAACATTAACAATATTCTAGAGTCATGTTCAACCCATTTTCCTTCCTATCTGCCCACGTACCATTCTTTCCATGACCATAACCACTCTGGGAAGCAGCACTGATGTCCTGTTTTATGGAAGAGGAAACTCGACCTGAGCTGACAGCCAAAAGCACAGTATTGGTGCCCCTGCTCACATTAGTTTCTGGGCATGCCTCTGCCCTCACGGGCAGCCCCCAGGGACTCAGGCGGGGCTGCCTGCCCTGCCCCCACTGTGGGGACCAGGGCGCTTGGCAGCTTCCTCCGCCAGGCCCCACTCAGCGCCAGTCATCTCGGCTCTCTTCACATTCCTTCTCCTCCTTTCTCCCAACTCTGCTCAGTTACCTCATAAAACTCGTGTTCTCTTCCATATGGGAACTAAAAATGTATCCTAAACGTGTCTGATAACTGTCACAGTAGTGCTAGCACCATAATGAAGGAGACGTAATGAAGAACTGAGGCTGTCAACATCTAAAGCTCTTGAGAGCACCAAGAGGTCCCTTTCAGAAGCTCCACAAAGGAACTTTCTACTTTCTCATCCCTTCCTAATTAAACTGGCTTTTCCTCAAGTACCAGCATTTTACATAGACAAAAAACCTTTTGTTTCCACTACTGGGTTTCTGTTTTAATTAATAACCTCACAAAGGCATTGTTTTCTAATACTTACGTTGCAAAGATACAGCATGTCAATTATATTTTAGGATAAATTGCAACACCATGTCTATGACAAATCATGTACTAAATGCCACACTGACTTAAACTTCTGTAATTAAACCAATTTCTAAATTAGGACTTTTTTTTTTCTATACGATTTTAAATGTTTGTTACAAGAATTTCCTCTTTGGCATGTTTCTTTTATCTAAAAATTTAGAAGTCCATAAAAGTACCACCCTTAACATCACAACTATATGTGAATTATCCCCACTATAAAATATATATTATTTTGATCACCCCTCTCCATTTGAATTTGGGATTCAGAAGAGTTCAGTTAGTAAGGAGGAGAGCCTGAATTCACACCTTGGTTTGTCAGCCTCTGGCTGATTTCTTCTCCCCTATATTGGCTATTACCACCAAGCACATAAAGCAAATCTTCCCAGCATGGACCTGTGTAGGTCACATCTGTGTGATTCACAGCTCCATCATTCTCTGCATCTCCATCACATTCCTAAAAAATTGTTTATACCGTCCCAGAACTCAGGAGAACAAAAAAAGAGATTGGCAACAGCTCTGAAGGAATAGTAACTTCAGATTTTTAGTAAATTCAGAGCTATATTGGAAAACAAAACAGTATCTAGCAGAGAATCTAGCTGTGCAATTAATAATCAGCATCTATTATGCATTCTAAATAGCTCTCACCTGGCTCTGAGTATCAGCAGAGAATATGGGCTATGCACCTGGGCTATTCTGTTACCCAGAGTGCTAGGGCTTTCCTAGCACACCAATGGCCTTAATACAGCTTGCCTAACAAAGATACCCACATACAACTGTCTTGTGGTCTGCAGCACAGTGAAGGGCAAAGGGCGAAAGAGTGCAGATTCAGTCGTAGGAGCTGACCCTTTTCTATGCACTCACTCTGCTGCTGCACATGAGACCAGAGCCCATTGACTCATTCACTATATTTCTGTTGATCTTGTTCTTCCTTCAGCAAGACTTTGGAGCCTGGGGTCAGCAGGCCCCTTGCCCTCCACTCTACCCTCTACTAGTTTACCTTTCTATACTTGAAAAGCTAGAAATTCAACATTCGCAGACTCTCTTGCAGCTAGCATCCTACATACAAATTAGGTTCCTCCAATGACATGTATTTGCATGAGGTTTAGGAGGCAGACGTGGACAGAAACCAACTGTCTGTACTGTTTTACTTTTCTCTTTTCGGACAAGCAAGATCATAAAATGGTGAGCTAACTTTTTTAACAGCACTATTCCAATTTTCAGTCTGTAACTTCCCAGGTTGAGAGGCTGTTGAGACAGTGGCAGCAGCTATTTGATCTGGCTTCCTGAACCCTGGTCTACAGTCATAGGGGTATGTCTTGCATTCTTATTTCTAAATGACCTCAGAAATGGTCATTTTCCCTGGTGAAACAGTCATGCATTGCCCCAGATCTGCCTCTTCCATATCTTTTTCCATCATCACTGTAACCATTAACATTTCTTGTGTGTTCACTAAGTACTAAGCACTGTGCTAAATCCTTTACAGAAGTTAATTTAAACTCAAAAACAACCCTGTGTGAAAGGGATTACTAACCTTTTTGCCCAGATATGTTAACTGGGGTTCAGAAAATAAATAAATTGTATAAGATCAGAACAAAGTTAGTAGGTAATTACTGGAGCTGGAATTTGATCCCAGATTTCCCTTCCTCCAAAGTCAGAGGTCTGTCACTTTAAATTTGAGGGCCTGCGAAATATTGGCAGATTTTAATAGCTCATACCTATAATGTTGCTGAAAAGACATCATTCTTTCTCCTTCAACAATATAAACACCAGGCCAGTCTATTTTGTGTCAAGTTTCATGGAGATATGGTAGAAGCCTTCAGTCTAATTAAATAGAAAGCCATTAAGAAATCCAGAGGTATTGCTTTGTGAAGCCACACCGAGATCATTTTTACTGTAAAAATTAAAGAACTGAGATGAAAGCAGATGCAGCCTTCCACTTGCCCCTGTGCGGACCAGAGCTGAGGGATCAGACACACAACTTACCAGGTGCTCGGTTAACAGCGAGGTTTCGGAAATGGCTGCCTTTGATCATTTCCACAGATAATCGCCCCGTTGTGGCATTGTAGGACAGCCCCACCAACAGCTCTGGCGCCCCTCCATGAGACAGCGACTGCGTGGATGAAGCACTATCACTGTGAGAAACCGCAGATGGGCTGAGCGGCGACTCTCCACTCTGGAGGGGAAGAACAACAAAGAATCCATTGGCCCACACTGCACTGCTCTCTCAGAGAAAGCCGATATTATGTTTGGTGAAATTGTGACCCGATCTCAATGACTGCCAAAGATTACTAACGGCGCACTCAGTGTGAATTACAATGTGCCCAGGGAGTGCAGCCATGGATGAGATCCCCTTCATTATTAGCTGACATATTTGTTCCAAGAGCTGTCTCCATTCAATATTTCCTCTCTAAAGACAAAATGGACAAAGATGTTATTACGAGTGTAAATCAAACCTTCTAAGATACCTGGGGAGCTAATAATACTTTTAATATAGACCAAATTTCCCTCCTGTGTAGTTTGCGCCTGAATGTTTCTATGGAACCCATCCACTCCAGGCCAAGGTTTTGTTTTTGTTCTTGCACCCTCTTGATGAATGTGGCAATACAAGAGGCATTTTTGTCTCAACTATTAAAGAATTGACCACTGGACATTGACCATGACGTAGGATATTTGGGCCCTAGTTCTACTTTCAAGGTTGTTAGGCAGATGCCAGATGCTAAATTTTGCCTTCTAAGGAAATAAATTACATAGAAAATGAACACTTTTGCAACTGTTTGATAAAGAGGTCGACACATGGACTGTGCATCTCAGCAACCTAGCAGGCACCAGGTGAGCCCAGAAGAGAGCACAAGCTTTTACATTTATTCATATGCATGCTCCTGAGCATCACATTAATTCACCAGGTACAATAGAAGAAGGGCAATGAAGTGGATCAGAATGCTGATTCATCAAGCCAACCAGCACCGCCTCCTTGGAAACAAGCATGTTGAACTTGACTTAAAACTCTCTTCTCACTGGGCGCAGTGGCACACACCTGAAATCCCAGAGGCTGAGGCAGGAGGATCTTGAGTTCAAAACCGGCCTCAGCAAAAGCGAGGTGCTACGCTACTCAATGAGACCCTGTCTCTAAATAATATATAAAATAGCATTGAGTTGTTGCTCAGTGGTTGAGTGTCCCTGAGTTCAGTCTCCAGTACCCTCTACCCCTGCCAAAACCTCTCTTCTCAACATCTGAAATCATTTACTAAAACTTCTTATTAAAAACCCAATAAGCAAAACCAACAAAGGGAATCAAATATTCTGCATATCAATAGGGAAGTATCCTTTTTACCAAAACATGGGTATTTCTAAGGGCCCCAAGCTTTCATGGAACACAATCTGACCATTACATGGCTAGGTGGTTTTAATAGGTGCTTCACAGGCTCTGCTGTCTAGAAGATAAAAATCCACCAACAAAATATATGCTTTGTTTGGGAGAGGGTCACCCCCACCCCTGGGCTTCTACAGAAGCTTCTACTGTGACACTGGTGACTGCACTGCTTGGCTTGCCCAACAAATTCCAAAATCTGAATCCATTTCTTGGTCCCTAGTGCATAGGAACTGTGGCTTCTAAATCTTTTAGTTCACAATGTCTGGAATATAATCATGCCCCACAAATGGCTGAGGAATGAAAGAATTTCACCTTTGAGGTTCTTTCATACTGGCTCCTTTTCCCCATACAATCTGTGTCCCTAGCATGGAGCCCAGGGTCTGGTACACAGAACTATGGGTGTGAACGTACTTATGACTGTGCTTTATAGTGCAGGGTCCTTTCTGACCTGAGGATTCTCTTCTCATGGTCTCAGATAGTATCAGAGCTTAAACAAAAGAGGGATTTGAGGAGAAACTACGCATGACCTGGGTTTTGTGTTAGCAGGCTCATTCTGGTCTCCATGACAGGAATAGTGTATGGGGGGCAAAAGCAGTATCAGAAAAACACCAGCAGGAGGCTATTTCAGTAATCCGGCAGAGAGCAGGGTGTGGTTGGATTTGAACATAGAGCTCATAGGATTTCAAGTGGAAAAGATTCTGGCCCTAGTAACTAGAGGGATTAAACTGCCTCTAGCTGAGACATGGAAGATGGCAGGTGGAATAGATTTAGGGAGGCAAAAATCAGGATTTCAAGTTTGACGATGTGGAAACATCATGTGAAATTCAAATGGACAGATCTCTCACTGCAGTCAAAGGAGCCTTTTTGATTCCAGACACATTTAGTCTTGGGGAGGTGGAGAGGAGCTCCCCAAGACTACACGTGCTTGGAATCCTCCACCTCCACATGCCACCAGTCTTTTTCCCTCAATTGATTGAGCTTTGCTTTAGCACCACCTCAAAGAAACCTCCCCTGACCCCTCTAAACAAACAGCAGCCTTTGTCACTCTCACCTGTTGACAGGGTCTGCCTGTAAGCACTTTCTGCACTGGACTCTGGAGCCTCAGCTGCTCAGTTTGCATCCACATGTGCCTTGCCTCTATAGTACTCGACAGGAAATACCTTTGAATAAGTGGCTGACTGGTCCAACAGCCCATAGCTCACTGGTATTTTTACATGATTTTGTAAAAGGAGATCTTCACACTAGATGACGTACAACCCAAGGCAAAAGTGGGCTGCCTTTCTTGTAGACACACAAGCTACTTTGTCTTCCCTTAAAACCCTGGGGCAGGAAAAGGAATGAGGTACATGGAAGAAGGCCAGTCCTATAAATGGAAAGTCTCAGAAGTAGTTAGAATTTAGGGGTGCTATTCTACAAAGCTCCCACATCCTTGTTCGGGACCTTGCCTTGAAAGTCCCAACCCTGAGATTCACCATAATACATACCAGGGCTGGGAGGGCTAGGACCACTTATCCATTAACTAGAAAGCCCAGCCACCTCTCTAGGTGTTTTTATGCCCTCTACCACACTGCTGCTGTCATTCCAAAAACGAACAGGGAGTCTATCCATCAGGTTATCAGGAAGACAGGCATGAAAGACCCATCATACCATGAAGTGCAAATCATGGCTTATAAAGATGAAGACAGCCAAATAGAAAATTAAATTAAGGTCTCTGAATTCACAAGCTGAATGTACTAAATCAAGGACTGACAATCCCAGGTCTTCTGAACACACCGCATCATTAGCAGCACCATTTAACATACTCACGCTTATATTACTTCTTGGCTCCAGAACCAGAGTCACTTTCATTTCCCCTTCTGGCTGTAGGTGGCTGAGATAGAAGAGTTTCTCCCCCATCATTCTCTCTCGGGTCATCTTCCGGGCAGCATACAGGCGGAAGCGGACAGCACAGGAAGCCACATCTCTGGACTCCAGCTTGGCAAAGGTGACCTTCTCCTTGAAGACAGGGTGGGGCCCTCTCTGTATGCTGGTCCTGCCCCTCTGCTTCTTACTGGGCAGCAGCACAACATGAACTTGCCAGGAGTTGACACCACTTCTGTCCTTATCTGGGAGGCCCTGTGCTCTCACAATGGTCACTGTGAGCTTCTGGGTCGCAGCTCGATATTCAAAGATGACATCAAGGTCACCACACTTAGAGATGGGATCCAAGATCCCGGATGGCACCTGCAAGCTGGTCCTCTCTTGTTCCTATCATAGGCAAAACAAAAGATTAAGAATGGAAATGATGATGCTTAATTGCATTTGGGCAAGTTCATGCCCTTGGTGCTCCTTCAGAATCCCTTGCTTTCTGACTGTCAGTGCATGACCTTCCATGTTAGAAAGGTCTGATCTCTCTCCCTTAGACTGAATTCTTGGAGGGCACACTGCCTGACATATGGTGAGCCTTCATGAATGTTTTTGGAATGAATAAAAAAAGCTTTTATATTTTGCAAAATGTTTTCTGATATGCTGACTTTCAAAAAAAGCAACTGCCCACTATCGTTGAAAATTAAGTCAACCATGCAATGGCCAACAGGCGACTTTTTCTTGAGTTCTCAGGACAAATAGTTGAGTTTGGGTCTGTTCTCTGCAGCCCAGAACCTCCAACAGATATAAAACCTAATGTGTTTCCTGGGAATGTGATCCTTTCGTATTTCTTCAATCTACATAGGGGAAAATTTAGGGCGCAGTATTTTTTTTTCCATTTGTTTATTTTTACTTTATTTTGAAGTGGCTATTAGAAATTTTTAAATTACATTTTTTTTATTTGCTTATTGATTCATTGAGCACAAATGGAGTCCAGCTATTGTTTCTCTGGTTGTACACAAAGTAGAATCACATGATCTGTGCATTCATGCACGTACACAGGGCAATGATGTCTGTCACACATTCTGTTAATATTCTTACCCCCCACCCCGACCCCACCCCTCCCTTCCCTTTATGCTATCTATTCTTCCTCCATTCTTGCCACCCTTCCCCTCTGCATTATGCATCATCATTCATTTATCAGAGAGACCATTCGGCCTTTGGATTTTGGGGATTGGCTGATCTCACTTAGCATAACAGTCTCCAACATCATCCATTTACCTACAAATGCCATAATTTTATTCTTCTTTTTGGCTGAGTAATATTCCATTGTGTATGTATACCACAGTTTCTTTAGCCATTCATCTATTGAAGGGCATCTAGGTTGGTTCCACAGTCTAGCTATTGTGAATTGAGCAGCTATGAACATTGATGTGGCTGCATCACTGTAGTAATCTGATTTTAAGTCCTTTGGGTATAGGCCAAGGAGTGGGATAGCTGGGTCAAATGGTGGATCCATTCCAAGTTTTCTAAGGAATCTCCACACTAGGGCGCAGCTTCTTAAAGTTTAATGTAAACATGAATAATCCAAGGATTTGGATTTGGTAGGTCTGGGGTGGGGCATGAGATTCTGCACTTCTAAGACATTCCCAAGGGATGCTGGCCTCAGAACGCAATTGGAGGAGCAAAGTTAGGGAGGGCAGCCCCCACAGCCATCTAGCAAAAAGCAACACTCAATCTAAAGCCAGAACACCTGAAGTGAAATCATTACTGCACCACTGATGAGTTTTGGTGATCCTGGTCAAATAGCCCAGCTTCTGCATATTGTAACCAAAAACACACATTAATATGCCTACTTGATGGAGCATGGTTATGAGGTTTTAATACATGTGAAAATACCTGCTTCAAACAGATACCGTAATTACGCATTCCCACCATTGAACTGGTGCTATTTCTAAGAGGGCCCCTCTCTTTATGGAATACACCCTTGGACAGCAATTTTCTGTAGTCACTTGGATCTGAACTCACCCTGGAGAAATGGAGCTCAATGTCATTCACTATAATGAATCATCCCACCAAACAATTATAAGAAATGTCAATATAATCTTAATTTTTCTTTAAAGATATGGCTTTTACCTGTAACTAAACTTTGGACTGATTCATATTTATGGAATTCAACACCAGACTTTGCTAATTTAGAGATCTCTTCAGTTCAAACGTTATAATAAAACACCTCAAACTATACATCCACCAGTGAAACTTGCCCCCAGAGTCCAAGGGAAAGCACATGGTTCCCCGGAATCTAACATCCTTACTATTCCCAGTTCTACCACTTACTAGCTCCATGACATGGAGCAAATTATTTAATCCTTTCCACATTGCATTTTCCGCAATAGTAAAATGGGAATAAAACCTGATATAAAGGAATGTTGTAAAAAGTAGAGGACTTGACAAATTGTAGACATGTCACAAGTGCCTTTCTCTTTTAAGATTAAAATTAGGCTGCCAAGAAAATTCATTTTTCTTGTAAAATAAGGGAAGCTTCTTATATCCTTTCCTCTGAGCATGCAATCATGTATGAGCATTTCTATTCAGAGGTGCTTAGTTTCAAGTGATGAAAGTGGTTGCTATAGAGACCTCTGAATACAACTGACTAGTGTATATATAATATTAGAAGCAAGTCTCCAAGGAGTTAGGCCAACTCAAAAATCAAGTCGCTGTCTTTTCTCAAATTCCCTTGTCTCTTCTTAAAATTCCCATCTATTTTAGCCTACTCTCAATCACCTCTCTATTGCTCTCATAGACATAAGTAATAACAACTAACGTCTACTAAGCCATTCTTTGTGCTGGGTACCATACCCAATCCTTTAGAGACCATATAAGCCAGTACTTAAACCCTTCAGATCTTCTTGGCCTCGCCTCTGATTCCATCTTTCCTGCAGGCATAGACTCTCTGGACTCTAAGTAGCTTCAGCCTGGCACAATCCCTGAAGTTTTATCTTCTGCTCACAAAACAGAGTTCTCAGCTCTC
The DNA here is from genome assembly GCA_020662805.1 of Glaucomys volans. Lineage (NCBI taxonomy): Eukaryota > Metazoa > Chordata > Mammalia > Rodentia > Sciuridae > Glaucomys > Glaucomys volans. Next base: position 898,044 of record JAJEJO010000204.1, on the reverse strand, counting down.
ATCATTGGCCTGCTGATTCAGAGGCTTTAGAAAGCTGCATAACCCTCCTCAACACCACATATGGAAAGTCCAGAGTATGCTAGGGTTAATGTCCCTTACAACGAAGTTTCTCCCCTTGGTTAGATATCCTCAGTTCAGTTTATATAGCTTCCGAGTGCGTGGTCCCAACAAGATAAGGCAATTAATTGTTGTGAGCAGTG
>JAJEJO010000204.1:878018-892844 GCA_020662805.1 Glaucomys volans | reverse complement strand
AAAAAAAAAAAAAAAAAAAACGATAAAAGTCGTCAGAGGGTCATTGTAGACACATGAAACTATATCTGTCTGGCTGCCAACAGGCCCTCCATAAATATTAGTTTTCCTTACCTGACTGCCCCAGTTGGCTTCATCTAACCCAATTTCCACTGTAGTCCTCAAACCCTCCTTCTCCTTTCCTGCTTGTCCACCCAAGGCCCCAACAACTCCTTCGGGCTCAGTGGTGTTCTCTGATCTTAGTGTTTCACTTTCTCTTTCCCCCCTCTCTTTCTCTCTTCCTCTTTCCCTGTTCCTTCTCCAATCCCTACTCATCCCATTCCTCTCCCTCAACATCTAGGACGCCCTCAGATGGTAAAAACAACAACAGCAAAAAACCTGACAGGGTCTTCCTAAGCAACAGTTTTCACCCTGGTTTACACACTCATACACGAGTAGCTGAGATGTCTTACCTCTTTGGTCCCTAGTCCCTTCCAGTAGTCCCCATCCCAGGATAAGAGCAAATTAGAGAGACAGAAAGGACAGTGGGTGGGATGCAGAGTAGACTCACAGACCCAGCTCCTACACACACACTGCCAGCAGCACTTGTTTCCCACATTAGCCTTACAACCTCAGGTGGAACGGAAGCGCTGTGAAGGTACAAAGCCACACACTTTAGCTTTTAGCACGGTCCTTAGCTCATAAGGTTCTCATCAAATCTTCAAATAACTATGAAGTCTAGGCAGGGAACAAATACTTGAAGTAGCCAGGTGTGCAGCAACATGGAGAGTCAGTGACAGAAGAGTATAGGATCCAGATATACTAAGAAACCAAACTTTAAAAATATAATGTTGCTTTATGCAGACCACATAAAATTACTTTCAGACAAACGTGGGCCTGAGGGTCCAGTCTCAGACTACTGACTTAGGGTATTGCAAAACCATCACAGGCCATTGAGAATGTTCCCTATCTGCCTTGTTATTCTTAATTGTTCAGTTCAGGCCCCTCAGAAACATTTTCATAGGGAACTACAAAAATGCCACATTCACACTTTCAGTTATTTGGCAAATACACTCTTAAAAGGTCACAGATAATGACATAACAAGGGATATTCCACATGTAAAACCCCTACACCATAAAGCAGAATTTTCTTCTAAGTCTCTAATTAGCATCCCCATTCCTCACATGCATGAACAGTAAGATGTCATATTAAACAGTAGGTCATCTATCAATGCGTGCAGCACCCAGCAGGGTACCTGCACAAAATCTAACTTGGCCAAGAAATTACTCCCATAAACTTGTCTCATGACTTTAACTCCTATAGTGATAATACCTAGATCGCTAATGAGGGAATTTTCAATGGCTACATTAAAACCTTGAAACATTATTCAGAACTGAAAAGAACAACCAGGAGAACTATATTAATGGCACGAACCATTTTCTATGGCAGACAAGAAAGAAATGAATTAGAAAACCAAATCTGGGCTCAAGTCGAGTTGCAAGGAGATGGAAGGGAAAAGGTGATTCATCTTTCCATACAGCACACTTCCCTTCCTTTACATTAAAAAGAAATGGTGTTATTGCCAGAGAAATGTATCTTGGCTTCCTAGAAATTATAGGACATAATTATGTCACATAAATTCTATTTATTTGACCAGAAAATTCTTCAACTTGTTTAGTTCCTAACCCATTTTGGGGGAATAAAACACTATTATCCAATACTATCTCTTGTACTCCCGACACCTCTCTCCCACCACCAGCCATGTGTGAAGATAGCCTACCATCTATGGTGGTCAGTTCTATATGCCATCTCAGCAAGGCTATAGGAGCCAACTGTTCACCCAAATGCCAACCTAGGTATTGATGGGAAGGTATTTTGTAGGTGTGATTAAATCAGTTGACTTTAAGGAGATCAGTCCATATAATCAGTCAGTTGAAAAAGCTGTAAGAGAACTGCAACATCCCTAAAGTAGAAATTCTAAGAAATGCAGCTTCATCTCACACCTGAGAGTCTGAGCCTGCCTTCCTGACAGCCTGCCTGCCCTTTGCATTTTGGAGCTGTGTATTTCTGTCACCTAGTTAGCTCCCACGATCACATAAACCAAATCCTGGTAATAATTCTCTTGAAATATACATACCTACACAAGCAGACACACATGTGTGAGTATAAGAACATGTATGTATGTACGTGAGTATGTATTCCCATTGGTTTTATTTCTCTGGTTGGACCATAATTGATACATCTGTCCCAAACAAAAATAAGATTCTGGGGATAAATGAGCTGTTTTTGATGAAACCAGGAAGATATTATCTAGCTTTTACAAACCATTCTCAGAATCAACTATTTTTAACTGGCAAAAGTAAGGTACTGCTCAAAAATAGAAACAAAACCACAGTAATTGGACTATTATCCTGCGCCTGCCTTTCATGCCTAACGACCTCACACTCAGGCTCTGAATCAAACCACTGAGACCAAACTCTCCTTGGCATACTCAGGAATGCACTGACAAGCCACATGCAAAAACACTGAATCAGATGCAGAGAACAAGAGAAAACCGGCCTGGAGTGTGGTGCTAATAACCTCACCATCGAGTCCAGAATGATCTCACTTAAGATGAAACATGAGACAATCTACCTACTATATGGCTCACTCATGGTTCAGATTTTACTTGGAGTTAGACCTTAGTCTCACTGTCCGACACTTTTGAAAGCATTTTTTAATGTGGAAAAGTTTGTTCATAATTAAACTTGATTTTAGAAAACATGTCTATGGTAGAATAAAATAGCTAAATACATAAACAACAAGCAAAAAAAACCAGCAGATCCTCTTTGGAATGCATGCCTCATATTTTCATTATTGCTTCTCACTGAAATAAATCCACTGATATGAAGTTGAACAAGAAGAAATGTCATGAAAAAAGTCAAGCAACAAAAACTACATTAATGTTTCCACGGCATTTGATGACCTAAAATTTGGTCTGCAGTGATCCCTATGAAAATCCTGCTGACTTTCTTCAAAATTTACAGGCAATTTATTCAGTGTAGTGGAATTTTTCCTCTCTCTCCAGGTGAGAAAAATTTACCTTTTCTATCACTATCTTCAAAAAAGTTCAGAACTACCAATTGTGACAAGTTTTTGCTAATTCCAGGAAGAAAGGGGTTGGGTGGTTGTCACCACTGTCAGAACATTGGCCATTTGTGTAAATCAGAACCCAGACACTTGGGCTTCTGGGAAATGGAGCCATTAGCTTTAGAATTAAACAAGCGACTCCTGGGGAACCAACTGCTATTAACTTTCATTAGCTAACATTTGCCCTCTCCACAGAGAAAAAGGAATGCTCTGATGTAACAGCAGAGAAAGAGAAAAACCAAGGAGTGCTGGGGAGGGATGGTGAGGAAATGACAGAGGTCAGCAGCCATTCCTATTGTGGTTTGGTTACATCAGGCCTATAGTTATTAACTTACCTTGGGCTAAAGAGAATAGTGATGAAATGTTAGTAGGTATTTGTCAATAAGTCAAACTACATGATAGGCAGTAAGTTTTTCCTCCTGAAAGATAACATGGTTCTGTTTGTTAATTCTACTCTTTCCTCCTGCCTTGTTGTTTGTTGGCCTGTCCCTGTCTTCATTGCCAAATCAAAATTTCTTCTCATTTACCTTCTCTCAATTTCTGCAGAAATTCTTTTCTCCATCTAAGTGTGAAAATGAGGAAGAGGTACCATAACATGCCCATTGGTTTCACTGATCACATACCCAAAAGGAAACACAGAAAAGAAGAGAGAACACAGATCCCTGAGACCAGGGCACGAAGGTGCAAGGTGTGATGGTTTCTCTAGATATTTACTAAATACACTTCCTGTCCTGGTGGGGCTCCAGGCATAAGAATATCAGAAAGATGGCTCACCTTTGCTCAGGAAAGCACTAAGAAATATCACCTTGTTCTCTTTGCTTCCTTTTCATTTTCTTTTCCTCTCTGGATTCTTAGACACAGAATATAGTATTTAAATGACTCAAAAATATTACCATTGACCATCGCTGTCTAAATAAAGGAAAAACAAGATGCCAAGGATACCTTTGTAGGCAGACACTCTAGGGCTGTCTTCTTCACCAGTAGGGAGCAAATGGCCACACTTGGGTTTCTGTTCCAATTCCTTAGGTTTTCCTTTCTCAGAAGCTCTTGAACGGAAACTCTGGGACCGGGACACAGAAATCTCAAATTGTTTGATCACGTCCTCGTCACTGTCAGAAGATGTGGATGGCTCTTCATCATCCCCAATACTGTTAACTGGGAGCAAACAAGAGACATGAGTCTGTGTGGCCTCGGTGGTCCAACACAGAGAGAGACCGACTGGGAAACCACAGAAGAGTGAGGACAGCTAGTCTGGGTCAAGCAGATTCTAACTGGACAGGAAGGATCTGAAACACTTCTGAAACAGAAATTTGCGTCCAAAGGGATAAAACAGACATTGCTAGAACCCAGAAGCCACTGGGAAACCCATATACAACACCATGAGCCCTGGGGTCCAGCCAGGCAGCCCTGCTGGTTGGTTATGTTGCATACAGGTACCCACAGCTGGGAACAGGGCCTGTACAAGTGCATCTGCCTGATGTGCAGTGCTGTGGGAAACTCATTCTTCATATCATCACATTTATTAAAACACACAGAGCCAAGGTCCACTTTGGAGAAGAGATACTTGCAAACTAAAATTTTCCAATAGCTTCCAAGTTTTGAATAAGAGGCTCATTCTCATTGTGTGTTTATTTGAACTCATTTATTCTACCAATGTTCTAAATCCATCTTGGCAGCAATAACCCAACCCAAATACCCTTTGAATATTTAGAAAATGAATTTTATTGGTTATATTTGAGGTTTACATGATGATACAGGATACATATAGATAGTAAAATGGTTGCTAGACTGAAGCAAATTAACATATCTCACAGAGACACTTCCTTGGGTGTGACAAGAGGAGCTAAAATCTTACTTAACAAAAATCCCTAATACAGCTCAGTTTTGTTAAGAGTCTTCATGTCATCCATCAGATCCACAGACTGTCTAGTCTACACATCTGCTACTTTGAATCCTTGGATCTAAATCTCCCTAACCCTTTCCTGCCCCACCCTTGGGAACTACTGTTTTGTTCTCAGTTTCTTTGAATTTGATATATTTTTAAAAATATTCCAAATATAAGTTAGACTTTATAATACTTTTCTTTCTGTGTCTGGCTTATTGACTTAGCATGATGTCCTTTAGGTCCACCCATGTTGTGACAAATGGCAGGATCTCATTTTTAGGGCTGAATAATATTCTGTGGTGTGTGTGTGTGTGTGTGAATGTGTACACATACATGTACATATATGCCATGTATATGTGTGTATATACATTTAATTTATTCATTCCACTCACCTATAAACACAGGCCATTTCCATATCTAAGCTACTAAGGATAATATTCAAAGACCATGGCAATGCAGACATCCTTTGAAGATGGCAATTCTATCTCTTCTGGGAAGCTCTCAGAAGAGGGATTGCTAGATCATACGGTAGTTCTGGTTTTAATTTCTTTAAGAATCTGCACACTATTTTCCTCAGTGGCTGCACTAATCTGCATCCCCACCAACAGTGTATTAGGATTTCTTTTTCTTGTTACTTTTTCTTTTGGATCCTAGTCATGCTAATGAAATGCCCTTTGGATTATTTGTACACTTCGCCCACCCCAGCACACTGCCCTTTCACATGTCCTTTCCATCGACTTGGATGCTCCCTCTGCCTCCCCCAGATGTTTACGTGGCTGGATCCTTCATGTCCCAGTCCTCGCTTGGCTGTCACTTCATCCTAGGGGCTTCCCAACCATCCTCCCTTAACTAGTTCCCCTTAACACTACTTTCATGAAAATAAAAGTGATTGCCTGTTTGGCTAACTGATGTCTCCCCATTATGTAAAACAATGTCTGCTGCTTACTAAGTGCTTAGTAAACACTCACTAAATATTAAATAAATTAGTGAAAACTCAGTTTTATCCCAAGCCTGAGCACCCATGTACAAATTCACACGCTGTTCCCTGTGCCTGGAATACCTTTCTCCAGCCTCCTGTCTAGACTGGTCAAGAATATAACTTGTCACTCAAGTCTTGGCCTAGATGTCACTTCTTTCCAGAACACCCATCTTGACCTCTTAAACCAAGTTAAGGGCTCCTTCAATGTGCTGTAAAATATTTCTCTCTTCTCCCTTGCAAATGCTCTGTCCTATACTGTGCGGACATTATCTACCTAACTTCTCTTTTAAATTTTATTTTAATTTTTTATTTGTTCTAATTAGTTATACATGATAGTAGAATGCATTTATGCATTTTGATAAACCATAAATAAAAGGAGTATAATTTCTCATTTTTCTGATTGTACATATTGTAGGATCACATTGGTCATGCAGTCATATATGTACATGAGGTAATAATGTCTGTTTCACTCTACTATCCTTCCTACCCCCATACCCCATCCCCTCCCTTCACTCCCCTCTACCTAATCTAAAGTACCTCTATTCTTCCCTAGCCCCTGCCCTGATTGTGAATTAGCATCTGCATATCAGAGAAAACATTCAGCCTTTTGTTTTGGGGGTTTGGCTTATTCAGCCTAGCGTGATATTCTTCAACTCCATCCATTTGTTAGCAAATGTCATGATTCATCTAACTTCTAATTGCCCTACCATCTTGTGTACACCACAAAGATAAGGGACACATCAAAGTTCCCACCCATGCGTGCAGGCCCTATCTCTGTACCAGGCACAGCACAGATTGCTCATTAAGTATTTGCTAACTGTGACTGGAAACTGTCAATAATGAAGGTCCATTTTAACCCCTCTTCCTTGTATCTAAAAGTCACACAGTGATTCCAGAGAAGACTAGGGTTCTTAATTTGCAGATAAGTCCTGAGGATCACTTCTGAATCAGAGGCTAAGAAAAAATAAAACACCATATTTTTTAGTGAGAAAAACTACAATGAAATACCAGTCTGGTCAAAACATTTATTTTCTGGCTTGGTTAGGAGTTGACATTCCTGAAGTTCTTTGGAAGAACAGCAATAACAATTTACTGAGTGCTTTTGATGTGCCCAAGACTAAGTACCATGAACATGTTTAATCCACACAAAACCTATATTATTAGTATTTCCATTTTTCAAGTAAAAAATCTTAGGTGGAGAAAAACCCATTAATGGCTGAAGATCATACAACCCAAAACTGGTGGAAACAAGAATTGAATCAAAGCAGCCTATCTCCAGAGCCCACTAAGCTGAAAACCCAGAGGTCATGGGAAGAACTCTCACTCTGCATACTCATTTTAAACAGCTACTGTGGCTAAGTCCTTTAACCTCTCTGGTCCTATTTCCTTATTTTTGGATCACTCCCCAGGTCTGTTCTAGCACCAAAGTCTCCAACTTCAAAGTTTCTGCCTCACAGGCATCAATATTCTAAGTTAAGCATCTGATCCATGATTATGAGAACTTGACTTTTACATCTCACTCAGTTATATTGGCTGTATCCAATGTATTCAATGGCTGTATTCAATGGCAGGACCTGAAAAACTAAGTGTCAAAAGGAACTAAGTCAGAATGGCAATTATCAAGAATATAAGCAACAATAAATGTTGGCGAGGATATAGGGAAAAAAGGTACACTCATACATTGCTGGTGGCAGAACAAATAGGTATAAGCACTCTGGAAAGCAATATGGATTTGATCCAGCTATCCCACTCTTCAGTTTATACCCAAAGGACTTAAAATCAGCATACTGCAGTGATGCAGCTACATCAATGTTTATAGCAGTTCAATTCACAATAGCTAAACTACAGAATCAACCTAGGTGTACTTCAACAGATGAATGGATAAATAAAATGTGGTATACATACACAATGGAATATTACTTGGCCATAAAGAAGAATGAAATTATGGCATTTGCCAGTAAATGAATGGAACTGGAAAATATCATGCTAAGTGAAATAAGCCAATCCCAAAAAACAAAGACTGAATGTTTTCTCTGATATGTGGATGCTAACTCACAAAGGCTGGGTGTGGGTGAGCAGGGAAGAATAGAAGTACTTTGGATTAGAAGGGAAGGGAGGGGGAAATAGGAAAGACAGTAGAATAAATAGGACATTACTAGCCTATGTGCATATATGATTACATGACCAATGTAATTCTACATCATACACAAGAATGAGAAGTTATACTCCATACATGTACATGTCAAAATACATTCTATCATGTATAACTAATAAGAACAAATAAAAAATACTAAAAATAAAAATTAATGCTCTTAAAAGAGATTCAAGAAGTAAACTTGAGTTTTTAGTGTATTTTTTGTGTAGCTTGATAACAAAAATGAGTTATAAATGAAATTCTATACAAATAAAGGATGGTATACTTTTTTGAAAAAAAAGGAATTCGATTTCTCAGTAATATTCCAATATATAAATACTATCCATCAAAAAACCATCACAATAAGCAGTTTTCTCATGCTTGTGTGCAACGTATAGGACTCTGGTATGAGAAGGACCATCACTTACACAGGGATCCAAAACCCAAGAGGAATAAAATTCAACTTCTTCCATCTTTAAAGTACAGAACCCGCTAAGCACCTGGAATTAGGGGGATACATGCACGGGGGTGGGGGCTAATTGGATTAGACATCCATTGGAGCTCTTTCCAAGTCTGAGATTCCATTCATTTTGTACTATTAGGTCAGGTTTTAGGTTAAGTAGTCAAAGTCATCCATTTCATATAGGTGAGCCAATGCCTGGTTATTTTCCCATCTATAAAATTAATTAATTTAGTAGTGGATGGTCCTTGACTTTCTTTTTTCCAGTGACCAATGATCATTCACAGAGCAAAGGTGAGTCTCCTCAGCTGATGTAATGGTCATATAGTAACTAAAACATTTGTCATATACTCAACATATATACCAGGTATCTTCTTGGCACTTTGCATGTCCAATCTCACTGAATCGCCATAGCCACCCACAAAATAAGAACTATTATTATTTCTATTGTATAGAGAGGATAGAGAGACACCGAAGGGGTGAGTACTTTCTATAAGGAAACAAAGTTAGGAAAGTAACAAAGCTTGGACTTGATCACAGAATGTATGTCCTTAACCACTACCCCTATCACCAGAGGCCTTTGCACCAGGAAACTGAGTCACCTCTAGCTTAATCTTCATGGTGAGGTGAGAGGGGGCTTTGTCACTTACCCTGAAATCTTCCAGGAGGCTGCTGCCTTTGTAATGGATTAAAGAAGGAAAGAGCAGTGGAGAGCAGTCGGTGCATACGGCGTGAATGGATATGGGCAGGCTGCAGGGTAACTGGACTGGGGCTCCTCATGGGATTACATATACAGCTGTACATGCTATTCTAAGCCTCGCTGCCCAAGGACCTCAGAGAATTTTCAGTCTAAAAAAGGAATCTGCCATCTATTCCAAATGCCACGGAGCGGCAATAGTGGCAGTACTATGGTTAATAAAAGCAATCTCTTGTATGGCATTTATCACGTGCTAGGAATTATTGTAGAATTTAACATTTGTTCATTTGTTTATTGCACACAATAAACCACTGAAATAAGTGCTGCCAGTATACCCATTCTAAGGAGGGGAAAACAGGCACAGTGAAGGTAATAATTTGCCACAGTCATAATAGTTCGTGAGTAATGGACTAGGATTTAATCCCAAGCTGTCTTACTCCAAAGTCCTTCCTTCCTCAAGGCAAAACTTCTTAAACCCTGGACAAAACTGATAAAAATTGTGTTTTATCACTAAGAAAATAAAAGCCACATAGGTTGGGCTGCAAAGGATTTTCATGAGCATATATTCCCTAATTTTCACAGAGAAACAACAAAGTCCAAAGAGGTAAATCCTTTCTGCCACAGTCGGCTGATCAATTTCAGACCTCGAAGGTTCCAAGTTGATGGTGTTCCTATATAATTTTCCAGCCTTTCCTCCTAATGGTTTTGGGTCATTTCTTTTTTCAGATTCAATTTTGGCTCATCTGTTTTAATCTGTTGTAATGCAACTGTGTCAACAACTAAATAGCTGATCTGCATCTCATGCGGCTTACCCTTCAAAACATTACCAGGTCTCATTTAAATTGTGGCACTTATTTCAAGATCAGATAGTATTTTCTGAAGTACCACGTGTATACCAAGTTCAAATTCCTTTCTAGCTAAATACCTGGGGAATACAGTGGCAGTTACTATTAAAATCTTCACTCCTCTAGCAATTAGCTACAGAAAAAAAAAAGTACAGGAAAAAAAAAACTGCACAATTATCATTGATGTGAATACCTCGGGAAGTTGAAACATTCATTTCACTCAGTCACAGAATTCAGAAAAATCTTAGGTATCATCTAAACATCTACCACTAGAGAAGTTCAGACTTGTGCAATCTCTCTAACAAATGGCCACCTAGTTTCATCCCTTTATTCACATGCTATCAAGATGCTACTGTGAGCTTCTTGTAGGGTATGGAGCTCAAGAATTGACAGGCAGAGAGGGCTCCCTGACAGTGACCCACCAGTACCAAGTCCTCAGTGCAATGGAAAGAGAAGGTCCCACTCTCTAATTTGCATGAGTTCTTTTTCTAGTTTATAAGGCGGCAGAGGAAATTCTATCTTCATCTTCCACGTGTAAGAGACAAGAAGGAAGGACCTAGCACGACAGCAACCGTCTGCTGGATGCAGCACCAGTCAACTCGAGAGTGACTACGAGGGCAGAATGTGTAGTCAAACTACCAGAATGTGACCCTGGAATCTTCCCCTTGGTATTCTGGGACCTAAGCAAGTTCCTTCACTTTGACAACTTCAGCATCCTCATGTTTACATTCCTTACCAGTTAACATTTTTGAGAGGACTAAATGAGATAAACTAGGTACAGGTGCTTAGCACCTGCTTGACTTATAATATTCTCAAAAAATATTATTTTTTTGTGTGTGTACTCTTTGCACTACCAGTTGGGTTTTTTTTTTTTCCTTTTACCTTAAAAGAAGCAATCAAATGAGCAGGTGCTGGGCAGTGCCTATTTCCAGTGTTGCTAACTCCTACAGAGCACTCCACCTCCAGGTTGGGGCACGGGACTGTGGGGTAAGGAGAGAAATACAACCACATTATCAGCTTCATCTTCTACTGCCCCAGCCCTTGTTTTTTCTGCCATTCTGCTGCTATTTTACAGATGGAGAAAGAATTGACACACAATCACTGCAGCTCCAGGCTTATCAATTCCTTCCCACCCACACAAGTGCCATCAGGTAGAGGCAAGGACTGCTGACATCTTATAGACTGAGAGTGGCAACCAGTGGGGCTGGGCCATGCTCAGTGGTGCTGGACCTGGCTGCCACTTCTATCTACAATTGCAGGAAATCCCTCTGATATCAGATTTCTCAAATGCCCATGGCCAATATCTTCCCACAGTGGCTGAATGGGATAGAAACAAGGAGAGAAGCTGGTTAAAGTGAAAAGGCAAAAGGGAGGTCAGAGGTGACAACTGCTTCTTTGAGATTCCTGAAAAATGGCCACTTTTCTAAAAGCACATTTCAGCCATTCTTGGACCTGAGCAGGTTGAGAAAGGATTTTTATAAATCATCTAATCTTGATTTTTTTTTTTTTTTTTTTTTGAGACTCTGTTCTGTGGAGGTCAAAGATTCCCGAAAGGAACTTCAAGGCTGCTCACTGGGAAGGGAAGTGGGAGTGCAGATTGATGTGTCAGTTCTGCACCTTCTACAATCAGGGATATTTTGCTGTAACAGTCTTTTTAATATTTTTTTTTTATGATTTTGCTGGAAAGAAAGTAGGAATCTGACATTTTAAAGAAGTTTGAAAACCACTAATATGACTCTACTCGCTCATTCTACAGACTGCATTCTAAGGCTGAAATCATTTAAGATATCGACCTATCATCAATTAGATCGCTAGCGGCAGAGGAAGGATCAGTAGCTTGCTCTCCTGTGCACACTTGTTTTGTCACCCTGAACTTTGTGTGAGATGTTTTGACAATTCCATTTCATATATGAACAAAGAAATGGCGCTTGTATTAATTAAATATGAGTGAGTCATATAGAAACTCCTTCACTAAAATTAGTAACATAGAAAGCACGAGACCAAGTAAGTTACGGTATTGAGAATTTTCATTCTGCCAATGCCAGAGTAGTTCAAACTGACCTTCTCACACATAAAAATTATAAATTCACAACAAAAACATGTTCACATGAACTGTGTGAAGGTATACAAAGTGAGTAAGAGCACACAGACACACAAAAAAATGAAATTTGATTTTTGAAAGAAAGTCTATCTACTGGGTAAGCACATGGCTATATGACATTCCTACTCAAAGTACTCCTAGGTCTAGAAGGCACAGGGCAGAGAGCTCAGGCAGTACTCAGAGGCCTTATTGAGTTGAGGTGTCAGAGGACTGAGTTCAAGGCAGCAGAGCAGCTGGAAATTAAGGGCTAAATCCCAGAAAGGTAGGAACCATTGAGAAGGAACCCCCAAATCTGCACATGAACTTAACTTAACCCTGACTGAAACCTGAACTAAGAATGCACAGGCAAGAACCCAAGGAACTCAGAGAAAGCAAACCTGGAGGGCTGAAAAAGGTGAGCAGGCATGTCAGCTGCTGCCTGTCTTATAGGAAACAAGACTCGGAGTTTGAATCTGAACAAATTAAAGAGGCAGAGCTTGATGAACACCCCAGCCTTTTCGTTAAAGCTCTAGAGGGTCAATCTTAAAAGTAAAACTAAGAGTAAAAGGGAAACAGATCCATTCTAAACAAGTATAAAACCAATTCTTCATAGGAGAAAAGATTAAAAATATAAGTTATGCAAACCATAGGCATAAGGAAGTTAGTAACATTATATTAATATTGGACAAAGTAGAGTTCAAGACAAGGGGTATTATGAGAATTACAGAAGTAAGCTTTACAATAATAAAGTGGGAAATTCATCAAGACACAAAACAGGCGCATATACCTATTAACAGGGCATCAACATAAATGAAATCAACTGAAAGGAGAAAGAAAATCCAAAATAAAAGGATTTTTAACATGTCCTTCTCCATAGCTTAGCAACTGAAAAAAAATATAGATTTGTGTTATAAACCAACATACATACAACATACATATGAGGTCAGCAGAACACTAGTACAAACAGCTTTTGACAAAGACATCACAAGTGCAAAAAATTATATACCAACATTCCTTATGATCATGCTTACAAAAAATTCTTAGCAAAATATGAAGAAATGTAATCCACTAATGCATTTAGAGAATCATATGTTATGAGGACATAAGGTTTATTCTAGAAATGCAAGGTTAGTTTAAGATACTAAAATCAATTGATACAATTTGCCAAATTAATACAGTTAAAGAGAAAAGCTAAATAATAATCTCTATGCAGAAAAAATTGTTCAAAGAATTTGATGTAAGTTTATGGTAAAAACAAAGCAAAACAAAAACATTCAGCATGCTAGGTATATTCCCCAATCTGAAATAAAAGAGTGGAATAGGAATCTATGAAAACCTTAGAGCTAATACCAAATATTGGATCTATTTAGTGAATTTAGCAAAATCATTACATAAAGATCAATTCTATTTATGTATTCTAGCAACAACTTGAAAATGAAAAATTAAAAAGTATGTTTAGAATGGCGTCAAAATGCATTTATACTTTGGAATGGATTTAACAAAAAGTATGCAAAGCCCTCACATTAAAAGCAATAAAATATTACCGAGAGAAAACAGAAGATTCAATATTGTTAAGATGCTAATTTCACCAAATTATTCTGCCAATTTAACACAATCCAAACTAAATCCAGACAGCTCTTTTTTGTCATATTGACAAGTAGACTCCAAAATGTGTAAGAAAATGTAAGGAAAGTGGAATAGTCAGAATCATTTCAAGAACAAAGTGAGAAGGATAACCCACCTGACTTTAAGAATTATGACATAACTACCTTAAGTCAAGACAGTTTGATATTGGTAAAAAGATTCATAAACTGATGGAACAGAATAGAGTCCATAAATGGTCCCACATGAATATGGGCAGTTATTTTTACAATAGTGCCAAAGTAATCCAATGAGAGAATAAAAGTCTTTTCAAACAATGATGCTTGAGCATGCATATGCCGACATGGGGAAAAACGAGCACCAACTCTTATCTCACATACTGTGTGGATGTGGGTGTGTGTGCACACAAGCATGTATAAATTAATCATAAAACTAACTTTAAGTCTTTAAACCATAAAATTCCTAGGGAAAAACACAAAACTAATTTTTGCAACCCCAGGCTATATAAAAGAAAGAAAAAAAAAGAAAATATAAGTTGGACTTCATCAAAATTTAAAACTTTTGCTCTTTTGAAGGGTATTAAGAAATGAAAAAGGCAAAGCCATTGACAGACAGAAAATAAATACACACATATCAAAGGCAAGGAAGTAAAGTACCTGAAGCCCTCAAGTATTCCAGATAGGAATATTAAATAATAAAACTACTTTCAAAAACTATTTGGAAGTTCCTTAGAAATTTAAACATACATTTGACTGTAAGATAAAGCCACCCTGCTTCTAGATATTCTCCCAAGAGAAATAAAAACACAAGTTTACATAACTGTTCACTGAAACAGCAAGAAAATGTGTGCTAGAACAAAAACCAACACTCTCAAGAGGAAGATGAAAGATTCCAATGATTCTGCATTTCATTCATAATGTCCAGTTCACAATCATAACTTTCTAGACACACAGGAGACAAGAAAAATGTACACAATTGGAAAAAAAAATCAGTTAATTGAACTAGCCCCACTATGACGCAGAAGTTGGATGCAGAGGA
>JAJEJO010000204.1:772398-862862 GCA_020662805.1 Glaucomys volans | reverse complement strand
TGTAGGTAAATGGATGATGTTGGAGACTGTCATGCTAAGTGAGGTTAGCCAATTCCAAAAAACCAAAGGCTGAATTGATCTCTCTGATAAGTAGATGATGATGCATAATGCAGGGTGGAAGGGAGGCAAGAATGGAGGAAGGATGGATTGCATAGAGGGAAAAGAGGGGTGGGATCAGGGTAGGGGTAAGATTAATAACAGAATGAGACAAACATCATTACCCTATGTACAGGTATGATCACACAAATGGTGTGACTCCACTTTGTGTACTACCAGAGAAACAATAGCTATACTCCATTTGTGTACAATAAATAAAAATAAATTAATTTAAAAAAATAAATAAAAATGTTTTTAAAAAAGCATCCCTGGGTTCAATCCTGCTAAATAATAATAATAATAATAATAATAATAATAATAATAATAAAATTATTAAGATAAAAGTTAATTACTATTTCTAGAAGAGACATCTAAAACCACATGTTGGTATTTAGTAAAGCCACATAACCCTTTTCCCTAAAAGATTTATTGATAAATAATACAATTTAAGCCACAGAAATCTTGGGTCTGGAGTAACATTGTGGGCAAAAAAACAAATACAAGAAAATCACTAGAAAACATAAAGGACTGTGAACAAGACTCCTACCATAACTAAGCCAAAGAGGCAAAGGTTCATGCTCCTGAAATTCACTTCAGTTTTCTCAGAGGATCTGAGACCTGACTGTCACTGAGAGGCAAAATTGACCAAAATACACAACGGAGTCTCCACACTGCTTTCCATAGTAGTTGTGGAATCTGCACTTGCAACAATGTATGAGTGCACCATTTTCCCCACATCATCACCAGCATTTACTATTATTTGTATTTTTGATGATTTGCCGTTCTAACTGGAGTGAGATGAAATCTCAGTGTAGTTAAGATTTGCATTTCCCTGATTGCTAGAACTGTTGAACATTTTTTCATATATTTGTGGGCTTTAATACTTAATACAGTATAAATTCTCAAAAGGAGAAATACATGTTTTATTCTTTTGTCCCTTTATTGATTGGACTATTAGGGGATTTTGTGTTAAGCTTTTTGAGTTCTTTATATATTCGAGATATTAATCCCCTGTTGGAGAAGTAACTAGCGAAGGTCTTCTCCCATTCTGTAGGCTCACTCTTCACTCTCTTGTTTCCTTTGCTGTGCAGAAGTTTTTTTTATTTGATGTTGTCCCACTTATTGATTCTAGGTTTTATTTTTTGAGCTTAAGGGTCTTGTTAAGGAAGTTAGTGCCTGCACCAATATGTTTGAGTGTTTTCTCCTAATAGTTGCAAAAAAAACTTTCTAGTCTAGTTCCTTGGTCTTTGATTCACTTTAACTTGACGTCTGTGCAGGATAAAAGATAGGGCTCTAGTTTCATTCTTCTACATATGGATATCTAGTTTTTCTTAGCACCACTTGTTAAAAAGGCTATCATTTCTCCAATATGGCACATTTTTGGCACATTTGTTAATTATCAAATGAGTGTAGCTAGGTGAGTTTGTCTATGAATCTTCTGTTCTGTTCTATTGGTCTTCAGGTCTGTTTTGATGATAATACCATGCTGTTTTTTTGTTACCATAGCTCTGTAGCATATATTGAGACCAGATATTGTGATGCTTCCAACATTGTCCTTCTTGCTCAGTACTGCTAGGAAGGAAACTTCCACATGATCCAGCTATTCTACTCCTTGGTATTTATCAAAAAGAACTAAAATCAGCAGACTATAGTGATACAGGCACATCAATGTATACAGCAGTGCAATTTACAATAGCTGAGTTACTGAATCAGCCCAGGTACCAGTCAACAGATGGATAAAGAAAATATGGTATAAATACACAAATAAGTTTTACTCAGCCATAAAAAAGAATAAAATTATGGCATTTGCAGATGCAAATGGATGGAACTAAACATCATGCTAAATGAATAAGCCAGACTGAGAAAGTCAAGGGTCAAAAGTTTTCTTTCATATGCAAAAGCCAGAGCACAATAAGAAAAAGGGGGGAGTCCCATGAAACCAAACAGAGATCAGTGGAGTAGAGGAAGGAGATAGATTGGGAAGGTGGAGGGACAGAGAAAGGGAGGACCTGTAGAAAGAAATTGACCAAATTATGCTATGCACATATATGAATGTACAGTGAATTTATATATATCTACAAAGCACCAATTAGGCTGAAGGCAGAGTGGTGCATGCCTGCAATTCCAATAAATTGAGACGCTAACCCAGGAAGATTACAAGTTCAAGGCCAACCTGGGCAACATAGCAAATTTCTGTCTCAAAGAAACAAAAAGGGATGGGGATGTAGTTTAGTGGCAGAGTGCTGCTGGGTTAAATCTCCAGTAAAACACACACACACACCCACAAAAAAAAAAAAAAAATTAGGAACAATAAATAAATAGAAGGAAGACCAGGAGAGTATAAGAAGGGGAGGGAAAGACAAAGTACTGGGGACTGAAATGGAGCAAATTATACCCCATGCCAAAATGAGCCCTGCTATTATAAATAACTACAAAGCACTAATAAAAACATTAAAAATAAAAAATTTTAAAAGCAGTGGCTTGTTCCTTGTTGCTACATGCAACAGAGGCTTTCTCAGCCCTGTTTGCTATCCTCTCAGTGGAACCTGATACACGGATTTCTCCTTCCTGGGTCTTCCATGGCAACACAGCCTCCTGTCTTCCCTCCTTCTCCCTGCTTATCTCCTCAACCTCTGCAGCCAACTCATTTTTTCTCTTATCTCTTGGCACTGATGCTGCCCAGGGAAGGGGTGGAAGCACTCTGTCAGTCCACATGCTCTCCACAAACCTCAACCTGTTCCACTGCCACCTCCACAATGATGCCCCACAGAGCAGCTTCCTTCACCCCTTACCAAGCTCTGCACTAATGCTTCAACACCTGCCCCATTCCTGCTTCCTCCACAACCCCACCCACCCAGCTCTGCCTCCTGGACACCCCACCTTGTGTTTTCTTTTCTTTCAGATCCTCATCTCTCTAGCCAGAATAATCTCTGTTCCCACACCCTTTATTTTTTTTTTACTTATTTATATGCGGTGCTAAGACAACTCCATTTTTAATTAGGTTATTTATTGTCTTTTTGTTGGTGAGTTGTAAGAGTCCTTCATATATTCTGCATACACATCCCTTACTAGATAAAAACTTTGCAAGTTCTTTCTCCAATTCTTTAGGTTGTCTTTTCACTTGACTTGATGACACAATTTGCAACACTGAATAATAATAATGAAGTCTATGCCAGGCACATAGCCGTAATCCCAGCAGCTCAGGAGGCTGAGGCAGGAGAATGTTGAGTTCATAAACCAGCCTCAGCAATTTAGTGAGGCCCTAAGCAGCTCAGTGAGACCTTATCTCTAATTAAAATATAAAAAGGGGCTAGGGGAATGTTGCTCAGTGGTTAAGCACCCCTGGGTTCAATCCCTGGTACCAAAAAAAAAAAAATTGAAGTTTATTCCTTTTATAGAAGTTCATTCTTCTTATAGTCAAATAATACTCCATTGTATAGACATACAGACATACCCTTTGTGTTTATTCATTCATCAGTTGATGGACATTGGGTTGCTTTCACTTTTTAGCTATTCTAAAGAATGCTTCTATGAACATTTGTGTACCAGATGTTGTGTAGACTTGTGTTTTCATTTCTCTTGGATAAATGCCTAGGAATGGAAATGCTAAGTTATTTGCCAAAGAGGCTGCAGCATTTTACATTTCCATTAGCAGTCTGTGAAGTTTCTGATTTCTCCACATCTTCACCAATACTTATTACCTAACTTTTTTTATAGCTATACTAGTAGATATGAGGTGATACCTCACTGTGATTTTAACTTGCTTTTCCCTGGTGGCTAATGATGTTGAACATCTTTTCATGTACTTATTGGTCATTTATGTGTCTTCTTTAGAAAACTGTCTATTCAAGTCATCTCTCCATTTTTAATTAGGTTATTGTCTTTTTATTGTTGAGTTGTAAGAGTCCTTCATGTATTCTGCATACACATCCCTTACTAGATATAAAATTTGCAAGTTCTTCCTCCAATTCTTTAGGTTGTCTTTTCACTTAACTTGATGACATAATTTGCAACACTGAATAATAATCATTAATAATAATAATAATAATAATAATAATAATAATTTGAATGCTAAAATTCAATATACCTGTTTTTTCTTTTGTCACTTATGTTTTTAGTGTTATATCTAATAAAATTTTCCCTAAACCAAGGTCATGAAGGTTTATTCCCAGGTGTCTTCCACAAGTTTCACAGTTTTAGCCTTTACATGTGTGTCTACAACCCATCTTGAGTTTATTTTTGTAGGAGCTGTGCATAGGCTTAGTTTTTTTTTTTTTTTTGTATATAAGCTACATATTCATGAATTATAGAGCATCTCTTTACATCTTCCAGTCTTCTACAGGGTACTAACCCACTCCTCCTCCCCTCTCCTGTGCTCTATGAACTTATTCTTGGGAAAACTGGCCCATGAACTTATTTTTCTGAAACTATTCAGTCAATACATGATTGTTAAATTTCATCCAGAATATGTATCCTTGCTTTGCAAATAAAAAGTGCACTGGGGCAGGGGAGAAAAGATATCCCTGGTGTCATATCTAAGTTTAATACATAGTGCATTTATTTGTCATACTGCTGAACAATGTATCTCTATTTCAACCTTCTATAGGAAAAAAAATCAGTTTATTTTATTCATAACATAATCCAAAGGAACTTTTTTATCTTTGATTTGTAAAACATGTACAGCATATAATTTTCAACTCTTCTGTGCTTTTGAGATGCATTTCTGCCTTAATATTTTTGAATCAAATTAAATATTTAGCCTTCAATATTGTTCTGAAATATAATTTCAGAAATATATTTTTTCTTAGGCTTATTATGCTAATTTAACTTCAGGTATCTTTAATTGCATGAAATACCATCTTAATGCTGATTTTATAATTTACAATATTGTATTACGCTACATTTAAGTTGGGTGTATTTCTAAAACTACAGAATTAAACATAAACCAATTCAGTTGGTTCGACATCCAAAATTCAGTTGGTTCAACATCCAAAATTTTTAGAGATAAAAATTTCTTTCAATTATTGCAATAACACTTTCATTAGGTAAATGGGTTTGAAACAAAATGGTTGTTTACCAAAACATAAGCAATCATCAACCACCTGTACTTCCATCTTCAATTAAATTAATTTTTAAAATTTACTAAATTTACCTTAATGATCTTTTAAAATTAAGTTTAGTAGTTTCACACTCTATCAATATTATGCTTTATCAGATTTCCAAAATTTCTGAATGAGAATTTTGCTTGCAAAACTAGACATTTAGAGCTAAATGACAATTATAAGTATTCTGTATCATTAACTTAACATGAATTCAATTTTATAAACACAAATAAGTAGTATATTTGTAAACTCAATTATTTTTTTACATACTGGGAAAAGAGAATTATCCTATGCCAATGGCTATTAGAAAACAATAGATTTGAACTGTCACAACTTGCAAGAATCTTGAGTTACATGATTCTTGATTCTCTTTGATATCATAAACTAACAGACCTCTAGGACGTGTGCGATTTTAATTATCTTACAGCGAAAGGAATTGAAATCAAGAAAGACTAATGATTTTTTCCATCATGAAGAAAATGACTTGAATTATCTTAACCTACATTACTGTGAAATACTGAATTTTGTTAAAGATGTTCACTCGCTAGTAAGAAGGACAACACCCAGCCTTTCTGTTAGGTCTCCACATTCCTCTTGATTTTCCTTCCACTTCACGTGCTTCCCTTTCTTCCAACTTACAGGGTCATCTCTTCCATCATTCCTGCTTTGCTCACCCAAGCCACCAACTTCCCTCCTGGCCTCCTTGCCAGGGTCAAGGTGATTCACCCAGCATTCTGTCCTTCCATTGTACTCTCTTCCAGTTTTATAGTTTGAAAATTGTCTGCTGCTTTTTTAAATTATAGTGTCTATAGCCTCTTGCTTTAAGGTTCAGACTAAGCCCACCCTGTACAGACCCTTCCTCATGCTCCAACAGTGTTTCAGAGAGTAAATAAATGATCTACAGCATTCCTCTTTGGGCCAAACTCTCATACACTTGGACTCCACTCAGGTCTGTCTCCCTGCTGTCAAGGATCAATCCACCACCAGAAGTCACCACTTTATCAAGACTTTCTAATTTACCCAAGGAGGTGAATTTCTACTGAGTCATTGCATGAGTCATAATATATGTCCCCTGTCACCCCATTCCTGTCACTTAGAGCAAGTAAAACTACATTCTCCAGGACTCAGTTTCCTCAAGGGTAACATGAAGGGAACTCTTGTTTCTAAATGACTTTGAATCCTAACACACTATCAACTTTCTCATTTCCAGGCTTACGTTTGCCTTTCTTGTTTTCATGATTTGCAGAAGTGAAAAGACACCTAAACTCAAGTACCTGTTCATGTGAATTGGTAACTATTTGCCTTTCAAATGAGGGTGAACTATTTTTTTCCACCTTTAAAATATACTGTGAACATCATCTCCATTTCTGAACTGCTCCACAGTGTTTTTCTAACTATAGTGTTTGTGCTAAATGTGAATAGACCTGCAAATTAATGCAGTTTAGCTCACTCGAAATCCAGATTGGCAAGTTTCTTTCTCTGAACCCAGCCTAACAGGAGAACAGGAGTCAGTTTAGAAGGCATAGCTGTGTTGAATGAGGGGAAGAGGTCTGTGTTCATTTGTGTATTACAACCTGATAATAGAATACATATATTTTTAAAGAGCTTTAAAAAAAACTGTAAAATATTGAACTAAGTAGATTTTAATCATTCAAGAATATATTTTCAGTGCTATAGTAGCTAGGCCAGTACTATTGTTTCCCTCACTTAATAGATAAGGAAACAGGCAGAGATAATTTGACATGCCTAAAGCCACCTAGGCTTCAATCCAACTGTCTGGCTCCAAAGCATGTGTTACTCAACTTGAAATCAAGTGAAATGGTATTTCTGATGCATATTATTAACTAAATGTGACAGAAAAATCATGGCCTTGATTTTGTTTCTTTGCAGCTCTTTATTTTTTTAAGCACAAAAAGTCACTGTCTGAAAAAATCCATTTTGTTTCATCAATGTGTGACTCTGATTGGTGATACTATACTCTTTGCTAATGGAAAGAGAGGGGAAAGCCACCTTCGAATATGATAAATAAGCAAAAGAAAACTTCCATACTGTGTTACCAACTGATCAAAGATAATTCTGCTCTGGCAAGAAGTGAAATTGGTAGTTCAACTGTAATTGTGTGAAAGAGAAAGGGAGAGTAATCAACAAAATTTAGAGGGCATGACTAAACAGGACTTGGGCTAGTATGGAGATCATCTGGATGCATCCTCTACTTTCCAGCAAATTAAGTTAAATCAGCAACATCTGACATTTCAAAAGGACTTCCATATAGGGGATTCACCACTTTTTACAATGGTTAAATTTTCAATATTTAATAAAAAAGATCTTTATAACAGTTTCAAAACCACCCCCCACAGCACTATATAAAGTGGGCAAAACTACTGTTCTATTAAAAATGGAACTGATATTTTTTTAAAAAGGCATCAGATTGGCAAAAACGGCTCTAATCTGAGCAAAAAGATTTATTTCGATTTGTATTTATGTTGAATCTTTCCAATAATGATCAAATTTTGCTACTGTCCTAACCTCCTCAACAAAGCTAAACAATCCATCACTTCTCTTGCACTATCCGGTGACGCCTAGCTGTGGAAGAAGGTGGGAGAAACGGGTGGTGGTGTTGGTCACCTACCAGCTGCTGTTAAAATCTGTCAACTGGCAAGTAAAGTCTCCTGATTTGTGAGCAATTTCCAAAAGGAAAAAAAAAAATCAAAAGTACCATCTGGGAAGTGGGAAGAAGATACCACTTGGCAAAAACGTTGCAGAAAACACAGGCAAACACAGAAACACACACAAACACATCAATGTGTGTACACACACACACAGAAACACAATGGTCTCAAGATGAAGCTATCAACCCCCTTCTACTACTAAAATTTTTTTTCCAACTAGACTAACATGGAAAGTGAGGTCAGGGAGTTAGTGGGTGATAGAACAGCTGGATTCTATTGATAGCTCCATTGCTGACTCATTACCCAATTTCAAGCAAACCACCTGTTATGAATTTAGGGCACAGTTTATCAATTTGCAAAGCAGGTGTGAGTATTCTCACCTTCCACAAATCATGAAGCTCATTTAAATGAGGATTTCAAAGAACTGTGCTATTCTGGGAATAGAATTCCAGAAAGGAAGTGTAATATATCATTTTTAGAGTTCCACGTGCTCTCCATACACTTGTCAAGAATCTTCACAATCAAGCAGAAACCACCAGTGGGCACTGCTATTTGTTCACACAGGTGCAGAGGGAAAGCTCAGAGCCTATTCCCATTGTGCAGTATGGCTGCCCAAGAATCGGAAGAATATGAGGCTCTTTATGTCTCCTTTCTCTGCACATTGAAGACTTTACTCCAAAAGGACCACTTCATTCCTACTTGTGATGCTCAACCTGGTCCTTTATGGGAACTACTTAGATACGGATAATTGTGCAAAGTACCACACTCTGCTTAAAACTCTGGCTTCAGGCTGAATTTTGCAGAGGAATAGACATAGCTACTTGTACTTTTCTTCCTTTCTTTTCCTCTTTCTGGAGCTAAGGATCAAATCCAGGTCTTGTGTACACTGGTCAAGTGCTCTATTACCCAGTTACAGCCCTGGTCCTACTTCCACTTTTAAGAAATAGGTCCCATGGGGCTGGGGTTGTGATTCAGTTGAAGAGTGCTTGCCTGGCATTTGTGAGGCACTGGGTCCAATTCTTGGCACCACATATAAATAAATAAAATAAATGCCCATTGAAAACTAAAAAATAATTTTTATAAAAGGATAAGACATATCAAAAAATAACAACAGAAGCCTGCAAAGAAAAGTAGTTAAATTTTCATTAAAAACATTATTAGCAATAATGCTGTGAAATAAGATTAAGCAAACAGGTAATCATGTTAATGTTGCTAGGATCTGAGATATTCAACATTAGAAAAAAGAAATGTGAATAAAAATTCAGACAAATAGAAAACTTGTAATCCTAAATCTGAATTTAAAATATAAGTATGAACTCAAGATGTAAAAAAAAAAGAAAAGAAATAGTTCCCAAAATTTGATATTGAAATATTATATATTTGTCTTTGATTATATCTGGTAAATTCCATTGTTTATCCTGCTTCTTTTTAAATTTTTACTTCAATAAAAAGTTTATATACTTAGTATATAAACTAAGTTTCAAGTTCACATTTACACATTAATCTCGAAGTTCCCTCTTTAAAATGGTCTTTAAGTTCATCCAAAACAATAGTGGCATTTACAAATAAAAATAAGAATTATTTCAACACCAGTTGTACTACAGAATAACAAAACTTCAGTGTTCCAGAATGTTAATGTTTTGATGACTTTCTCCATTGAGTCATAAAACCTGTCCTCCTTGATCAGTCCTTTGAAATAATTCTTAATCCTACTTTGGCAACTACAATGCACTTGGAAATCTATTTCTAAAAATTCTCCAACTTACATAAAAGTTTAGATAAACAAAGAACCAGTGGTTAATTATTTATACAGGGAGTATAATATTGTGATGAAGAGCCAGGCAGTCTACATTAGAATCCTGCTTTGCCAAATAGGAGCTGTGTGACCCTGGCTGTAAGGGCTCCGTGCCTCAGTTCTCTCTTTTGTAAAATGGAGTTAATACTTATAGAATTGTTGGGAGAATTAAGTGAAACACTTAGAACTGCTTGATACCCAGTGAGCAAGCCTTCAGGAAATGATAGTGATCCTGATCTCATCATCATTACCAACCCCACCACACCATTCACTGTAACCCAGAAAGTGCAGAACCCCTGACAGGTTCTGAATGAAAGGCTGTAAGACAAGGAATTGAAGTCAGAGGTCAAAGAGAAATGACTATCCATCTCACTGCATGCACAATATAACTGAGCACAAATTCTGCCTCCCAAAGCCCAGCCACACCAGGATGGACACAGTGATGACCCCAAAACGAAGGGCAGCTCAGATGGCACATCACAACCTTCAGTGACAGGAAAGATGCAGGCAGCACTTCTTCTTGATGTATGTAACTCAGAAGTTTCTTCTTCCTAAGGTTCAAATCCCACATTGGGCACAACCCTCAGCAGTGAGGGAGTATGCGATAAAAATGGGCAACTTTTCAAAGATATACCGGCTGCACAAAGCTCAAAATTCCTTCTGAAATGAAAGGCTCTTTTCAAGCAGTTTGGGGAAAGTGAAAGGGAAAACAGAGGAACCTGAATTAAGCATGGCTGACTGGAGACTTCTGAGGAGTGTTTCTGACAGGTACCCACATCTGAGCCAACGGGAAGATCAAGGAGCATGCACTCCCAACACAACATAAAACAAGCACGGTTGTGTCACTATAGCACCAAAGGACAGTTATTTAGTGATGTGGCACCTGTGAAGGTATCACTATAGTGCATGAAGCCTAGATTGAAATACAGAGAATGACCACCTTGAGCTTCAGTCTCAAAAACAGAATAGAATATTATAATGAGAGAAGGATGAGGTTAAGCATTTCTATCAGCCAATGAAACAGGGGCACCAACCGATCTGAATGGCCTAAGGATGTAAAAGATTTCTTTATGCCTGCCTTTGTCATGTGTCCTTATGAACAGATTAGAGCCCTTATTTAAAAAAAAAAAAAAAAAAAAAAGCTTATGTGCAAAATTCACTGAATTTGCTCTCCTTTTCTGCCCTTCCACTTCCTTCCCAATGAAGGTGCAGGTTTAGAGCCATCAACCAGAGAATGAGTGACCTCTCCAGTCCAGATCATAGTCCTCCTTCTTGGGCTCAAATTTTGAGATGGTCAGAGTCATTTCTCTTCGCTGGTACCACATGGACACTACTAGGTCCACATTCATTTTGGAAATCGCAGCCAGTAGAGGTGCAGCACCGTCAGGGCTGAATTGGGATGTGAAGCAATCTACTATACCTTAGGGATAAAGTCACAGAAGCTAGAGGACAAACCAGAAAAGAGGCTCAATGTGTTCTCTGAGAATGTTTCCCCACCTGTCCTATTTTTTTTCTGTTTTATCAATGCATTATAATTAAACATAACAGGGGGATCTGTAATTACATATTCATACATGCACACAATGTAACAGTAAAATTTAGTCAATTTCATTCCCCAGTACCTCCCCTTTCCCTTCTCTCCTCCTCCATCTGGTCCGCTTCCTCTACTCTACTTGTCTTCTATTTTCATGAGATTGCCCAGAGAGAGAGAGAAAGAGAAAAAGGGAGGGAGGGAGGGAGGGAGGGAGGGGGGAGGGAGGGGGAGAAAGAGAGAGAGAGAGAGAGAGAGAGAGAGAGAGAGAGAGAGAGAGAGATACATACACAGACCCCTATTCCCCCTTCATATAAGGAAAAACATATGACCCTTGAATTTGAGTTTGACTCATATTGCCTAGCATGAGTTTTTCAGTTCCATCCATTTACCAGCCAAAAACATAATTTCATTCTTCTTTAAGACTGAATAAAACTCCATGGTGTGTGTGTGTGTGTGTGTGTGTGTGTGTGTGTGTACCACATTTTCTTTATCCATTCATCCACTGACAGACACCTAGGCTGGTTTCATATAGTTTGGCTATTGTGGATTGTGCTGCTATAAGCATGAGTATGCATGTGTCATTATATTATGCTGACTTTAATTCTTTAGAATATACTGAGAAGTGGTATAGCTGGGTCATATGGTGGTTTCCTTCCTAGTTTTGTGAAACATCTCCATACTGACTTCCATGGTGATTGCACTAATTTACAATCCCATCAACAGTGTTCCTTTTTCCCTATATCCTTCCCAGCATTTATTATCATTTGTATTATTGATGGTTGCCATTCTTACTGGAGTGAGGATGTAACCTCAGTGTAGTTTTGATTGGCTTCCATTTTTTTAGTTAAATAAATTATGGCCTAATTTCAGAGAAAAAGATTAAATTTAAAAGAGCATTAAATGGACAGAGAATTTAGTTATACAAATGATAAAAAAGACAAAACCATTGTGAACAATTTTGGGGAAGCACACAACATTTAAATGTCTAAAACATGACAAAGAAATACTTTAAAGTCTGACAGATCAAGGAGACAAAAAGCAACTGAAAATATGAATACAATTAATAGCTACATGTACATCAAACTTCATCCTTTAAAAGCAAAGAACATAGTTTCAAGTGTCACAGTATTTATAATACATTTGGTCATCAAGGAAAACCCAGCACATTACTAGAAGGAAAAACTACTACTCATTTCTTCCTAAGAATGCCTAAGCTCCTAAGGTATGCCAGAATGTGCACCTTTGGCGTTACAGAGGTGACCAAGACAGATACCATACTGCTTCCACAGAGCTTAGAAACTAATGAAAGAAATAGAAGTAAAACTGGATGCTACATTTTGAATGTGTCCCCTTCAAAATTCAATGCCACTGTGACAATAAAGAGGTGGGGTCTTTAAAAGGTGATTAGGCCATAAGAGCTCCTCCCTCATGAATGCAATTAGGATTTACAAAAGAGGCTTCAGAAAGAGGTCGGTGAGCTTGTTCTCCTGCTTATCCACTTTCCGCCAGGTGAAAATGCAGTAAGAAGACCTTCATCAGACACCAGATGTGAACCTTGATGATGGACTTCTCAGCCTACAGAAATGTGAAAATTAATTTCTGCTCTTCATTAATTTCCTGATCTCAGGCATTTTGTTATAGCAGCACAAACTAAGACAATGGGTCCTACAACACAAACAACACAGTTTGAAATATACTTGGACCTGGAAAATACATGGGTCAAGCAAACCCCTCCCACCCATGTAATCCATGTGATACTTAAGGAATAGCTGCAAACCAAACAGAAGGATAGGAAGAAAGAGCTCCTAGAAACGTGGAGGGTTTAGATATGACATAACATATGATAATTTATTCTAAGGCATATAAAAGAGGAAAAGCTACCCAATTTCTTTTATGAAGACAGCAAAGTGTAGCAAATATGGAAAGTCATCACGGATAACCAAATAAAGTTTGTCTCAAAGATTCAAGGATAAGCCAGGTAAGGTGGCACACCTGTAATTCTCACTACTTAGGAGGCTATTGACAGGAGGATAATAAGTTTGAAGCCAGACTGGACAACTTAGCCTAAAATAAAATTTTAGCCTCAAAAATAAAATTTAAAAGGACAATGGGTGTAGCTCAGTGGTACAGTACTTGCCCTAGATATGCACAAAGTACTGGGTTCAATCTCTAGTATAGAAAAAAAAATTCAAGAATAGCTTGATATAAGCAATTAATATACCACATAGGATTTGATCCAAATCGAAAGATAAAGAGAAAATTTTATTGTTCTCTCTTAACAGGGGATCTGTAAGTGACTATGGTAAGATTGCAGAATACAAAGTTAATACTCAAATTCAATTGCTTTCCTATGTACCATCAACAAAATTAGAATATACTAACAATTAATTTGAGATTAAACATATAATGCCATTTTGATAAGCACCCTAACAAATGAAATACTTAGAGTTAAGTACTTTTCCAATGGCACAATCCATAAAATAAATAAATGTTAAACTGAATTTCATCAAATCAAAAGCTGCTGCTCTTCAAAAGACTTTTCAAACCACAGACTAGGAGAAAGTATTTGCAAAAGATATAGCTGATAAAGGATTGTTTTCCAAAGTACACAAAGAACTCCTGAAACTCAGCAATAAGAAAGCAAGCAACCCTTAAAAGTGGGCAAAATATCAGATAGACAACTCACACTGGCCTACAGATGTAAAATTAAGCAAATGAAAAGATGTCCAACATCATGTCATTAAAATTGTAAATTAAAACAATGAGATACCACTACATACCTATTAGAGTGGTGAATACATACCTATTAGAGTGGTGAATACTAAGAATGTGAATCAAGAATTCTCATTCACTGCCGGTGGGAAAGCAGAATGGAGCGGCCACTTTGGAAGATAGTTTGGCAGTTTCTTACAAAACCAAGATTTTACTGTATGATTCAATAATCATGCTCCTTGGTATTCACCCCAAACACTTATGTCCACACAAACAGTTGTACATGGAGATTTATAAACATCTTTATTCATAGTTGCCCAAATTTAGAAGCAACTAATGCCCATCAGTTGGTTAATGGATAAATTAATCTGGAAGACCCAGAAAATGTAATATTTCATTACACTAAAAAGAAGTGACTTATCAAGCCATGAAAAGACATGGAGAAACCTTACATATATACTAAGTAAAAGAACAATCCAAAAAGGCTGTATATTATATGATTCCAACTATATGACATTTTGGAAAAGAGAAAACTATGAATAGAGTAAAAAGATCAGTGATTGCTAAGGATTGGGAACAGAAGAGAGGATGAACAGTCACAGCACTAGGGAATTTTAGGTCAGTATATGTTATTATATTGATGGATCAATATTATCATATCCTGGTCAAAACCTACAAAATACATAGTATCCAGAGTGAGCCCTAATGTAAACTGCACTTAGGATGATAATAACGTGTCACAGGGCAGGCTCACTGATCGTAACGAACATATCACTGCAGTGGAGGATGCTGATGGTGGCAGGGGTGGATGGGTGGGGCGAGAACGGGTGTATGGGAACTCTATACTTTCTGATCAATCTTACTATGGGCTTAAGATTGCTCTAAACATAGTTTATAAAATAAAAAATAGTTTTATAAAATAGTTTATAAAATAAAAACCAAAAAGCTACCCTCATTTTCCATAACTTTTATTTTAAGGACAATACATATATATCACTTTTCTTAGATGAAAGAGTAGTAATTAGGAATAAGAAAACCCCAGTCTCTTGTCCCACCTCTCAACTCTGCTCCTCAGAAGCAAACACTTGAAACTCTTTGAACTGATTCTTCTCATATTTACCCCCATTTTGCTAAGTATATTTACACCACTATTTTTCACTTATCAAGATCTATTTTACACAAATCCCACTGTCTTCCCCCTTCATCCCCATAGACCCTGTAACATTTTTAGTTAAATCAAAAGTTGGTGTTTATAGTATTATGACCACAAAAGTACCATTCACATTTGAATTACTTTACTGATACTTATGAAAGGGCCACAGAAAAAATGGAAAATTGTCCACATTCCTAAATAGGCATAGTTAAAAGATATCACTGCTATCCCTAATTTCTACATAGGATTAATAAAACAATTTTCTTAGAATCGAATAAATAGTTTCCCATATGAACTTTAGAATCCAACATTTCATTCACGAAAATGAATACCAATGTTTGGTTGAAAAGTGGGTAATTAGGACAAGCTTCACAAAGAATCAAGACATTGCAATTTTTAAGAAAAATTGCACATCCCACAAAAATCTGAGTAAAACTTTCCTTTATGTTGTCGGCCAATTCCTAAATGGTACATATGGTTAAGTAAACTAACAGCAATGAGGCTAAAAAGCCAAGCACAGACTTTATCATGTTTGTGGGGAGACATAAGTCAGAGGTGAAATTCTCCTAAGGAAAATGAATACCTGGACTTTCAGTTGAAATCTCAGAGGCACAACACCTTAGGAATGAGGGCCATCCTTAGGAATAAAGGTGAAGATGGAGATAAACCTGCCCCAACAAAGCCTGAAAAACAACCCTTGAAAGTATCCAGGTGATCCCCTGGGATTCTAGAAGAAAAATTAGTCTTCTTTGGAGGAAGACAAAATCATCCAGAGCCTCTACAATTTTTGATCCACAATGTCTGGATTTGGATCACAAATTACAGGACTTATGAAAAAAATAAGTATCAAATGAAAATAAAAATCAAAGAAACAGTCAATAGAAATAGAACCACAAGTGATTCTAATAATAGAATTATCAGACAAGGACTTTAAATTATTAAGATTAATGTATATGGGGACTGGGGCTGGGGCTGGGGCTCAGTAGTAGAGCACTTGCCTAGCATGTATAAGATACTGGATTCAATCATTAGCACCACACATAAATAAATAAAATAAAGGTCCATTGACAACTAAAATATATATATATTTAAAAAATGAATGTATTTAAGAACATAAAAGAAAGGCCAAAAATTTAAATAGAGCTCCAGAATCTATTTTTTAAAGATAGAATCAAGTGAAAAATCTAGAGCTTAAACCCATTCTAAAACTAAAATTAAAAATTCAACTGAGGCAGTTAGACAATGGGGAGCAGAAGTTACCAACCTTGAATCACATTTAGAAAAACATTATAAAAAAAAGAGTACAAATAGCTTAGAAATGTATCTGTGTATAACAGAAATTCTAGGAGAAAGGAGAATGTGAAGGAATTGTGGTCAAACATTCTCGAAAATGAATGAAAGCATTAAACATATATGCAAGATAAATAAGAAGCAAACCACACATAAACACATCATGGTAAAACACTTAAAAAAAAACAAAAAGAAAGATAATTCATTAAAAAAAAGTCAGAGCAAAACAACATACTAGCTTCAAAAGAGCAACAATAAGACTGAAGTCTAAATGTTCAACACAAAATATGAAAGTTGGAAGACAATGGAATGATACATTTAAAGTGCAAAATTCAAAACAAACTACCAATTCTGAATTTTATATCCAGTGAAAATAGACGTCAAAAATAAAAACACATTTCAAAAACAAAAATGCTGAAACATTCACAACCAACAGAATGTCACTACAAGAAGTATTCAATAGAATTTTAAAGCTAAAGGAAAATGATCCCATAAGGAATTATAGAAGTGTAGAAAGAATGAAGAACCAAAGATTGGCTAAATATACAAGAAAACTGGTTTGTGTTTTGTTTTTGTTTTTGTTTTTGTTTTGTTTTGTTTTTGAGACAGAGTTTCATTATGTTGCCCAGGCTGGTCTCAGGCTCCTGGGCTCTAGAAATCCTCTAGGCACATACCAGAGTGCCTGGCAAGAATATCGACTCTTTAGTTATAACACTCCTACCATTAGAAGAAATTTTTACCTACTCTACAAGGAATCTATTAGAAAGAGTTTATCTTTTAGGGCACAAACTAACCCAAAATCTAAGAAAAGACAGAAATCTTCAAAAGATAAAGACACTAGAACATGTTAATCTGAAAGAGACACTGGACCCCTGACAAGCCAACAATTAGGCTAAAATTATTGACAGGCTACTAAAAACCAAGTATGAGTTAGCGTAAGAATACAAAACTTAAGAGCTGCCTACACAGTAGAAATCCACACTCATGAACTCTTCCAACCATGCTCACTGAATGCTAGTTAGAAAGACTGGAGACCGAGAGATAGACAATAGAAAGCCTCCCTCTTAGTCCATACTTAGGAAATAGCAGCCATGGTGGAAAAGGTGGTAAGTCTGCACAGATCCTTCTCCACCTTCACTAGGAAACAAGACACATAAATCACTGGGAAAAAGACAGAAAATCCTCTTGGCTTTATGGCACAAATGAATATGTCTGCAGTCAAGGAGACAGAACAGAAAAAATCTACTCTACCACTATAGAGGGGCAGGAATACTTCCTGGGTTCAGATCATTAAATGTCTCCTACTTCTGGGGAAAAGGGAAGATTACTGAGGGGCCACATCTGTGAAATCCAGGGAGCTAACTTTCCTAAGACCAAACCTGAACCAGAACAATAAAGGACACTATGACAGTCTACCTACCTACTAGCAAGTGTCAATCACAAAGAAAAAGAGTCTACTGCATGGAGTGTGTCAAGAGTCTGGAGACAGACCTGTGATGTGCATACCAAAAGAGAAACTTTAAACTAAAAGTGGAGCAATGTTAAGAAAAAGTCCTCTGACAAACAAGCCCTATCCTATGTACCAACACTAGAAAAATTGAGACAGGACAGTGATACATAGAAGCTAACCATAGCAATAACAAACCTAAACCCAGCTCAAATCCTGGCTATTTTGATTCACACAGGGAGACAGGGAAGTTAAAATAACAAGTATGTTAGAGACTAACCAAAATTATAGATAACTTGCACTATCAAGTGAGGTTTTTTAGAGATGGAAACTTTAAAATGACCCAAAGGAAATGGTAAAAATGAAAAATACTATGAGATGAAGAATCCCTTTAATGAAATCAGCATTAGATGTAACACAACTAAGGAAAGAATCTAAATATTTCAAAACAGGTCAACAATAATCACCTCTACTGAGACATAAAGAGGAAAAAAAGAACTAAAAATATTTTTTCAAAGAATCAAATACACAAGAACCATAATCAACATCTAAAACTATAACATAGGCAAAATTGGAATTCCAGTAGAATTAGAGAGATTAGTCCAAGAATATTTGTAAATAATTTCCAAGAGTTTCCTAAAACTAATGAAGGAGAGTAAACTACTTAAAAGGTTCAGAAAGCCCAAATGCAGATAGTTAAATACACACATACCTCACATTCAAACTGCTAAAAAAAATAAGGTTAAAAAAAAAATCTTGAAGACAGTCAGAGAAAACAGGATACATTACATATGTAAGAAACAAAGAATAATTATGATAGACATTTTATCAAAAATGGTGTAAACCACAGTCATACCTTTAAAGATGTCAGAATTGGGTTTAAGTCATCTCGCTGTTTGTTTTCTATACTCATTCTGTATGTTTTTTTCCCTTTATCTCTTCTCTTGACTTTCAGATTCTTAAATACTTTTACTAATCAGTTTTTGCTTCTAAGAGCTTTTCAGTTATACATTAAATGTATGTGGAATAAACATTCTACTTAAAATATAAGTATTGTCATACCAGATAAAAATAAAGAAAACCCAACTCAATTCATAAGAGATCCATGTCATGATAAAACTGGAAAGAAAAAAATCTATCATGTATATGATAATCAAAGGAATACAGTAGTCATATTAATATCAAATAAAATAAACTTTAAGGCAAACATTATTATTCAAAATAAGGCTATTTCATAATGATAAAATGGTCAATTCAATAGGAACATATGAAAATCCTAAATAATATAATTTTAGGGTTTGAAATGTAGCTCAGTGGTAAAGTGCTTGCCAAGTATACACAAGGCCCTGGGTTTGATCCCCGGCACATTGGAAAATAAAAATATAAATTCAAATTAGATAAAAAATAAAATATGTAATCATACTTTAAGATCATGTCACTTTTCTACTAAAATCGATATACAAAGATGAATATCAGATTACATAAAAATTAAACATAATTATCCAAATTGCCTTAAGGATTTGAGTATGTGTTTATATTATATGTGTGTAAATATATATATATACATTTATACATTTATGTGTGTGTGTGTGTGTGTATATATATATATATATATATGATAAAACTCATATATATTCCCACAGGATGTGCACTATTGTTAACATGGGATGTTTACTAAAAGTGAAATAGATGCCATAAAAAGCATGATTATCAATATCAAATGCCAAAGATTAAAATCACCAGAGTATGTCTTCCAGCCACAGTGCAGTTAAACTAGAAATCAATAAAATAAAAATAATCAGAAAAACATTTGGATCAAATTATAAACTAGGTTGAACTTAATTACAACAGAAATACAATATTAACATTGTAGGGAGGGCAGCTCTGACATTTTAAAGGACATTTAAAGCTTTAAATATATATATACATATATATATATGAAAAATTCATACATTAGAAAAGATGGGACAGAAGAAGAAAGTCTGCAATAATTCTTTCTTACCCATTATCTCTTAAAGAAATTTAATCATTATTTCATTTCTTTTCACAAAGAAAACTCCAGTTCCAGATGACTTCATTGACAAAAACCTTCCCAATTTAGGAAGAAACAATACCAACTTTTCATAATAAGAAAACAGAAAAGGAAGTAAACACCACCCAATTGATATGATGAAACCAAGTATAACCTTGATATTAAAATCTGAAAAGGTCATTAAAACAAAGGAAAATAACAGGCCAATATCTTTCATGCACAAAGATGTAGAAATCATAACAAAGATATTTGAAATTCAGACCCTTTGATAAATAAGAAGAATAACACATCAGAACCAGGTGGGATTTACTCCAAGAATGCAATTAGTTTAAACCTTTGAAAATCAACAAACATAATCCACCCAGTAAGAGAAAAGAAGGAAAATATAAAATATCATATAGTTATTTCAATAACTGCAGAAAAAGGAAATAAATTGTATTGCTCATTCATGATAAAAGCTAGGAACAGAAGAAATTTCCCTAATCTATGATGACAAAATTTAGAACACTGCTTAGGGAGCAGGCATAGGGACCTATTCTGGGTCTTGGATGTGCATGTGTGGCCAAGAAAGAAACATTCTCCAAGAAACCCATTAAAGATGTTTGTACTCACTTCACTGGATATAAGTTACATTTCAAGGATGGGGGAAAGGGAGGGAGGGAGGGAGAGAGAGAGAGAGAGAAGGAAGGAAGGGAGAAAGAAGGAGGGAAAGAGGGAGAAAGAAAAGCAAGCAGAACACACACTAGAACAAGAATTGACTGACAGCTAACGGACTGGATATGGCATCAATGAAACAGATTGACAGACATGATTTTTTCAAGGAAAAGGGAAGTTCCATAGCTTTACAAAAACCAATGCAGAAAAAAGAAATTGCTCAAGAAATAGCATTTTGAAAAATATGGCCAACTGGAAAAGATAAGTTAGAACTTCACACCATACCATATAACAAAATGAACTCCCAAGAAAATAAAAAATTAAATGGGGGCAGGGGGAACACCAGTGGGCATGGTGGTGCTTGCCTGCAATCCCAGCAGCTTGTAGGGCTGAGGTAGGAGGATCAGACATTTAAGGCCAGTCTAAGCAACTTAACCATGCCCTAAGCAACTTAGTAAGACCCAATCTTGAAATTTAAAAAGTTAAAAGATCTGGGGATATAACTCAGTGGTAAAGCACCTCTGGATTCAATCACACTCCCCACCCCCCAAAAATACCACTCCACAATCCTCTCACCACCATAGCAAAAAGCTAGAAGAAAATGTAGCTGAAGTATTCCACTGACCAAACTTTGTATGCTTAATGCTCATTAAGAACTTGTCATAGGCCAGGTACCGCCACACTTTGCATGCAGCACAAGCTAAATAGAAGAAAAAGGTGAATAGATGGGAAAACCAGTGTCCCAGGCAAACAAGGAATACAGGAAATAAATTATTGGACCAGAACTCAAATCTAGATTTCTTTGGCTCATTTTCACCATGGAATCTTACTGCTTCAGAGTGAGGCCATAGGAAATGAGGATTGTATAAGGTTAACCTGGGATTTTACACTACCTTCTAGAATGTTCTGAAGGTAAAAAAGTAGATCACCACTATACCCCATGATCAGCTGACACCAAATGACAGCACGCGCATTTGGGGAAAAAAAATTTTTACAAAACGTGACAAAAGCTTAATTAAGTTATGATTTCTTTTGAGAGGAATTAAGATGAAGCCTCCACTATGAACAAAACCATGAGAAAGGAAACACATCAAGGCTTACCATCACTAGCCATTTATTCTTATACTACTTGCATCCTGAGACTTCGGCCACACGGATGCGGTTTCCCATGCAGGTGGTCACCGCCAAGCGGCGCAAGTGGCTCACCAACGCTAGCGACACAGGGTTTCCTAACATGCGCAGTGCTGGTGCTGAAGCCAACAAATCCAAACTCCCTTAGGAATTTAAAACTCACTTAGAAATGTCCAGCTTGATCCTGGGAGACACCCCCCTGGCCCCCGACTCCCGAGCCTATCAGCTACGCTTCACAGAGACTCCGCGCATTTAAAGAAGTGGCCTCTCAGGTGGACCCAGCCTGCCCCAGTAAGACCCTGGTCCGCGGTTTCCGCTGAGAGCGAGGAATGCTGGCTCTGAAATCAAATTGTGGAGGGGGGAGAGAAAAACACAAGCGCTCTTTTGGGAATTGAAAGGGAATCTCTATTATTTCCTGCCCCTCTCTTTCCTTGAAAAATGTAGAAAACTTTTAAACTAAACCCACCAATTTCAACATTTCCTGAGCAAATCTATGGGTTATGTTAGGAACTTGCAAAGACGGATAGAAGAATAAAGGATGGAAGTCCAGAATGAGAAGATGGAAGGACTATAGTTGCCCTCTGAAGAAACAAGGGTACAGGGAAAGAAAAAAAGAAATCTGTAGAAAATTTAAGTGGCGTGTATCATTTATTCTTACCTATTAGGGAGATTTTTTATTTTTAAAATCACTTTAGAAAATGAAACCATTGAGTTTTTTTACAGGTATTAGACTCTCTGATGTTCTTTCCAACTCACCAAAATAAGGAACCAAAAAAAAAAAAAAAAAACCGTTCAGGATTCAATATGAGCTCTCTATCAAGATTATCAGAAAAATTTCTTCAGGAACCATTAAATGTAATTTACAAAGTGACCCTGGGGTTGGGGGAACAACTCCCTTTGATAATCCAAGGTATCTCTAATAAATTAGGAGCCAAAGTGAAAGTATTTCTTTATTTGAAAAAAAAAATTAAAGAATCCCTTGACTTCTCCCCATTGCTGCATATCTGCAGGGCTTCAGACAGCAACCCTTTGATCGGGTTATGGTCAAGCCACCACCTAGAACTACGTGTTGCATCATCATTTTTAAATGACAAGGTAGGGATCTCTTCTTCATAGGGCCCCTGGAAAAGAGACCAGTGGCCCCTCCACTGGATCCCTTCTCAAAGAGTGGCACAGAGATTTTCCATGAATTAGATTCCACTCCAGCTACTGCCTGATCATAGAGCTAATTAGCAGAAGACTTGGGGTATTTGCAAATGTATTAGAAAGAAACACCTTCTCTGAATCTAGACCAATTTTCATTTTGCAAAAGACCACAGAAACAAAACAAAAAGAGCAGCAATATGAGAAAAAAAAAAGAAATGTATTCATTTCATGCCTAATTCTGTGCCTGGTTTTGCAGAGATTCTCACATTTAACTAGGCATTCTTATCCCCATGAGAAAAAGAGAGACATCTTCAGATTATTTTTCTACAAGATGCACATAAAAAAACAGTGGTGACTTTTGAACTCAGATGGCTCCAGAGGTTAGGGTCCTCATACATATAAATAACTGGGATAATTCAGAAATTGGGGCTCATCCATTCCCTGAAGAAAAGGATATAAAATTTCTCCATTTGTGTGTTTTCTTCCATGTTCCCAGATTCTTTCTAAAAATAGATACATTCTAATTCTGCTTGGTTGTCTGTTAAAATCTAAGCCTCAAAATTAAATCTTTTGTATTGCTACAATGTTATTCCTCTGCCTTCTTTCTAGTACATTGTAAATCCACACTCCTTACATTTCAATAACTTCTAGTTCCAATTATTGCAAGTCTAAAATCATCTCATTACAAACTTAGCCACTTAATTTGTGAATGCTGTCAGACTGAACCATTGGAAAGCAGGTATACCAAAACTTTTACAAGGTATTCATTCATTTATTCAACAAGTATTTATTGTCATGAAGCAAGCACCTGTAGATACCAGAGATACACCAGGGAAAGAAATGAATGGGAATGCCTGCCCTCTTGGAGACAGATAAGCAAGCAGATCTAACAGGCCAAAGAATGAAAAATAAGAAAAAATAAGGCATAGAGAGGGGATGTGGTGACTGGAGAAGAGAGGCAGAGTCGGTTTAAATTCACATGGTCAAGGAGTTCTTCAAGAAAAACACATTTGAGGCAAAACCTGATAGGTGTGAGGAAGCAAGCCCTGGAGAATTCTAGAGGTCAAACATTCCAGGCAGCTGAAACAGCTAGTGCTAAAGCCCAGGAAAAGAGCAGAGGGGGCCAGAGGTGCTGAAGCAGAGCTAACAAGTAGATGTCAGAGAGACAAGGAAGCTCAATTACTAAAGACCTTGCAGCTACTGCAAGGGCTCTGACTTTTATTTTAAATGAGAAGGAAATTTCTGATAGCAGAGAACTCACATGCTCAAATATATGATTTTAAAGGCATATTCTGAATGTTATGTTAAAAACAGATGACATGAGAGGAATGATGGGTACCGAGAAATCAGTCAGGAGGTTAGCATATGACACCCAAGTCTACATACATTCTTATGGCAAAACTCACATGATTTGCTGATAAAGTCTGTATGTATGGTGGTAGTTGGGCGGGATGACGATGCTGAGATTCTTGATCTGACAAATGACAGTAATTAAGTGGCCAATCAGAGAGACAAGACCAAGAGATATGCAGGACTTTGAGAGGAGGTTAGAAACTCAGATTTGGATGTATTAAGTTTGAGATGCTCACTAGATATCCAAGTAGAAGTGCAAACACACACTTGGATGGTGTAAGGGTAAGGTATAGACTCATCAGCATATGAATGAAATTAGGATTTGGTGGATACTGGGAAGAGAGACCCATCCTAAGGCTGATCCCCATATCACGATGACATTTAGAGGTCAGGGAGCTATTGACAATCAGAAAGGAGATCGGGGGAAAATGACCAGTTAAGCAGAAGAAAGTATTAATTTACTTACATTTGCAGTAGAACTGTGGCTCACTAAAGAATTATTAATAATTATTATTTGATGAATAATAATTTCCCACAATTTTTTAAATCTCACAATTTAAAAATTCCTTAATACAGATCCAAAAGGGCACCCCACCAAGATTTCTTTTGCCATATCCTCCTAAGTCATCTATGTTGCCCGACAAAGTCATGCCAGAAACTCAGCAAAGTTTAACCTTCCCACTAACTTAATTTGCAAAAGAGTTATCATGAATCTAGCATATGAAAGTCGCAGTACTAAATACAGTGGTGATGGAGTATCAGGATGATTAATAAATGATCACTGTTCTAAAGAGTTTACAGTCTTCAGGGAAGCTCACACGTGCACATTAGGAGTAATGACAAAGTTAATGTGGCTAAAATTAAAGTGATGTTTGAAACACATTTAGAGGCCAATTATTTATAGTTTGGCAGGAATTCCCTTGTCTTTTACAACATAACTTTTAAGCAAAAATATAATTGAATATTTCAAAGACTTAGTTGATGACAAATAAAACAAAGATTCTTCTATACTAAAAACAAATACCCTTCTCTCTGCTATATATAACATCCCTCCCATCTTAGCTAAAAGCCTCTTACAAGGGGCACCACTTATGAAAGTGACTTGGGTCTGTGCCTGCCATCAAAACTGAAGCATCCTCACTGAAGCATAGCTGCAGAGCCAAAGAGAAGTCATTGCTCCCTTGATCTTTTGTCCCTGGAGAATGCTCAAGAGATGTCACCAGAACATGCCAAATGGCTCCACAGGAGACATTATAATGATTTTACTCCAGTGAAATTGTCTGGAATGGGCCCGTCCACTGCTGCTCTGCGTGGTGATGCTGCAATGGCCTCACCTGTACAACAGGAGCTTAATCTCAGAGGCAGGATTCATATGTCTTGCCTCACATCTCAGAGAAACAGCAGTGAAGGCCAACACAATTACATTCACAATTCATTTTATCTTGTTATTTAGTTCATTCAGGCTGTTATAACAGAATGCCATACACTGGCTGGCTTATCAACAACAGAAATTTATGTCTCACAATTCTGGAGCCTGGAAAGTCCAATATAAGGGCATTGGCAGATTACCAGATCTCACCAGATACTATCTGGCGAGGGACAACTTGTCCTAAGAACAAGGCAAGGTGATCCTCTGGGGCCTCTTTTATGAAGGTACTGATACCATTCATTAGGGCAAAATTTCAGATATAATCCAGACCCCCAAGGCCCAGCTTTTAATACCATCACACTGGTAGGTAGATTTCAACCTGAATTGGGGGAGGTGGATATTCAAAAACATTCAGATCATGTCTTTTAAGTGTTCATTAATGCTGGATAGAGAAAACCAAGGCAAATCTTAAAATACTGTATGTTTGCCTTATGTCTTCCTAAGGCAAACAGAAATTGTCAAAAATCTTAAGAACCTTGGAGAGTGTCATTGGTAACATTCTTCCAATTTCTGTATTCTATAATTACTTGTAGGATATTCACAGGCTGATCATTTTCCTAAAGGTGATGAGATTCAGTAGAAACAGCTAAGATAGGTTTATGTGTGTTCCTTTAGTCATTCAATTTTTTTTTTCATTCATGAAACCAATGCTGCACTAAATGCTGGGAATGTAGAGATTTGTTTTTAAAGCACAAGTGCCTGCCATCCAACTTGGCATGGGCACATTTACTTTAAAAAAAAAAAAAAAAAGGTTACATGCAATATAAAATCTTCATTATTGAGAATTCTGTATAGTATCATAACGCTGAAGAGGAAGAAGTTAACTGCCAGAAAAAGGCAAAGAAGGAATGTGTGGAATGTGACAGAGGCTAGAAAAGAAGATAGGGAAAGTTTCCTTGAGAAGATGCTGCTTGAGATGACTCTTGGAAGATGAGGAAAGTTTGCCTTCCCTTTACACTCTCTACAATTTAGCTGGGTAGCCACAAGGTTCAGGAGAGGGAATTGAAGGTTTTAAATGCAAAATACACCTTAGTATTTCAGGGTACTGGATAACAGTGGGCCCAAATCATAAAAGGCTAAGTATCTTTCAAAGGAAATCATGCTGACATTCTTTATGTATGCAAAGATATGAAATATAATACAGAGTTTAAAATAAACATTCTGAGGGGAACCTAGAAGACAGATAGGAGATGGAACTAATATAAAAATAGAGAGACCAGTGAGGACATTATTGCGTCAAACCAAGCAGAACAAGATGTATATCTGGATTAAGGTATTGGAGCTAGAGAGAAATTGCTTATTACAAGATAAGACAGAATCAATAAGATTTGGTTTATACTTACCAAACTAAAGGTAGAATGGGGGAGCAGTGAGGGACAATGAGTTGAGATGGCCCTCAATCGGACTTTGATGCCTGGGTTTTCATAAATGGGATTTAAAAGGGAGATGATTAGTGAGACTT
The DNA here is from genome assembly GCA_020662805.1 of Glaucomys volans. Classification (NCBI taxonomy): domain Eukaryota; kingdom Metazoa; phylum Chordata; class Mammalia; order Rodentia; family Sciuridae; genus Glaucomys; species Glaucomys volans. Next base: position 835,857 of record JAJEJO010000204.1, on the reverse strand, counting down.
TAAACATGTTGAATTGCAACTGTATGATACCATCCCATGAAGGAAGTTGGATACCTGAGCGCAGAGCTCAAGAGATAGAGGGAAATGTGGAGTGGAAGCCATAGAAGAGAACGTAAGGGGGAAGAAAATATTTAGGAAACAGGCAAAGGAAAGTGAATGAAAAGACACAACTAGATGTGACAAAGAGAAAACCAGCACAAGAGAAGTCAGAACCCAGGTAAGGAACGAGTTTAGGGGAGGAACACTCAACAGTTTTTACTGCTAAAATAAGTCAATTAAAATGGGGGAGGGGGAGCCTGATTTTATGATTAAGCAATTCAGGTCACTGGCCACCTGAAAGGAAGAGGTTCATTGGAATAGAAGACTTGAAGACAGATTTCAATGAGTGAAGGAGTAAGCAGGAGGCAGGGAAACAGAGACAACAAAATACAGCTATTTTCCCATGAATTCTTTAAACTCAGTTTAGGAACACTTAAGGTCTCTATCAGAAATATGATGCCAAGAAATTTCTTTGTTGCCAATTACTGCTGTTGAGCTGAACTTCTTGTAGCCAAAGCATCGATCGGGTGGAGGTGGGAGGGGACTTCAACCCATTGGAGGACAGCAGCTGCCATGAGGAAAATGCCTTGGGACTTTGAGTCAGACACATGTGATTTGGAATCCCAGGTTTGTTTGTTTGCTTGCTATCAGATGTTAAGGACACTGAACAAGTTATTTAACTTCCCTGAAACTATTGCCTTTCCTTTAAAAAGTAGAAATAATAATCTGTCAACACCTGGACATACTTCAAAAATTATGATTAAAGAACATAATGTCTATAAAATATCTAGCATATATTTAAGGTTACAATTTATTGAATGCCTATCACTATTACCTTTACTATTACTGATATTAGCAATGAAAAGTTCCTTATCTGAAGTGATCTACTAAATCAATAAGAACTCGTGGCAAGATCTCTCATCTTGGAGACTTTCCATGAGAAAGCACAGATCAGTGGTAAATTTTCCTGCAAAGTCTGCCTTCCCTTTACACTTTTTACAATTTCAAAATCAATTTGGGGCCAAAGATTTAGCTTCTAACCAAAATCTTCTTCAGAATCATTCCTGAATGTAATGTTCGTGGACTAGCAATTGAGTCAAAATAAAGTAGCAGTTGCCTTTTAAGATAAAAATACCATTTTCTCCATTTAAAAAGGAAATATGTAAGAACAAATAACTCACACAAAGGCATTTAAATAGCTTCCACCTTTAATGCCATGGCAAATCTAGAACCTGTGGTAGGCAGACCCCTCCCCGACCCAGACCATATCTTCTATGTTCATTCTTTTGTGTAATTCCCTCCCCTCTGATGGGATTTGTGCTTTGCTTCTAATCAGTAGAGTATGGAATGGTGACAGAATGTCACACCTACAACTATATTACATAATATGAGATTCTTTGTGTTATCAAACTTTAGCTTGATAAAAAATTGACCATCTTGCAGAAGGAAGTGTGGGTGGCCTCTAGGTACTGCAAGCAGCCTCCAAGAGTTGAAGGTGACCTCCAACCAATAGTCAGTAAGCAGCTAGAGTCCTCAGTCTACATCTGCAAGAAAATTAATTCTTCCAACAACTTGGGAAATCTTGGAAGTGGATTTTTTTCCCCAGTCAAACCTCCAGATAAGAATGCAGCCCAGCTGTACTTTGACTATAGCCTTATGAAACCTGAACAAAAGTTTCAGTTACCATATGACTGGTCTTCTAATACACAAAAACTGCAAAACAAGTGTGCATTATTTTAATCCACTAAGTTTGTGGTAATGTGTTATGCAGTCATAGATAAGTTACACCAGTCTGAAAAGATCAGCTGGGGAGATTTTCTAACATCCAGGGAGAAAAGCTATGATCTAAATCAGCTGTGACAGCAGATGCATGGCATCAAATGAAATATGCTTTCCCAGATTATTGGCAGACACGCATCCATAAGCATACAGAAGCAGGTGTTTCAGGCACCTATGGTGACATGTCATATGTGATAATACAAGAAATCCAGGCTTGTCCTTGAAACAGGCTTGTGATCAACATGCAGTGCAAAAGCACTTGAGACATCCAAGAAAGGCTACTCTTCTAACACAGCTGTTGTTTTCTGCCATCAACATCTATTCTTCCAACTTCTGAAATCCTGATTTTCTCCTTTCCTCTACTCTCAATCCAGGTTTCTGGTAAAGTTTTTCTACTCCCAACTCCAGAAATGGCATATCACTTGGATCTGGCCAATCGGCTCATCCTATTTCCCTGACTTCAGTGATTGCTAATGTTTGTCTCAAAATTTAAGTCAAACCAAGTAAAATCAAGTGAATTAACATAAAATCCACGATTCATGATTTATTTTTAGATTACACAAAGTATATATATTTTTCTTCACTGCAGTTTAACCTCAGAGGATATAAACCTGGAGCATCTAGCAGCCATCTCACTATGCATAGAGCTTGAGAATGGAGCCAACTCAAATGGAAGGAGAGGGAATAAACTAGGGACAGATGAAAAGAAACCAGGTCCAAAAGATAACATATGAACTTCCAAGTAAAACTCCCAGGAGACAATATTTGCTCCTAGATTTATCAATGACTTGAGGTCACCCCCCTTTTTCTTCTTTGCTTATAAGAATTTTGAGAAATTTCAATAAAATTTGAGTTCAGTTCAGTTGTGCAAATAGTATAGTTTTAGGGACAGAAGCAATAGTGCCTGGGTGCCATTTTATGGCTAAGTATCAAGAATCAGAAATAGTGGCTCATGCACAAACCGCCCTAGCAGAGACTGTTGTGCTTTGAATCTATAGTGTCCCCCAAAGTCTCTTGTGTTGAAGGCATGGTACCCCTTGCAGCAATGTTCAGAAGTGGGCTTTTAAGTAGTGAGTGGATCATGAAGGCTCTAATCTTTTCAGGGAATCAATGTCAATAGTTTGATAACTTGATAAAATTACTGGGATGGAATGGAACTGAAGGAGGTGAGACCCAGTCGAAGGGAACGAGTCACTAGGGTCATTTGCCCTGGAAGGGTATACCTTGTTCCCAGCTCCTTATCTGCTTTCTGTTTCCTGGCTATCACGAAGTTGGCACTTTCTTCTACCACTTTCTTTTTCCATCATATTCTGTCTCATCTCAGGTCCAAAGCAATGACAGAAACTGTAAGCCAAAACAAACTTTCCTCCCTTCAGTTGTTTTTCCTCAGGTATTTTGTCTCATGACTAAAAGCTGACTAATGCAGACTCAAACAAGAGTAACTGCTTATTGTTATAGATCTAAAAGCTGGAGAACAATTTGTCAACTTGCATTACACAGGCTTAGGAGCAGCTGCTTTTTGCAAGATCAAAACAATGAAAACTAGGTAGTCCCAGAGAAACTTGAAATTCTTACTTGAGGTTTGAAATGGGCTATGATATTACAGATTGAGGAGATAATTCTTCAAGTTTCAGCTTCATAATTGCTCTGTTTTCCCCAAAGAAACTTCCTCTGGAACTCAGAAAAGAGCTTCACAAAGATAAGGCCTCAGACATCTGAGAAGGGGACACAGGCTGTCTTGCTGTTACCTGTGCTGGGTTTTCAATGAGGCTGGGTCTTGAATGCTGAAAGAAATTGAAGGTTAGTTCCTGATCTATCAGCAGCAGCCAGGTGATGCCCCTCCTCAGATGTCTGTGCTTTATATCTGTAGGGATTCCCCTCACCTCTTAGTTCTAAGAGTTTTTGATAACCTTGACTGCTTTCTCAGTACTGAAATGCTGAAAGAAGCTGGAGACCAGCACCTAAACTGCTGATAGCAGCATGAAGGAGTGTGCTGGGGTGCCAAGCAAAGGGGCAATGAGTAAAACAGGAAGTCCCTCTTCTCTCCTTCCATCTTTCAATATTCCTTTACTGGTTTGTTTTTTTTTTTTTTTTGGTACAACAAAGGAGAATGCCCCTTCACAAAGGAAAACTGTAGTTTGCAGAATTCTATGTCCAATATCCAAACCCCGATACAGAAGAATGAACGCGGCAGAGAGGTAAACAGAGAAGCATCACAGATCCTAATGCATTTCTCCCATTTTATTTTCTTAGGAGAAAAGTCATATTGCAAATGAAATGGTATAGTGGTTGACTCCTATGTTTGTTAGCTTTCTGTTCCTGGAACAGACACATGAGATAATCAACTTACAGAGAGAAAGTTTATTTTGAATCACAGTTTTGGAGGTTTCAGTTCATGGTTGTCTGGCCCCAGTGCTTCTGGGCCTGCAGTGAGGAATGACATCACGGTGAGAAGCATATGGCAGGCAGAGAAGGATCAGAAAAAGAGAAAGAGGAAAAAGGTCTGGGTCCCACTATCCCCTTCGGTGACCTAAGACCCCTCCCCCATTGAGTCCTAGCTCCACTACCTCCCAAAAGAGCCAAGCAAGGGAACAAGCTTTTAACACTTATACCTTTGGGCAACATTCCAGATCCAAACTACAGCAACTCCTGACCATATTATAGCTAGTTTCCCCATATAGACTTAGATTTTATAAGCCTAATCTTATGAACTAAGATGAATTTTAGGAGATGCGCCCTTAAGATTTCATTATAATATTTTTGATATATCCTGTGTGTATCTTTCTGGATAAACGGGTTCATAACTCTCATTAAAGCTTAAATGACCTGTAAACCCCTAATAGTTGGTATCACTGTCTCATGTTCTCAGTAATTTATTAGTTATTTAAAGTTGTTATGAAAAACATAGACAAGTTCTGATAGTTAAATTCTTTAAATGCCTTAAATATACTATTGATTGTGAGTCTTTTGGCTACAGGGAAAAGGAACCAATTTGAACTATCTCAAGTAGAAGCAGAAGAGGGGAAAGAAATTTATAAAAAGAACCTCAACCAGGGATGAAATGACCTAGTTTAAGTAAGGGACTAGGACTTTCTTCATATACTCCATATAAACAAGCTCCATTATATATGCTCAAGGGGATAGTTATGTTACATAATTACTAGTAATAGTGAAAATTTGGAGACAGATGTTTATCAAAATAAGAATGGATAAATGGAATGTTTACTAATACAGTCCTATACTATGTAGAGTTAACTTCAACCAAATCTGCACAACTCAAGAGTATAACATTGAGGGGTAAGAAAAAATAAGTTGCAGAATACAATGTTCCATCTTATAACATTAGTATAAAGTTTTAAAACATGTAGAATTGTATTCTGTGCAGTTTATAGATACATATGGTTTACAAGCAAAAGAATGAAAACACAATGAGAATGATAACCCCCAAATAGATTTTATTTACCCCTAGTGAGTAGAGAAAGAAAACAAAGAGGACCTCCCAGAGGACCTCAATTCTCTCTGTCCAAATGGCTTCTTTAAAATAAATCTGAATTAAATATGGAAAAATATTAAAATTTAGCAATGTTAAATAGCAGATCTGTGACTGTATGTGATATTACTTTATTTTTGCTAGATTTTTGAAATATTTCATGAACTTAAAAGCTAAGAATAAATGGCACTCAAAACTCCATTAGCAATGACCTAGACCTCCCCCTGGCATAATTAACAGGAGGGCAAAGAAAAATTCAAATCACATTTCAGAAACTCTTCCCTTTATAAGACTCCTTTTCAGAAACAAGACTCTCTCTCCTCAGGAATGGATTTAAAAGGGTACCAGGCAAAGAGAAAGGGGATTTACAAAGAAAGGACAATGGAAGAGGAGAAGAACATAATATCTCCATCGTATTTAAAAATAAATAACACACAAATACACAGGTAAAAATGCTCCTTGGCAAGAAGAAACAAGTAAATAGGAAAGGTCTGATTACGTGTATGGCTCCTTCCTGGCTCATCCCCCGCTTTAGACTGGAAAATTGAAATTATACCCCCAGCTATATTACTTTCTCAAGGGCAAGGAAAACTCCTGAACTTTTCTTTTTTTAATGTCAAGTGATTCCATTATTAAAGAATAATTTCCAATCCCTTGGGAATTGTTAAAATTGGATTTAAGCTTATTTAGAGTATAACTACCTAATTCTTCTAATCCATTCCTAATGATGGCAGGAATGGAAAATATACAAAGGACTCTATTTTCTCATTTTGAACCTGTCCTTTAAAATGTCCCAGTATTCTATCATAATAGCATACAGGAGTTAAGATAAACATCAAATCCAGACTTTGATCATTTGCATAAATTACATCATCTAATTTCTATCCATATAAAATTTTGCTACATCCTTAAAATTTCCTGTAAAAAAAGTACCCAGAATTGTAAAGTCAGTAACAATGGGATAACAATATCCTTGCCTTAAATGTCAAGGATCTAAAAACTGTATGTCAGCCTCTCCCATATTTCTTAATACCTTGCTTTTCCAAAGCATGCAATCAAAATATCAAGGATATTAAGTTTATGAAGCTTTTAGAAAACAGATTCTGAAACTGTATCAGAATATTAAAGCTTTTTCCTTGAAAAATTCTGAATAACCAAGGAACATGATGGCAAATGCTATCAAATCAAAACTAATAAATGAAGATGAATTTAACAAGGGACAAGCTCACTCTTAAAGCACTCATGCAATGGGAAAGCAAAGACCTAGTTTTGCCAAGGAATGAAAGGCAGGAAGCAGCATTTCCCACACTGTAACATGACCTATAGAAATTTTTAAAAGGCTGCATGATGTATGGATCAACTGCATTATATTGTAGTCTCAAACATGAAACTCAAACCATGTAGTCTCAAACACCACCAGCAATCCCAAGAATATTAACAGAACAAAATACAACTAAGATCACTGTAGGGTTTTCCTTTCCATGTTACATTAGCATTGTAGAAGTAACCTGGTTGAAAAGTCAAATTGAATCCCCCCAATTTCAAAACCTGCTGTTCTACTTCTTAAATACATTCCATCTAACCAAAGATGGTTTCTCAAGTTCTATATGCCAATGTACTTGAAGCACATTAATTCCATTAGCAGGCTATTTCAGGAAATAGTGAGCATGTTTCTTGGAAACAAATACATGTGGTTAAAAAACAGCCTCAAAAAAATAAAAAGTCTGAGGTGAAAAACTGAAAACAAAGATGATTTTAAAAAGCAATTAGAACTCCTTCCCATAACATATCAAAGGTGTCATAGCTGCTTTTCTACTGAGAAGTCAGTGTTTTGGATTTGGGTCTTTAAACCAAAAAGCCTATCTTGGGATGTCACTAAAAGTAGTCTCTGCCTCTTAATCATCGGCAACTGCTAAATGAAGTGTATCTATTTTCTCTGTTACATTACTATTGGCAACCAGGTCCTCAGTAAGTGCCCAGAAATGTTTCCATGGTTACAAAAAGCATTCAGCATCCCTCTTGTTTTGGGCCAATTTAGCTTAAAATCTATTGTAGAGAAAAATATGGCACATTAAGGAACATAAAATCAAGATACAACGTTATGAAAAGAATTCAAGATTAAATGGGAAAAGCAGGCTTGACAAGGCTTTTTAAAAAGTGCACATAAATCACTGATTAAAATGCTGCCTTTCCCTCAAGTATTTCCAAATACCTCTCTTTAATAGACTGCAAGGCAATCCATGTAGAAGTCTTGCATTACCCCTTGGTATAAAGGAGGGAAATGAGAACATGAGGATTCTCTAAGACTGTTAACTTGCAGTTGAAATAACTTTTTTAAAAATATAAGAACCCCACAGCTGTTTTAACATCCATACAGCTGAGAGTTCAGTCACATATCCTAGTCCCATATGGGCCCCCAGGGTGTTCAAATATTTTGAAGAAAGAGAGGAACAAGAGTTTTTCGGGGTTTTTTTGTTTTTTGTTTTTTGTTTTCCAATGGCTATAAGGCATTTGGAGTAAATTAGTGGGCTATTTCACATCAGGGAGAGAGAGAAAAATGGAAGGTCCCTAGAGGCAACTTAGTAATGCTCCTCCATCTATAAAGCTGTGAGTGAACTGGGCCAATGAGAATGTCTCATTCTAAGCCTTTGCTGCAATCCCAATTTCCACTGCCACCAAAGAGCCAGGGCATTAAAAACATTGTTGCTTCCTCTGGAACAGATTAAACAAATGATACAAGTATTTGAACAGTCGGAGGGAGAGGGCTATGGCTTTTCTCATGTATACTTGTCAGTTCCCACAGTGTTCTGTGTGTGGCATGTGGTCAGTGCACGTTTGATAAAGGGAGGCTTAAAAGATGTCCCTCCCCTTATCTCCCTCCACGTGCACGCCACCTTCACCATTTTCTATTGCTTTTATTGTCACCGTGAAGGTGAAAGAAGTGGGTGGGATTTAAAGTCACAATGTTGTTAAGAACTATTGTAAAGACTTTCATTTCTAGGAAGATAAAATAAACATAGTTTCCCTATTGCCCTCTATAAGTTCCCCAAACTCTACCCATCATACATTTATTGGAGGAAAGAAGATAGCAAGGTATAGAAAGGAAGGTGAGCCAGCTAGCTTCTTGATGTTTGAAGAACAGCACAATGGTGAGTTCCCTGGATTCTTTACCTCATGAAGCCCAGATTTAAAGTTGAAGAAGCTGGCAGCCCCAAAATACCAGGGGGCACAGACAAAAAAAGTCTCAGGAAAAGCTTGTTTTCTCCCCCAAAGTACCAGTAAAGGTGCAGCCTGTCAAGACGGAACATTTTTATATAGCGGCTGCTCTACTTTAGCCAAAGAGCACAGAAAACTATGGTCCCTCACTCAATTTGGGAACCATACATTCTATCCTGATGGCCAATAATAAGCATTCCCCGTCTCAGCAGTGTTAGTGGAGACCAAATGGGAAGCCTGGCATTCCAACCCCACCTGGTGGTGTCTGGGGAGGTCTAGGGAAGACTTGAAACTTTCACTAGCATGGTTATTAGGCTGCACCCGCCTCAGAGTCAGTGGAAACCACATGAGGATATAAAACCAACCCTCCTTTAATAAGGAACACACCTTCAAGAGTCAAGCAGGGGTTGGGTCTGTGACTCAGTGGTAGAGCACTTGCCTAGCATGTGTGAGGCACTGGGTTCAATTCTCAGCACCACATATAAATAAGAAAATAAAATAAAGGTCCAACAACAACTAATAAAAATATTTTAAAAAAAATAAGAGTAAAGCAAGTTAAGAGGGGAACCAGGATCTACCTCCACCTTGCAGTAACAAGGTGATATGCAGTTGCATGCCAAAGTTATGTCAGGGTGGATCCATGACAAAATAATGACAGCTATTATGCTTTTATGTTCATATTGTCTGACACAGGTTTCTTCTCACAAGCTATTATATTAGCTCCCAATCATATATTCTTCCCTTAAATTTCGTTTCCAAACTGAAGCTAGAGTTATTCTTCTAAAACAGAGCTTTTCGGTATCACTCTTGATCAAAATACTTTCACGATTCCCAACGGCTTATAGGTTAAAGGCTGAACTCTTACACAGAAAACAAATACCTTCTCAACTGCAGCCTGAGCTTCAGCTTCATGGCACATCCCTAAAAGTATCAGCTTGTCCACATGTCAGCATTCCTGCCGTTTCCTCCCACTGGAATGTCTTTCTGCCTCTAGTCATCTATTACATTCTGACTCATCCTCCCAGTGTGCATTCCTATATCATCTGCTCTGTGGAACTTTACCTGGCACCTCTGGCAAAATTATCTCAAAAGTTGCCATATACTGATTGCAACTTCCCACAAATGCTTTTATAGAACTAGCTACTTGTATCTCTGTTGTATTACAGAGCTCTTTAATGGAATGTCAATATCTTATTTATTCATTTATCCCTCAGTCCAAACATTCTACCTAATTTAATAACAATGCCCAATTCAATTCCATTTTAGAGTGTAAATGTATGTAAGTTCTAAATTCCAGCTTTCACTTGAGATATAGAAAATTGGAAATAATGCACCCCCTCCTAAAGCATCAGCAAAATCCAGGTAATATGTAAAATAATGCATTTGCTTAAACCTATTGGAGAAACAAGGCCATAAAGCAAACAAATAATCCAAAAATAAGAAGACACAACTGTTTTCAGGAGGAGAAAGGACACAAGTACTGCCTGCTCAGACATGCTGGATTCAGATAAGTTCATATTTTCAGGTAATTTCTAATGGTCAAATAACCCATGGGAACAACAAACTCACTCAAGAGAAATTCAAAGCTACTTGGAAGCTCTTCTTCACAAAACTCACCAAGGGTTCACAAGAAGATTAGGGGCATGACCGAAGTGGAGGAAGCTATTCTCATGGTTTAGTCATGGGGAGGCAAAAAAATGTACTGTAAGAAATGGAAGAGTGCCACTAAGATTCTTCTCTCATATTTCTACTATGTAACAAAAGCTTTAAGCCAGTTGGGAAAGGGCAGCAAATCCTGTTGTCCTCAGAGCACAGGTAAAGACACATGAAGGTGATTAAGTAGAACACAATGATAACTTCTGCTGATGAAGGGGCAGAAAGAAGTCCTGAGGATCAGACCCTCAGAGATCCTCTCCCTATCTGGGAGGGCAGGATTACTGAGAAGGCCCTAATCCCAAGACACAAGAACACAGCACCTGTCTAAGGCTGAGGCTGCCCTAGGACAGCAGAAAACACAACCTCTAGCCCAACCACATCTCACTATCAAACACTAAGTAACAAGTAACAGCAGGCTCCTCCTGGGAAAAAGTAAAGCCCAAAATTAGAAAGCCTCTCTGAGAACCAGGCAAAGAGATGAACAAGGCTGAAGATGGAGCCACCTTTGACACCTCTGCCACAAACAGGCCTCCACACCAAATGCAATGTTGTAATAGAAGAATTTAAAACTTGTATTGTACTGAGGATAACAGTAGAAAATAGGTGAAAAAATTCCCAAAACAACAATTCCAGAAATAAATGAGAATAATAATATGCAAGACCAAATGGATTTTATCCAAGCTATACTAGACTGGTTCATATTCAAAATTAATCAGTATAATTCATTTCAACATATTAAATAAGAAAAATCATGTGATCATCCCCATAGATAAAAAACATTTAACAGAATTCAACATTTTTTTAATCAAAAGCTCTCAGTAAGCTGGAATAGAAGGACACTTCAACATACAACAAACACTAACAGAAACTTAACCAATAAGTTATGAAAGGCTGTGAGCTTCTACAGCAAGTTTAAGATCAAAGCAGAGATATCCAATCTTATCACTCTTTTTTAAATTTTATTTGTTCTTTTTAAATATACAATGACAGTAGTTATCATTTTTGATTAACATGATAATAGAGGCCCAATTCAAAGTAATCAGTCAAGAAAAAGAAATAATAGATATCAATTTTGGAAAGTACATAAAAGTGGAGATCTCCAAATATCCCTCAATGGATAACTCAATCAACAAAATTTATCTAATGCAATAGTACACAGCAATTAAAGGGGCAAACTACTATAAAACACACAATAACATGGATGAATCTCATGCATTATAATAAGTGAAAGAAGTCAGATTTTCAAAGCTGTAAACAGCATAATTCCATTATATGATGTTCTGGAAAAGATAAAAAAGATGGAGATAAAAACATCCCAGTACTTGCTAGGGGCTGGAGGTAGAGAAAAGATTGACTACAGAAGGATGTGGGTAAAGAATTTGAGCTAATAGAACTGTTTTATACCTTCTTTGTGGTACTGGTTACAAGGTTATTTGTCAAAAATCACAGAACTATACACTAAAGATGAATTCAACAACATGTAAATTATACTTTTAAAAAAGAAAAAAGAGAAAATGTGTTTTTGTGTAAATTCTAAAATCAGACTGCCTAAACTCTGCAGCTTCCTAAATGTGAATCTTGTTTCCAAACCTTCTAAGTATCTCTTCTTTCAACTATAAAGTGAGAACCACAGCAGTATCTACCTTTTAGCATGGTTAGCTTTCCTTGTCATTATTCCTATCCGATGTCCTGCTACATACCTGACTCTAGGCTCCCAGCTACAACAACAGAGACAAAGCTAGGGCAAGGTTCCTGCCTTTAGGGTTACAGTTTTGTGAATAAATATCTCCTGAATGGACAAAGGAACAAGTTGATTTACTACTATTAGATTTTACAATTATAAAAATTCACAAGACCAGTGTGAAGTATTTTTGAGTCAGATTCACATTAATTTCAAAAACATTTCAACTTGGGCAAGAATTTTTGAAAATATAAATAGAAATTCAATTCAAATCTAAGAAATTCTGCTAGCCCAAATATTTCCAGATGGAACTCTACAGATAATTTTAAAAGACCCAAAATTGCAATGATTTTAGATTATTAGATTCAGAAAGAATATCAGACTACCTCATTTTTACCAATTCATTCTAGAATTTCACTCTTTAATCTGAGTAAAGGTATTGTCATGGTTTGGATGTGAGGTGTCCCCCAAAAGCTCACATGTGAGACAATGCAATAAGGTTCAGAGGAGAAATGATTAGGTTGTGAAAGTCTTAACCCACTCAGTGAATTGATCCCCTGATTGGGATTAACTGAGTGGTAGCTGAAGTGGTAGGGTGTGGCTGGAGGAGGAAGGAATTGGGGGCATGGCTTTGGGGTATGTATTTGTATCTGGCAAGTGGAGACCTCTCTCTCTGCTGTCTGATCATCATGTGAGCTGCTTTCCTCTGTCTCACCTTGAGCCCAGAGAATGGAGCCTGGTGTCTATGGATTGAGACCTCTGAAGCCATGAGCCCTCAAATAAACTTATCCTTCTCTACAGTTGTTCTGGCCAGGTCCTTTAGTTACAGCAGTGAAAAAGCTGACTAAAACAGGTATCAACAAAGCATTATAAGAGGAATATGAAATTACGCTTCCTTATATAACAAGACTTCATGTATCTGGACAAGATTCTGTTCTATAAAGATAAAGATAAGAGGAAACACTGAAAATGGATGAAGAGACTAGGAGGCATCCTTGAAAAGTCTTCTCCCTACAATAAGAAAGAAATTAAGGATTCTGTATATACCATCAATGACCTAATAATCTATGTGAGCTGCACATTATACAACATCCCAACCCCCTTCTATGCATATCATTGCTTCTGTCCTTAACCAAGTGGAATGTCCTTACTTTGGGTTAGAGTATTAGAAGCATAAGAAATTCATGCTGGAATTGAGGACAGCTACTTTCACAGAGTTAATTATATTGTTATCATATTCATTATGCATTTATTGAAGGCCCAATATGCGCTCAGCTCTGACAGCATGAAGCTTCATAGGCAGCTTTTATTAAATGTGTCCTTATCGTGCAAGGCTGAAAGAAAATGAAGCTATTCCTATTTCAAAGATTTCCTATCTACTGTCATCTCACATCACATCTCAATGAAACACTGTGAGAAGTGTTCTTGGAGTGTTATCAACTAAAAATTCTGCAACAAGTATGGCTTTTTGCACAGGATTTCACACTGAATAATATAGTAACATCTAGAAATTCCTAACCCAGAGGGGGAAAAAAAGAACATTTTAAAAGATATTTTTAAAAACATGACATGTGCACAAGGGGCTTCTCAAATGGAATCTATGGATTCATTTTAAGCATTTCAATTGCTCAGAACTATTGTTTTGCAATATGGAGCTCACAAAATGGAACTTCCAAAGTTTTATGTACTAAAAGTATTCTTACAGATTGTATCTCTCAATCAGAAGCCAGTATGAGATAAGGTAAAAGAGAGAGAAAAATAAAATCAATATAACTAAAAGCCAGTCAAAATGAAGTAAGTAGAAAAGCCCTTTGGAAGAATTCAGAGAAAATGATTCTGGCTAGCTTACCTTTCTTTTTTCCATTAACTTTTTCTAAAGTGCCAGGATGCTGGCTGTCAAAGCTGTGTTGAAGGTCACATCTTTGCTTTGCAAGGTGATGCTCTTCCTCAGCAATAGAAGAAAGCTCATGTGGGGCCTTTGGGTCATTCGGGGTCTCATTGGGCCACTGGGATATTATGGAACATGAGTCTTCTGCATGTTGGCTAAGTCTGGGGCTTGAAATTTGGACAGAGTCCTGCAAATCAGTATTACAACACGATAAATGATCCTCTTCAAGAAACAAGCCATTTGCATCTTCTTGGCTCCAATCGTTGTCTTGTTCTTCATCTTCAAAGTAAGTCTCCTGAATTTGAATATCATCTAAGAAGTCCTTGTCACTCAATTTAGAGTCTTGTTTGCTTAAATGAACCAGTGGAGCTGATAACGTTTCCCCTGCTTGTTGGAGAGCTTCATAAACTCGGGATATCCAGGAAGAGAAAGACTGGAAGAAGTTCTGGGAATCCTGAGACGCCATGGTCAATACCATGGCCAACTATCTGATGGCTAGAGAGTTCACTCGTTCCATTCTCAGTACTCTGGACTTAATGTGAACTACAGAATAAGCATGATGAGAAATTAAATTGGAGGTCTCTTAATGGCTGTGAATAGTTCACTCTCAAAACTTCTCAGCTGAAACAGAGGAAAGAAATACTTACACCTGTTAAAGTTACAACTTCAGACCCATCACCAAATACCTACAATCAAAGTCAAACAGCATTTGGAGACAAAGAAAGATCATTGTTGAAATTTCAAGACAGCTAAATAAAATAACTGTGAAAATCTAAATGTAGATTGTATCAATGCCTATTCACCTCCACAGTCATGTGCAAAACTTCCATTAGCAGTAATGGGTTCTATTCATGGGAGCTGAGAGTTTATCCCATATAGACCACACTTGTCAGTGTATAAAGGATAAATGAATCTTTATCCAGAACCAGGTGGGCATGGCATTGCAAAATACAAGAAAAGTTGGATGTTTCATCTACAAACCTGCAGAACCCAGAAAGCTGACTAACAGGCATCTCTGCTTTGTGACACAAAGGTTTATTCTTTCAAAGGAAATGTGGTTTTGGAATTAAAAAGCTTTAAGCAAGTCTTAAAATAAGACTTTACATTTTTATGCAATCTCTAGAAATTACATCTATTCTTGGATGCAATCACTGCAAAACTGAGGGTGACAAATGGATCACCCAGCTTACTGAAGGCATGTTCCTGGTGTCTTTTGCCATTGTCTATGTTCCAACCTCCCAAAGGTAGCCTTCCACAACTTGTAAGACTTCAGAAATACACTTCATCCCACAAGGTTCATAGTCTGAAGGAAACAGCAACAGAATATCAACAGAACAACAGCACACTGTTGACCATAGAGCAAATATCGATATTTTTGCATATATACAAACCTATTCATGTCTATACAAACACATATACACATATGTGCATATATTGTATATGTGTATGTATATCTTATTGCTACTAAAGATCAGGATGAAAATCATTAATGACCACAGAGCCTAAATTCAGAGCTTGAAATTAGTTACCTCATTTCTTTTATTGCAAGAACTTCCTTCAGACTGACTCTATCTCTAGCAAGTCCTTAGGTTTCAGGTTTCTTGATCTCAGGTGACTGCATTTGATAATGACTGCTTACATTCTCCCCAAAATGTCTTGTTAGCTATTCATGTATGCATTGATTCGTACAATAGACAAACATTGATTAAATACCTATTAAGTGCTGGGCACAATGTCAGGGATAAGGTAACCCAGAGGCCTCTGTCTTCCTAGAACCCATGTTTCAGTAAAAGGAAATCTGAACTCTGTATATTTCCCCTTATGCTGAATGAGTCAGGTTCTTCCTTGTCTTCCCATCAACTGCATGTTTGCAGCCACTCATTGTCCTAGGTCTTCTTCCCCTTTATACTCACCAGCTGGGAGGGTTGGCCCATCCCAAAGTTTTAATACCTTTTAAAACTCCAAAATATACATCTCCAGCAATTATCTTGATCCTTCTTCCTTATTTTTATCTATGGTTATCCAAACCAGTGATTACAAAGTTTGGTGGGTCAGACTCACATGTTTTGCTACTAAAAAACACAAAGGCCCAGGATGGTCAGAGGAATAGGGTCTGGCCTGAACCCTATTCATCACATTCCCCAGGTGAGGCTGCCCACCCCCACACTAAAATTTCATAAAAACTGACATAAGGAAATACCTACATTTGGACATTTCACCAAAATCTCAAATCTTGAATTTGGCTCATTCAAGTCTAGCACAACACTTTACTATAGGTATCTAACGTGCAGACTCAACATTCCGGTACTTAGGAATTTCCTTCCCTGACACTCCCTCTTCTATTCCAAGTTGTGTTCGATTTTGGTCTAGGATTCTTCTCCATTACCTCTTGTACAGTGGTCACCTTCTTCCCCACAGGCTCCGGTCCCCTCAGATATTACACTTCTACTTTCCATCTCTAGTCTTTCCCAGCCTCAATTCAACCCCCTGCATCTGTTCATCCAACCTGACCTTCCACTGGGTTTCCTGCCACTGTTCTCCCCTGAAATGGAAACTCTGTGGAGGGCTGAGATTGACTGTTTTTTTTTTTTCTATAATTTATCCCCAGTGCCTAGAAGTGTGCTGAACACACAGTAAATTCTCAGTAATTAAATTAATAAATCCTATTTAAAGTCATGCATAAAGCAGAGCCTAGCATATGTTTTGTACCCCCCAAAAACGCTGAATTATTCAATAAATCCTACTCAGAACTGTTGACACATAAAAATTCTGTTTAATAACATTAAAGAATCTTAAAGAACATTTGTTCCACTCCATTTCACAGTCCACAGTTTGGGGGTTTGTTTTCCCCTCAAACATTTTGCATAAGTTACTATGCTCTGGGGCATCACAGACCTAGAAGGGTCTCTGAGAAACCCACAAAGCTGTACCTTTTTCCCAACCACATGTCCAGTTGTGTATCAGCTAATCACGATGACACTGCCACTATCACTCAGCCTTTCCTTATTCGCCTTGCTATCAAGTCCCCTGTGCCAGCCAAGCTAACACACAGTACCTTCCAAAGTGGCTGTGCTCTTTCCTGACTTCTGTCTGTTAGGCCTCTCTCCTAACCTACCTGGTAAATATTTACCCATTTCTTAAAATGAAAATACTGCTTCCTCTGTCAATTATTCATCTACAACCAAAGGTGAGGCCTCAGACTGCTCTGAATGCACCTTTATGATCTAAAGTTTCACATGATGTGGTAAATATTTGTCAAGCTTACTCTTTAATGGACTGAGGGTGCATAAATGTTAGGACTATTCTTATACTTTACAGCCCCAGAACCCATATAGGGCACTCTGAACGTGTTGGATGGATGAAGTTACTAATGAAAATGTTTAAAGCTAAATAACCTTCATTTTCTCATTGATATTCATTTGTGAAGTACAATTCCCTCACCAGATGACCTCTACCAGTTGCTTTCTGCTCTGAAACTGTAAACTCTGTAAATTTCTCTGCCCAAGAATTTACCAAGTGGGCCAAAAAACACTGTAATATTGAAGATGGAGATATTCCACAGAAAGTTGACTTTTCAGGGACTGATACTGTATTTTTTGTAATAACAAATGTCAGATGATCTCAGAATGATTTGAAAGAGGCCAAATTTCAATCTACATATGAAAAAGTGTCTGGTTATTATATTGCAAAACACTCAAAAAGGAACAGCACCTAGAGCTAGATCCTCAAAAACTACCTAGCTAGCAACAGTGGGGACCCTTTGTACCACTCCTAATCAGCCTAAAGCCAAAGGGGCTCAGGGCTGGCAGAATAACCATGGAGATACCTTAGTGCCTAGATAAACTTCAACTTGATGGGGAAAGCACACCAAGAGCAACACCGATATATGTCTAGGATCCTAGTTTGGGGGGGACTTTTTCACAAAGCGCCTTTCTAAAATGAAGTGGCTTGTGAAGTGTGTTAATATTTAGTGTTTGATGTTATCAAAAATGTATTTTATACATGATGTTTCACATAAATAAAAGAAATAATTTTAAAACTTCTGGATTAGACAGAAAAATATGTTGAAGATCTTATAGCCGAAAGAGCTCATTATTAGAATTAAAATAGTTCATGATTCCTCACTATTATAAGATGTCTAAAACAAAGTGACAAGGTTGTTTGTAAGACACAAGTGTCTATCACAAATGACCTGAGAAGGTTTATGACACATCAAAGTACTCAGGATAAACAAGTAATTCAAGAAAGAGAGGTAATTGATCAAGATGAAAGGAAATTCATCAATATATTCCTAGGAGCTACATTTTTTAAAAATCTTGTCATTAGAGTCTATTTTAATTTGTGCAGTGTTTAATTGAATTGAGAACATTTTAAACATAGGAAATGACTAAGCAGAAAACATTAAAGAGCTATGTTTTTACAGGGGACAAACTATCAAATTCCTGAGCCATATTCTCATCATTCTCACTGAATATAATTGTGAACAGAGAAGCAAACCATGTCCAGAATAATGATGCACACAGTCTTATAAAGGCTGTCAGTTAAATCTTTCTGGCCCCATTTTCTACCTGATGACAGCTGCTTAGAGAGAGAGAGAGGATGTAATGACCTGAGAAAAAATAACCAGCTTCTAGAAGCCATGTCTTAAAAATCTGCATTGTTTTGGTGAAGCTAGAGTGGAAGCCTATATGACTGTGTGGTCTTTAAAGGATATTAAGCTCCTAAAGAGAGAGACATTCTGAGGGAGAAGAAAATGTTTCCAATAATATAGCTTCCAGGTAACCAAATTCCAAGCCAATATTGTATACAAGTTCATCTCCTAAAGTGTGTTGATGTTCGGCATTTTCTGAAGGAGAAAATCACCTTGGATAATCTCTTTTCACTCTTTTCCTCAATGCATAGCACAGTCATAAGTAAAAGTCAGGAACCCTGGGTTTATTTCAAATGTCTTCTCACAGCTGTAAGTTAACTTCCTTTTGTCATCTATGAAGTGTTGGGTATTTATTATTGACTTACTAGAGTGGTCATGAAGCTAATTAAGTCTATCACTATCTGGTCTTTTGGAGAAAGTCATTTTGCATTACCTAGTATGAATAATAAAGTTTAGGACGATGAATAATTCATGGACTCAAAATAAGAACTATGAAATGGGCTGCAATCCATCTTCAACATGATTCAAAAATTTCAGGTGTTTTCTGCTAAAAGTGAATTTCTTATGTGGGTAGGGTAGGAAAATGTGCCATTGAGATGAAATATCTTCTGTAGCATTTGTCCAAAATGGGTTGTTCATCTTAACAATTTTTAAAAAAAAAAAATGGACCACTGGGGACTCTTTATGGCAACAATATGGATACCCTACAGTCACATTGTCATGGCAGGGCTTTGGGCAACCCTACAGACCTTTTACCATTGGACTTCAAGCGGGTGATGAATACAAAGCAAAATGAGAAACTGCCCTACACTGGAAATACATGTTCATCAGTAGACACTAAGGAGAATGAGAGTGTGAAGGAAAGAACAATGGCCTTGGAATCACAAAAAACAAGGCTGCCTTGAATCTGTCCCTGAGTTACTCCAGGCATGGGCAAATCACATTGCCTGGGTGCACCCAAACATTCTCATCCACAAGGTGGGATCACTACTTGCCAGCTCCAATTCAATATGGACATTGAATCATGCTACAATGTTGTTTTGTTTTTGTTTTTGTTTTGGCACTAGGGATTGAACCTAGGGGGGTGTAACCACTAAGCCATATCCCTAGTCCTTTTCCTTTTGAGATAGGGTCTTGCTAAATTGCTGAGGCTAGATGTGAATTTGCAGTCCTCTTGTCTCAGCCACCCGAGTAGCAGGAATTACAGGCATGTGCCACCACTCCAGGATAATGCAACGTTTTTATAGTCCCTAGAACAGACCCCAGTGCATTCAACATAAGTTATTCATTATTAAGCCAAAATTTGTGACATTTTAAGGGGCAAAAATATGTCAAACTTTTGTAATCTTTTCTGATGTTCTAATATCTCATAAAAATGACAGTATAAATGCATCTAACATTTGCCAGAGCCTTTACAATATACAATACTTTCTGACAATTTATATAAATAAACACTCCTTATGAAACATAACAGCTTTCCCACATTATAGATGAAAAATTGAGGCCTGGGAAAGGTAAGAGATTTGTCCCAAGGTTTTTATCTAAAAGGAAGATTGGAACTGGTATTCCAATTCTACTTTGTTGAATTTCAGATTGTTGCTTTAACTCCACCCCAAATCTTCACAGAATGCTAATACGACAGTGAAGATACAAGAAATTAAAAAGGTAGAGCAATTTTCCTAATAAGTAGTGAGTGTTGAGTTCAGATAAAGGTCTGTCTGACTTGGGAGTTTTTTTTCTCATTCTGTTTCTGCTACATCGTTAACAGCCCACTTCACTTAACAAAAATCTTTTAAAAACTTATGGTTGCAGTTACTTTTCAAGTAAAAGTTTAATAAAGTAAAAATATTTTAATCTCCTGTTTAAATCAAAGAAGACACACTAATATATATTATATACTTAAATATATGCATTTGTTTATTTTAAACTCTACCTAACAGCTTTGTGTTTGAGCATGACAATCTCAAACAGACTAGGACTGGCTCAACAAAAGTTTTAAATTATTTAAGGTTTATATGATTATAGCAATAGCACCTTTTAAATATTCTTCAGGTTTCATAAGCCCACCGAGTATTTTCAAGTATCTATTACATTCAAGGCAGAGATTTAAATGTGCTCTGAAAATTTCCAGCGGTTATAATATAAACACATAAGGTCCTCAGCATTTCCAGAGGGACTATTTGACACGAGTTTAATAACCAACATTCTTAAGAGACTGTCACTGCTCTTAAACAGAAACCCATTTTCGGACTCACATAATAAAATGCTTAAAGAGAACTAAAGAATGAATTCTATTTAATTAACATTTACCTTTTAAAGGTAAATCCTAGCTAAAGTGAGCACCACGGACTCCCCACAAGAAGGTAGCTATGTCCCAAGGCCACTGGTACATATCAACTGTCTCCCAATAAAGGAGATTCCAAAAGCTCAAATAGCATCCACAATACAAAGCAGCATAATTAGGAGGTAATGCAATGAAATCGGGGAAAGTAAAACACAGGCACAATTAACAGGAATTACTCCCAGATGAGAAAATATGCCAGACTGCTGATTTTTGTCCCAAGAGAAGAGAGAAACATTTGTATCACTTGAAAATACAGTAGGCTCAAAAATAAGGGGGAAATTATGGTACCAAGGTAATTGCAGCTCTCTTGAGATAGATTAAGCCATACTCTAAATGTCAGCAATCATTCAGTGTTTGTTAAAGTTTTTGTTAATTATAGAAGTAATATCAGCCTTATAAAAATGTGGTTTTAAAAAAAAGAAAAACAGAAAAAGAAATCACTCATAATCCCTGTACTTTCATTCAACTCTTTTTGCACATTCCTTCTATTATACATCCTTGTATTTGCAGGGTTGTAATCATGATACATAGGAGTATAATAATTATCTTTGACAACCCCTCCTTTATCTAGAATTATCACCAAGACCTACCCATTCTTCCATCTAAGTAATTCTTGAATCTATTGACCTTTTGCCTCCTACATAGGTAACACTTGAGTTTAAGGTGCCATTATTTCCTCCTGCACTTCCACAGCCTCTTCAGTGCTCTATACTTCCTTTAACCTGGTTTTCCCTGAATGACCTCAGTGGTCTTTCTAAGATGTAAGTTCATCTAGTTTTTAAAATGACGTCCCATGGTTCTTTGGATTTTACCCATCTTCAATGCACGATATATTTATGTATGGAAATATCATCATACTAAAGCCACCAAGGGGTACATTTAATATGTGTTAATGACTGTAGTTTTTAAATTTACCTGATGATTAAAATCCCCCCCAAAAAAAAAATCCTCAAGAGGGCTTCTAAAGTCATGCATGGGTCAGTCTTTTCTTATTCCCATTTGCTCTTCCTCCTTCAGATTCTTACCTCTTCCCTTCTCCTTACCTCATCAGGCTCTTGTCATGGGCTGAGAAAGCTCTCTTCCCTCCAGGGTTCCCCTACCCACACCCCAACATCACCCATTCAAGTCTCAATTCACAATTCACTTCTCAAAATGCTCTGCCTGACAGTCCATCCCGCCTTAACCCAAGCTAAATAAACTATGTCACCCTGAAATATTCTCTCATAACACCTCTTATTCATTCTTATTGACAAATATTGTACTTGTAGCTTACTGATGACTTATATAATTATTTCTTTTAACATGTATATTCTTCACTAAACTAGAAGCTCTATGAGATCAATTAACTATGTAATTTCTGTCTTTTCTGTGTTACCAGCACCTAGTAGGGTGAAAACCAAACAGGCAATCAATATTTTTGAATACATACATCTATACACACATGTATATTTTACCATAATACTCCTTTCATGTAACATTTTTGACACATTTTGCATGTTTCTATAGCTTTTTATGTTTACCACTTGTAGTAATATTTAAAAACTACATTTTTCAATTAGGACCTGAAAACTTTTTTTCCAAACTCAAATCTCTGAAATCATCCATTGTTATAATAATACACAATCCTTTATGTCTCGAGGAAAAATATCCAGTATTTTCCATCAGAATGAGAATGTTATTACTTGAGACATCATACATTTCATATTTATAAGGTTTTTGTCAGAAAAAAAATTAGAGTAACTGTAACATAAACAGCCCCATGAAATATTTTCTTGCTATTTTGTTTTTATTACCATCATCTTGTTTATCGAGCAATAGTTTTTCTTTGTTTCCTTTTACTAGAAAATATAGAAATAAACTTCACATTTCATATAAAATTTGGTAAAATTTTTTAAAAGTTGGTCTTTGACCTTTTCAAATTCCACCCATTATAGTTACCTTCATTTTTTTCACTAAGAGTTTAGGAGAGACAATGGAATGACACTTCAACAGATGAGTCACCATGGACCAGTTCCACCCCCATAACTAGCTATGACCTTGAGAAAGATGCTTAATTCTTTGAGCTTACATTCCATCACCTGGCAAATGACAGAACTGTTCTGGGTAAACTGTCAATATTCCCTGCAGATAACATTCTAAAGGAGGATCTTGGTCTGTCTCTGAAAGATACCATATGACCGATAATTACACAACAGGTTTTAATCTGGCTCCCACTAGGTTTGTGATGAGAGAAATATGAATTTTCATCTAATGAAATTTTCATGTCTAGGCAGAAAACAATTCCATCACAAATTACTACCCCATCAAACATATTTCTGGTAGGCCCTAGAACACAGCCTCACATCCTTGTTTATACTAGCCCGTATTATGAATGAATGAATTTATCAGTACTCTTAAATTGAACCTCTAAATCAATGCTAAGAACTATTTGACACTTTTCTTTATGTTTTCATTTCATCTGTTTACACAAGTTTCAAACTAAGCAGGTAGTAAAATTGCTCATTACTAAAATGACTATTACTGTGCATTTTAGCTTCTTCATTAGCAGTTATCAAAGCAAGGTCTCCAGGGGTCCTTGATGACTGGCTTTTGGAATAGGAATGCTAATAAGATGACAATGTCAATGCTTCTGTGTCTAGTAAACATTAATAATCAGATTCCCCTGAGATCCCATCAAAAGCAGCAGCCGTAATGGGATCTTTGTGGTAATAAACATAAGTCTGCTAGGTGAGTGGTACATGATATCTCTCAGGTCTGCTCAGCCAAGGTGCCCTCACATTGAAAACACTGCTTTTATATTTCCCTTCCTGCTGGCAGAAATTTTTACATAAGAACTGGGAAGCACGTTTTCTAAGCATGATTGTGAGCCAAGTTTCTTAACTAATTCTACATACATGCATGACCTATTTTATAGCATTATATATAGTTATACAGATTGCATCTATTTGGTTAAACCAAAATGCTAGTTATACTTCTATTTTAAGCCAACAATGCCTGTCTGTTGCTTTTCTCCTCTCTTTTTCTTTCAATCTTACAATTTCTCATTGAAAGATATGGAATCCTGCTTGCTGAGGAAAGACCTCTGCATTCTTCTGTTACAGTTCATTTCATGCTCAACTAGAATTTATTACCATCACTCATAATCAATGAGATTCTACCAGCAAACTACTAATATTTCATTCCAAAAAGATTTCTAGTATAAATTCAGGTCCTACCATACAGTAGCTATTGGAAGAAAAATTCCTTCAAGTGGCATGAAAATGGTGTTTCACATTGGCTTCCTCTTCTAAACAAGGTCCTACACAGGACACACATTTTGGTTAGTTTTAGCTTCTCTGTGAAAATTTTAAACAGAATTCTTGCTCTAAAATGTTCCTAAAGCTAATACCAGTTAGGGCTTTGACTACAAAGCCCAACTACAGGAAAAATAAAAATTTAAAAGGATATGGACATCTTTCTAACAGAGGATGATGAGATACCAAGAACAGCTTTAACAAGCATTCCTTGTTTAGGGTGATGGAAGGATTTGAGAAGATCAAAGAGCAACTTTTAAAAAAGCTTTCTGCTAAAAAGTTAAGACATTGAGATCCTCCCCAGACCTTCTGTAATCTGTCTTTGTAAGGAGTAGTTTGAATTTTGCTTCCTGGTGACTTAACAAAGAAGCATTCAAGGGGTTAATACTCTCAAAACAGGTTTCCTCCATCACCCTCTGTCTCATCAAATGGCCTGTACTTTTGTGGAATGACATTTATAAATTAACACTCTGTTGTAAATGCTGCTGGGGAAGAACAAAAAAAGGTAAGTGGTTTTGAAGCAGATAGTAATGTCATTCTACAAAGCTTATATGAGTTGTTCCTAAGTATTAAGAACTGCTTACAGGATCCAGAGTAAAGAAACTATAAGAAGATAAGGTTCAAAATGTTTTTGGAATTCCTAAATTCGTGGACTTCAAATAATACCTGCCATCTTGTCGTTCAACCTCAACCACAAGGCCTAGAATACGTAAGCTTGCCGTTAATATGAGAGCTGGTATGAATGAGGCATTGGCTCTGTAAGTGGGTTTTGGAGGAATCTAAATATTTTCAAGGAAATGTATAGCCATAGACATAACATGCTCTCTCTTTTACTTTAATCTTTCAGGCTAAGAAAAGTGATGAGATTTAAACCTATTACTCCAATAACTAGTTTAAAACTGATTACTCAAACAGCTAGCTGAGCAGGTAAACTCAGATGCTCACTTTAATGCAGGAACAGCAATCTGTGCTACTAACTCTATTCTTTTCAAACAGTAACTCCTTTTGCTTTCCACATACCCATAACTAGTTTTTTCTTAATTTTAGGTTTAAGGCTTGTGTGTCTTTAAAATGTAATGAGCATTACTGTCTTACAGTTTAAAAAAAAAAAAGCACAAAACCCAATATCTTATGGTAAATGTAACCAATACCACCTACAGTCTCCTATAGATAGGATGTATGCTGGTGAGAGATTTCTTTGGAAGAGATAAAAAGAAAACAACTGTTGTTAATGGTGACACACTTCAACATGTGCAAACACACAAGCTTTAAACTCACAAGAAATTTCCCCATGGACAATCTTTCATCTCCACCACATCAAAAAACCCTCAAAACTGCCCACAAAGTAGGGAGATAGTTAAACCATTTCCAGCAAAAGCATGTGTGCTTAAGGCCTCCCAGATCATCCTGGGGATTTGTGCTTCAGGACTGAAGTAAGAACTTCAATCAACCAAGCTATAAACATTCACTGAGTGTGTCTATGTGGACACCAAGGCTCACTAAGGACTGTCTAGAACTCTCAGTCATAAAATCCCATGCTGTGACCATTTCCAACATAGAAAGGCTCCAGAGTTTTTGCTAAGAATAAGACATAGAACTATATATGTCAGATATATACACCCATATGTTATACATTCATTGGTAAAGTAGAAATCATGAAGAAAATCTTCTGCAGCTTTTGAAATAGTGATGGCTGTTTAGGGAGTGCTTACACTTAGGTGTTAAACATTTCCACAGCAATTCATACTTATGGAGAGCTTCAGATTTGCTATTATTAATATCCTACATCACCAAAAAAGCACAAATGCCACAAAAACAGTCTGTTTCTAAGGTAACTCACCATGCACACTTAAGTAAATAACTAAGAAAGCAGAACTGCTCACATGCCAATTCTAAGTGCGGCCAAACCTGTCAGATGACTTTCTGTTTCCTCCCAACCTCTAATCAAATATCTCCATCTCCAGCAACTAGATGACTGGATAACAAGTTCACATGCTGGGTCAAATTCCCCAGCAGGGGACTATCACCTGCAGTCTAAGCTGCAAGAAAACAAATAGTAAAGATGAAGATTTTAAGGGAATGTTCCCTCCTGAGCAACAAAAAAGGAAATGGAAACAATAAGGTATAATTTAGAAATGAATCATCTTTGTTAATAATTGTTGAAGGTGGATGATGAGCACATGGGTTCATTAAACCATTCTTTCCCCCACTTTCTTGTATATTTGAACATTTCCAATATAAAAGGTATTTTTTAAGTGAAGATCTGTCCCCTGCCTCCCAGCTATCATAAACTGGAGGAAATAAGAACACAAACACAGAAGGTAGTTTCTGCGATGGTTAAGTGAACATGTCAACCTGGCTGAGCCACAGTGCCCAGATATTGTTCAAAGATTATTCAGGATGTTTCTGTGAGGGTGTTTTTTGGTCAACAAGATTAACATTTAAATCAGTGGACTTTGTGTAAAGCAGAATGTTCTCTATAATGTGGATGAACCCTATCCAATCGGTTGAAGGCCTTAACAGAAGCAAGACAGAGCTCCAAGTGAGAAGGTATTCTGCAGCCTTCTGACTTCAAATGCAATGTCAGTTCCTCCCTGGATCTCCAGACTGCCAGCCCACAGTGCAGGTTTTGGGCCTGTCAGGTTCCATAATCATGTGAGCTAAGACCTTAAAATCAGTCAGTCAGTCAGTCTCTGATCCCTCTCCCTCACTCTTTCCCCATCCTACACACACATACACACACACACACACACACACACACACACACACTACATTAATTCTGTATCTCTGGAGAATTTTCACTAATACAGCTCCCTATGATCACAACAAAGTTCAGTCAGTTATCCTACCCAAGAATGAGCAAGAGGTGTTCCACTGCATCTAAATTTAGTAAATCTCCCCATCCTGTCAACTATTCTTGAATTTAGGCCCTTGAAGCATTCGTAATAATCTATAATTATTTTATTTATTTGCCTCTTTACTTTTAGCTTTGCTTTGGCCTATCGTCATCAAAAGAATTTCCAAGAGACAAGGGACTCTATCTCTCTTTTTTTTTTATTTAATTTTTTGATTCATTGAACACAAATGGAGTACAGCAATTGTTTTCCTGGTTGTACACAAAGTAGAGTCACCCCATCTGTGCATTGACTCTATCTTTTTTTTCTGCCATTTTAATTCCAGCATTAGCACAGGGTGTGGCAGGACAAAGAATCCCAATAAATGATGAATGGATGAATGAATAGTCTCAAAGGAGTAACCTATCGACTTGGGCTTCTGGAGCTTGCTCCCATAAGAGAAATAGGGTTCAATCAGTCATACTGTGAAAGGCACATCTAATTGCAAGCCCACAGGTGTTTATAAAATACTGAAATAAGATCAAAATCAATTCTCAATTATTTGTGTTTTAATCAAGTCCCCCAAACCAGTCACTGAACACAACAATGAGATACACCAAAATTTATCCTGATGATTAAATGAAACTTTACAGTTCTCAGTTTTCCATTTTTCATTTCATTTATTAGGTTGAACAATGTGAAACTTCCAATGTACAAAAACAGCAATTACAAAGAATTCAGCCAAATACAATTCAGAGAAATGTGTATTCTTCGTAAGTTAAGGTATTAAAATCAGAAGAGACAATACCTTACAACTGATATTTCGAACAATGTGCTTCTCACTCTAGGTACCACTCTTCAAGTTGGATCTTGTCTTGCATTTCCCCCAGTGGGAAAGGGTGACATAAGAAGCACAAAGGGGCAATTTCATGCATTTCATGAAAAAAAAAAAAAAAAAAAAAAAAGTTGGGGTGGTGGAAATAGATCTCAGCTTTTTAAAAATCATCAAATTCATGACTCTAAAATAAATTATTGTGCAATCCTGAAGTTTGAAAAAAATCAATCTCAGTGGCATTTATAGAAAAAAAATGAGAACATTGAGCCTTTTTTATTATAACATATTTGATTCATTTACAATTCATCTGAGTAGTACATCCCAAAAGGAAGTCACTGCACAAGGCTGAGGGTGAAGCAATGTAGATGCTGAGTACAGGTAAAAGAAAATGTTAGGGAAGGCAAGCAAAGTCTCCCAGTAGAATACGGATTGTACTGCTTTTACATGATCTTTTTAAATGATCCCTCTACCTATTTGTAATTCATCAACGATACTAAATATGAAGTATGAGGAAGCTGATGATAGTTATTTACATCTGTAAGAGAAGCTACCTGTCCTCCGTTTCAAGGAACCAAAATTTTTTAGAAAAAAAAACCCAAACCATCCACATATGCTAACTACTACACTATATATTTTTATTTTCATATCTGTTTCAGATCCTGATTTGTACCATTTTATAAAATTTGCTATTGCTTTTGCTTATTTGGGCATTTGAAAATGAAGGGTTGTCAAAATCATTAAGATGTCACTGAAAGATACATAGATGGGACAGTCAGAGCCCTGTTTTGGCAAAATTCACACACACAAAAAGAAACTTGCAGAACTCTCAGAATCTTGAATATAAGTTAAAGATGGCTGTAATTTGAATAATCTTATAATGTTGACACTTTCTAAATAAATTATTTGTAATCTCTGCAGAAGTGAACAGCAGAACATGTAGGGTGGTGGGAGGTGATAACATCATAAAGGAAACACCTTGCTTGCTGACCAACTTGAACTTAGTCAGAGGGAATTTGGTGGGAATCCCCAGATGGATAACTAATGGGCAAGAGTAAAAGAACTGGGCCAGTGTTCACAGTCTGCTCAAGCACTCCCTTTCATGACATGAAAAGGGAACTTAATGATGTACCTTCCCGCTTTCATCTGGGTCTTCCACCCCTGACACACCTTTAAATCACCCGGCATGTTTCCTTAAGCTGTAAATTTACCCTGCACTTTATTCCCCATTCTGCTTCAATCTTTAGTGGACCTTGGACACCAATAGTTTTTAAAAGTTTCCCAGGATTGGGATCCAGTATAGTTCAACAGAGCTCAGAGTTGACTGCTGATTATACTCTGTCATAAAGCTTGTCTGACAAGCTTTTCTTACATCTTTGTAAGAATCATTCTAAGCACACTTGGAAAAAAGAGAATCTTGCATCCAATTCTTCATCAACTCTCCTAGCATTGCCTGACTGAAAACTACTCCCAAGCAATGTTTCCATTCTTCCCTCTCCCCTACAGTGGGCTGAATGGTAGCCCCTCAAAAGACATGTCCATTTCCTAATCCCTAGATTGCATGCATGTTATGGTTTGAATGTGAAGTGTCCCCCAAAAGCTCACATGTGAGACAATGCAAGAAGGTTCAGAGGAGAAATGATTTGGTTGGAAGAGTCTTAACCCAATTATTCTTCAATTAATCCCATCAGGGATTAATTAAATGGTAAGGTGTGGTTGGAGGAGATCGGAATTTGGGTGTGGCTTTGGGGTATATATTTTGTATCTGGAGAGTGGAGTTGCCTGCTCCTCTCTCTATCTCTCTGCTTCCTGATGATGCAAGCCGTTTCCCTCTGCCATGCTCTTCCACCATGATGTGTTGCCTCACCTTGAGCCCCAAGGAACAAAGACAGCCTTCTATAGACCAAGACCTCTGAAACCATGAGCCCTCAAATAAACCTTTCCTCCTCTGTAATTGTGCTGGTCAGATCATTTAGTCACAGCAGCAAAAAAGCTGACTAAAACAATGCATGTTACTCTATTTGGAAAAAGGATCTTTGCAGATATAGTTAAGGATCTAAGGTGAGAAGATCATCTGGATTTTCAGAGTGACAAAAGATAGACAGAAGACAGAAGCAGGGTAAGGTGAAAGGAAGATGGAGGTACAGACTGGAGTGTTACAACCATATGCCAAGGATGACTGGCAGCATCAGAAGCTAGGAGAGAGGGACAAGGGACAGATTCTTCGCTAGACCCTCCAAAAAAGGATGGCTGTTGACACCTCGACTTCAGACTTTGGGTTCTCCAGAATGGTTCAAGAATACATTTATGTTAAACCAAGTTTGTGGTAATTGGCAATGGCAGCCACAGGAAAGCAATACATCCACCAAACCCACCTTTCCAATTTTTGTCATCCCAGAAGTTTCTCTTCTTTTTAAAACCATGAAGTAATGGAATGAATTTGGAAGATTAGGTGAGCAGAAAAACAGGGCATTTAGATCCTGACATCTAGGATTACACATTCTTCAGTCTGAGTTTTACCAGATAATTTTTGGGGAAAAAAAATCATCTTCCTAAGCCTCAGTGTCTTCACCTATAAAACAGAGATGTTGATAGTACCTGCTTACTGAATTGTATCACAAAAGGTGTACTTGATTGTACTCTAACCTAAATGCAGAGATGAAATAAAAAATATTTGACAGCAGCAGTCATTATGGTCCAAGCAGAAGATAACCATTCAGTTGCGGGTAAGGAGGTGGGGGTGTTCTTGGGGTTGAGCCTGTCAGCTGGGCCTTTCTAACAACTGGAAGGGAGAAACTGTCACGTTTTTCCAACCTAACTTCTGGGATCCAGCTGGCACAGCCTTACTGCTGAGCACCAGCTGAGATCCAGCTTGCTGAAATGCACAAAAGCTGTCTCCTTATTTACTCTTAGTGTTCTCATCTTTCTCTGAAGCCCCCTTCCAATGCTCAGTGGTGAGAAGCTGAACAGTAATTTGCCCACTGTTATGGTCTGAATACAAGGTGCCCCCTCCCAAAGTTCAGAATGTTCACAAAGTGATTAGATTATCAGAGCTGTAACCTAATCGGTGGATTAATTCATTCAATGGATTAATAATTTGAATTATTATATAATTATATAATTATATAATTATATATCTCCCCCTCTTTCTCTCTCTCCTCCCTGGTCACCATGAACTGAGTGGCTTTCTTCCTCCAGCCCATCTGCCATGATGTTCTGCCTTACCATGGGACCAAGAGCAATAATGGGTCAGCAGACCAAGGACAGAACCACTAAACCATGAGCCAAAATAAAATTTTCCTCCTCTGAGTTGCTCTTTTCAGGTGTTTTGGTCACAGAAAAAAAAAAGATGACAAGCACACCCACTCAAAATAATTCAGTCAACTTAATTAATCAGTCTTTGGGATTTCCACTCCTACTGCTATGTTCCCTTTAACCAGGCGCATCCAGGCAAAGGTGTAAGCTTATTTAACATGATGTGCTATTTCTTCCTGCTGGCTCCTGCTAACCTCCAAAAGAATCAGCTTCTGCCCTTCCAGCATTCCCTGTGAAGTATCCATCGAGGCAGCACAGACTACATAATCAGCAAGACCCAGTGCAAAAGGAAAATGCAGGCCCTTGAAAACATCAGAATTTTAAGACAGAAATAGCATGGGAGTAAACCAAGCTCTTCTAAGTGTGGAACTTCATGCCACTGCACAGGTTGGACACCTATAAAGCCAGCCCTGACTCCAGGAAGCCTTGGGTCATTCACTCCCCCACCTCTATCACAGACCCATCACATGCCAAACTGCACTGCAACAGCTCTCCAGAAAAACAAACAAACAAAAAAAAAACACTCACTCTTGTTCACCACTGTCTTTCCTACATACCAGAGTGTCATGCAGAAATTTCTAATACATTTGTTTGCATGAACTACTCACAAGAATTGCAGAAGAGAAGTCTTCTTCAACCCCACCATTATCTTCTACACCACTGCAGCTACCTCAGGCCCACATATATACCTGTGAGGCAATCCCCTGTCTCAATTCCAAATGGGAAGCACAGGGACCCCTGCTTCCTGACTCTTTCTCAGACCATGTTGGATTCTGTTCTTTTTACAGCTGCTCTGATGGGGTTCTACATCTGTCACCCTTCTCAGAGTCCCGTCCAGGAAATGTCTCGGCCGGCTGAATTTCTTTCCCTGTTGTCTTTCCAAGCTATCTTTTGACCTTTCCAGAAGTAGAAAACTGTTCTTCTTCCCTCTCTACTTTGAAAGGAACTGTCCCACATCACATTTTTTATCCTTTCTGCATTGTGCCTCTTACATGAAGCTCTTTGCTCCAACAAATAAAAAGATTTAAGGAAAATAAAATTTTCTCTCTCTCTCTCTCTCTCTTTCTCTCTCTCTCTCTTCTTTAAAAGCTATCTCACTATGGAAGTTTTATTTGTTATCAATTTTCTACCTCAAAGCTGAACAAATGCTTCTTCGTTCCAAGTGGAATCCACCCTTCCCTCAAAGCAAACACTACTAATGAACCCCACAGCACCTTCAAGAAAGAAATCAAGTAATGCATGTGAAAGACTTACCAGGTACATGGCAATATTAAGTGCTACATAAATGATACTTGCCAATTATCATTATTATTATCTGTGTTATTGGGAAGACACCATTTCATCTGATTTCTCCCCCTACCTAATTCCAGATAGAATGATATGTGTAAATTTTTTGAGCTTTGAAAAAATAAAGCCTAAAGTAAGGTATTTTTTTTTTTTCAGGTAAGTTGTTTTTTTACACAGGTTCAGAAAAAAGTTTCTCTTGCCCCTCTGATATAATACCAGAAAAAAAAAAAAAAAAAAAAAAAGTTATACCTCAGTATCTCACATAGATAATAATGATTAATTAGGCTACTGAAATTTAGACAATTGTTTGAGCTACAAAAATGGCAATTTTATATGGTTCCATCTAAGAGTAGGATGGTCTAGTCGATTTTTAATCATTTTTATTAGGGTTCTTCCATTCACAGACTGAAAGCAAGAGAAGAAGTTGCTATGGAAACCTCAGGAATCAAACAGGATCACAGAATGAAAATTGGGAGAAACCTAGTCCAGACTCATCCATTTGCAAATGAGGACTTAAGACCCAGAGAGGTAAAGTGAGTTTCCCAAAATATAATGACCAATTAGTGGCAAAGCTCAGTCAGCCCTGACTGTCTGCACCACACTCCTCTCCACCACACCAGGCTGCCTGCCTTCCGTCTTTAACATTTGTCAAAATATGTTAAGAACACCCCAACTTCACCGAGAAATCAGAGTTCTGAGGATGATAATTAAGGTGAATATCAAAGGTTAGATTAATTCTGGAATAGAAGCCTGTTTTTCAAAGACTTTTGATCAATGACAATTAAACCTTTAAAAAGAGAAATGTCAAATGAAGGTGTTTGCTTTAGACATGAAGATTTGGAGAGTGTAATGAAAAAACTATTTTTAAAACTCCCTTCATAGGACCCCACTCTGAGTCGCAGACGTGTAGTTCTCTGTGTTTTTGAACTAACAGCTTCTCACTCATGCTTTATTGTTATTGTTTCAACATTGTCTTTAAACCTCAACTTATTTGCAAGTATAATTTATAATTGTCTCCAAAATACTCAAATAACATGTCAAACAAGACAAAAAGGAAATATTTTAAATAGCTCTAACCTTAGCTCTTAGTATTCATTATAGTTTGCAAAGGAGAAAACATCACCAACTTTAATCTCCCAATTTAAATAATGAACACAATGAATTAGGTGTGTAATGTCATTCCTAGAAGCCATTACCTATTTAAAGTTATGGTTAAAGTTCTACTGGAACTTCTACCAGAGGCACTGTGCTAGTATTTTTACAAAATCAATTCATTTAATGAGATCAACACTTCCAGAGATGTACTGATAATTCCAATATACAGATGAAGAAACTGAAGTTCAGAATGATTCCATAATTTGCCATGGTCACCTAATGTCTAGCAATTATCTCTGAAGGGAGGAAAACAGAATCACTATGAATCCTACCTTCTTACCACCCCATCATCAAGCAAGAAGTCTATTCATTCAGTTTACCTATAACCCAGGTGGGACAGTAGTGGCTAAACTATTTATAAGTCCCTGATTGTACATGACAAATTCTATGTAAAATAGTACATTTTATTCTTAGAAGATGAGTCAGATGCCCTAAATGGAGTTCAAAAACTAAGATGAGAGCAACAATGCCCAATCAATTGCCAAATATGCAATTTATACCTTTCACTATTATTATCTCCTATAGTGGTTTTACAATATGTTCACATACACACCATTGACCAATTTATGTTGTTATATAGTGTGTGCAGGTACAAATATGTGACAGCAAATCCCATCATCATGTATGATTATAATACAACAATAAGAAACATTGGGAAAAAAGTTTATATATTCTTTGATAACTTTCCCCTCAAAAAGTGGAACCTAGTCCCCCTTCCCTTGAGAATGGGCTATATTCAGCAAACGAACTGGGTGTGAAAGAAGTGACAGACCACACGAGGTCATAGGAGGAAAGTGGCTCTCCTTGCTCTCCAAGGATCTCTCAGTAGGGGAAAACCAGCTGCCATGTCATGAAGAATTCAAGCAGCCCTACGAGGGTTCCATGGGGCAGGAAATGAGGTCTGCTGTCATCCTGGAAGGGACTTTGCCAGCCACACTTCAGCCCTGAGCCGACACTCTCACTGCAGCCCCATGAGAGACTGATCTAGAATCATCCAACAAGATCCCTGAACTTCAAAAATAGGGAGAGAAGTATTTGTGGTGCGAAGCTATCAAGTTTTGGGGTCAATTTGTAACGAAACAACAGACAATGAATATATTTTTATTCCTAAATAATGTGTTATTTTTACAATAAGGTGAGACAAACTAAACTGTTCATGGCTATGAAGGCTGCCTTATGGAGGAGTCAAATGTTCAACTTGGTCCAGGCTCACGTAAAACACCCAGGAGGCAGGAGGAACAGAAGATGCTCTCCTTAAGAACGTGGTCTCGCTTAAAGGAGACTGCAAGCTTGCACCTTGCCTGGCTCCACCCTGCCCCATACCCTGTGGGGTATCGAAGAGGAGGGTGAGAGGCAGCCTGCTAGAAAAGAGCAAAGTCACCTGCAAAACAAGCGTACTGCCCTTTAGCGTCTACCTCCTGTGTGATGACAACCAACACTGTGATAACATCCTGTATCACTAAGTTCTACACCTGAGCACCTGAAAGTAGAGTGTGTTCTTTAGGATCAAGAAATCAATTGTACCCTGATGTGATTTTTTTGTTTCTTCATCAAATTGAAGACAGTGAGTAAATAATGGTAGAGTACACTCGGTGGAATTAAGAGTAAAAAACGTCCTTTGGAAAAGTGACTGTCATCCTACAAGGGGTCCTGGGTACTAAAAGTCTCTAATAGAGCACAGAAGTCAAACGTCAGCACTGTTTCAACATCATGAGGCTAAAATACTTCTCTGATATATTTATGTCACCAATCAAAACACACTCATTTCTATAAGCATCAGAGGGAAATCAACAGGGATGTAATAAAGAGCTAGGAAGACAGGAAGTGGTGGTCAGCCTTCTCCCATCTGCTCTTTCATAAAGGGAGTGTATCCTTTGGTAACGTCCATTCATCTTGTGTCTACTCAAGATTGTATGAGTTCTTAGCAGGGCCCATCCTGGAAACGGTGACACTCTCCCCTGACCCAAGCCATGCAAGTTGCCCCACTCAGGAAAATATAAAGAATAAGGCTTACCCAGCCCAGTGTGGACCCCAGTCCTGTCTTTGGAGTGCTTTCTTTTCCCTCGTTGCTCCAGGCATGGGAGACCTCCTATGGTTTCAAAATGGAGCTTCTTGTTGATGAAGAGGAAGAGGACAGCCAGAAGAACAATGAAGACCCCAACCGCAGACAAGAAGCCAATGGCCTCACGAGTGACTGGCAAGAGAACACAAAGGAAAAGAATTTCATCACAATTCAATCAACCCAACTTGTCATCCTAACGAAAGATCAAAGTCACTCAGAAGTTTTACTTTTATTAAAAGCTCTATACATTCCGAGACTGTGTACAGGGAGAGGGAAAGGACTGGTGCCCGTATGTCCTGCCAGTCTGGTTTCTCAGATGACAGAGCGCCACACCTTTCCACGCACGGTTTCTTCTACCTGGAGCACAACTCTTCTTGTACTTGCCATCGGCCTGTTATTCAAACAAACCTGCAAACTTTTAAGTGAAACCCATCAAATAGAAAGCTGGAAATAGTTGACCAACGCTGTACACTCAAGTCTCTGGAAAGTCCAGCAGCCCAAAGCTCTCAAAACCATCAACTTGAGACAAACTTTCAGATGGACACTTCCTTCAATATTAGCAACTGGAGGAAAGTCATTTCCTGGATATGTTTTTGCAAATCCAATTATGTAATATGATGATGATGATGATTAATGGCAGAAAGAAAATTAGTTATGTCATCCATATAAGAAATTAGAATTACAGTTTTGACTACTAAAGTTTTAGGATTTGGGACAGTGAAATTTCATTTTCTCCTCCTTCTTGTCCTCCTCCTCCTCATCAAAGACACTGAGCTTTAAGCAACCACCCAGTGTGCCTTAAAGGGTCCAGCTATTTAGTTCAGCTCTGAGCACATGCAACAGGAGACCAGAGCTAGTTCAGAACAGGGGAGACTCCTTTAGTTAAGTGGCATCTGAACTGAGATGACATTATGTGAAGAGATCCAAACATTAACTTGTACGAATCAATTACAGAACGAGAGTCAATATGAGTGATTCATGGAAGCAAAGTAGATAGGAAAGCCTACAAAAATGAATCTCCTCAGAGCAGCTTTAATCCTGGGTCAGATGTAATATATAGTTTAATAACATGAAGTCTTGATTATATGAAGGTGTAATATTTACCTCACCTTGCCATCCAGATAAAGAAAGATGAATCAAACCCCTACCCAACCCCATGAAAAGGTAAATGATAAAATAAATGATACTACTTCAATGGATCAATCTAGTGGCCATCCAATGTAAGAATAAATCTTCTAAAAGGCAGGCAAGAGAATGTTTTCACAGTTGTGCAAAATGATAGCAGTATTTCCCACCAAAATCAACATCTATCACAAAAAAAGCATATACATATTGATTATGCTGTCACCCCTAAAAGGCAGTAAAAGGTAGCAAAAGCTACAGGGATGGGTTCAGCAGACCCAGTGGTTGGGTTGAAATCAAGCTCTGTGCAGCCTTGGTAAAACTAGGTAGCCTCTCTGTGCTTCAGTTTCCTAAACTAAAAAAGGTGGAAAAAAATATAGCTACAACAAAGATTAAATGAGGTAACACATGGAATATAATCTGTTTGGCACAGATCTGCAAAGTATAGAAAAAGACAAAGACAACCACTAATAAGATATTCTGCAATTCCTTCCACTCTTCCATGCATTTCAACCACTTGGCAAATACAACATCATGTGAAATGACTTTAATGACGTTAGCCTTTTGTTGGCTTAAAAATATTTCTCTTTAATAAAACATTTTAAGTACTTTAGAAGAAGTTAAAGAAAAAATAATTCAAAAATAAGTAATTCATTCATATAGTAGAATATTTTTAAATATTGGAAAATATTTTTAAAAAATCACACTGAACCTTACTACTGATCACTATTAACATTTTGGCTTTCTTTTTTACAACTTTTTTCTAAACTATTTTCATCAAAATAATTTGGATACAATATCACATACTGATATTAATGAATCTAATATGAAAATATTCACAAAGCCCATATTGAAGACAACATGAAATGGTTGTTCAACATAATCTCCAAAATACAAGAAAAAATTGGGGGAAATGGCCCAATGTTGTTCAAAATAACTCCATCTTTTCTGACATGAATAATTATTGACTGATATTAATTACATAAAGAAATGGGTTTGACTGTGGCATTTCCTTACATGCATATATTATACTTTGATCATACCTATCCTCCCTCCCTCTTTTACCTCCCTATCTTCCCCCTCTCCTTCCTAATATCCCCTCTTGAACTTTCATGTCATCTTATAGTTTCCACATAGGAAAGAAAATATGCAATAAAAATCTACACAGGTGCATTAAAAGAGGTTGGAAATCATAATTTGGAGCTCACATATATTTATATAATTATAATATTATGTTATTATTTATATATTATATTTTTTAATTATATAACAATGTGTCTCAGTGGGTTTTTATTGATTTTTCCTGGAACCCAGATTTTGCCAACATATTCATAACTTTTTAAAGCTTGTGAAAGTTTTCTTCAAATTTTATCTTTGATAATTTCTTCCGTTTTAACAGCTCATTTCTACCTTAAACTGGGTTAATATTTCTTCAGCTATGCACTTTTTTCTTTGTTTCCTTTTTTCTGTGATCTAACAGATCTTCTTAAACATACCCTATATATTTTCACTCAACTAAGTTAGTCCAAGTGTGCTCTTTAAACCCTACATTGTACTCAATATTATAAACTATGAACATATCAGTCACTTGCAGACGATGATAAAGGTACTCTTTCCCTCTCCCATCAGGTTGAATGGTGGTATACACTAGAAATAAATACAAATAAAGTTAAATGAGAGAGAAAGCTTAATTTGGCAAGTTTTGTTACATCAATGGATCATGTTCCTTCCATAATCTATTAATTTCACCTTTTTCTATGTGCTTCTGGTTACATAATAGGAAGTCTGAAGAGGTGCATGAGGAACTGTTTTCCATAAGCTATTTTAAAACTATAAGTTAGTTCATTTATTTTCTAAACAAATGAGCAGTGTATCACAGAGATGGGTCAGAAGATGGCAGCAACCCCGGACTTGCAAGAATTGCTTAACCAAGGTTATACACAACGTGCCCTGCTAAGGAATATTTAAAATTCCAAATATAATCTAGCAATTCCACTCTTGGTATGCATCGAAGAGGATTGAAAATATATGTCCACACAAAAATATGCACATGAATGTTCATAACAATATTATTTGTAATGGCCAAAAATGGAAATATCTCAGCTGATAAATGGATAAACAAAGTCCATATAATGGAGTATTATTCAACAACAAAAATATGGACTCACAACAGCAAATAGCAGAACAGGATGTCTTTAACCCTCATCCCCTTCACAGAAACAATAAATTGGCAATCATGCATTGACAAGTGCCTACCTGGGAACTTGGGACCCAGGGAGTAGGTCATGACACCCTAGTGGAGACCAAAACTAACAGATCACTTTGAAAGGCAGGTCCATGCCCAATAGTAATGCATCATACAGACCTGTCTCCAAATCCACAGGTGGCTCAGTCCCCATGTAGACTTGGTTCTAGCCCTGCATGTCCACTATTCCAAAGGAAGTTCCATGTGTCCAGGGGCCTGGCAGGAGCCACATGCACCCATGCCCCCAGTAACATGATTGTCAACTATAGAATCAATTGCAGAACCAGAAGGGCCTCCATGACCCAACTCCACCCCCATTTGACTGTTGTTCCAGAGAAAATCCCGTCAGTCCAGGGATTCTACAGATAAAAAATATTTATCTACAGAAATGAACACATCTGTGCAGAACAGAAGAGGTGAATTCTCCTTGAAATGCACAAACACCAGTGCAAGACTACAAGGATCACAAAGAATCAGGCAAATATAAAATGAAAGGAGATTACAAAGCTCCATAATCTGAAACAAAAGAAATGGAGATCTATGAACTGCTTGACAAAGAATTCAAAACAATTGTGTTAAAAGAAGTTCAGTATTCTACAACATAATACAAATAGACAACAAAATCAGGGAAACAATATATGAACAAAATGAGAAGTACAATAAAGAAATAGACATCATTTAAAAAGAACAAAATAGAAATCTTGGAAGGTACATTGATAATGACTGAATTGAATAAAGAATAGCAACAACAACAAAAACCTAACCATACTCGAAAGATTCACCTTAGATTGAAGAACACATATGGACTGAAAGTGAAAGGGGTAGATAAAGATACCCCATATAAATCATAATCAAAGGATTACTATACTCATACCAGAAAAAAATAGACTAAGTCAAACACTGTCACAAAAGAAAAAGAAGGGCATTACATGATGATAATAGAGTCATTCAACCGGAATATATAACAATTATAAATATATTCATGTGAGCAATACCTACCGAAGCACCTAAAATAGAAAGCAAACATTGACAAATCTGAAGTGAAAAACAGGCAATTTTACAATAATACTATCCCACTCTCCATAATGGCTAGATCATCTGGACAGAAAATCAATAAGGAAATGGCAGAACTGAACACTAGAGGCCAAACGGAACTAATAGATATATACAGAACATTCCAAAAGAAGCAGAATATTCAGTCATTTTAAGTGTGAACAGACAATTCGCCAACATACATTATATATTAAGTCACAAAATAAATCTTTATAAAACTAAAGAGTATCTTTTCTGGTCACAATGAAATGAAACAGGAATTCAGCAACAGAAAAAAAAATGGTAAATTCACAAGCATATGACGATTAAACAACACACTCAAAAACTACTGGGTCAAAGAACAAATCAAAAAGGAAATTAGAAAATACCTTGAGATAAAAACACGACATACTAAAATTTATGGAATGCAGAAAAGGCAATACTGAGAGAAGTTTATAGCAATAAATGATTACCTTAAAAATGAAAAAAAGTTCTTAAATAAAGAATCTAACTTACACATGAAAAAAAACAAAAAATGAAAACAAACTACACTCAAAATTAGCAAGAAGGGAATAATTATTAGACAAGAAATTAATGTTAGAGGGAATAGAAAACAATTTTTCAAATTGACAAAACTGATTTTTCTGAAATGATAAACACAATCAACAAACCCTTAACTAGGCAAAGGAAAAAAAAATTCAAATAAATAAAATAAGAAGAGAAAGAAGAAACATAATAATTGAGCCCCAAATTAAGAAGGGTCATAAGGGACTATTATGAACAATAATACATCAAAAAACTGGACAACCTAGAAGAAATGGAGAAGTTCCTAGAAGTATACCACCTACCAAGATTGAATCAGGAAAAAGCAGAAAGCCTGAACACATCAATAACAAATTAGAATCCTGAAAGAATAATCAAACTCCCATCCAAGAAAATCCCCGAACCATAAGGCTTCACAAGTGAATTCTAACAAACATTTAAAGAACAAATAAAATTCCTTCTTACAGTCTTCCAAAAAACAGAAGGATAGGGAGCACTTCCAAACTCATTTTACGAGGCTAGTATCATCAAATACCAAACAGACACCAGAAGAAAAGAAACCAACAGGCCAGTTTCCCTGACAAATTTAAGTGCAAAAGTTCTCATCAAAATGCTTGCAAACTGAATTGAACAGTTGAATGGTGATCAAACACCATGACCAGCTGAGATTTATCCCTGGGATGCAAGGATGGTTCAATGCACACAAATCAATAAGCCACATTAAAAGAATGAAAGAAAAGAAAAAAAAACCTCACAATTATATAAATAGATGAGAAAATTCAACATTGTTTCACGATTTTAAAAAACTCTCTACAAATTAGGTATAGAAGGAATTTACTAAATACAGTAAAAACCATTTATCACAGTTAACCTTCACAGTTAATTCCACAGTTAACCTCACCTTAACAGTGAAAAGACAACAACTTTCCTTCTAGGATCAGGAATAAGGCAAGGATGCCTATTCTTACCTCTCCAACATAGACTAAAAGCTCCAGTCAGAGCAATTAAGCAAGGGGAAAAAGCATCTAAATCAGGATAGAAGAAGTGAAACTATTTTGTCTGTAGTATCAACCCCCTGATGTCAAAACATATTACAAACTATAGTAATCAAGATAGTGTGGTACTTGCATGAAAAGAGCCAGGAAGACCAATGAAACAGAACAGAGAGGCCAGAAAAAAACCAACACATATTTGGTCAAGTGATCTTTGACACGGATGCCAAAAATATACAATGGGGAAAGAGTACCCTCTTCCACAAATGGTGCTAGGAAAATTGGATATGAAATTGGACCCCTATTTTATATGTAAAACCAGATTCCAAATGGATTAAAGACTTAAATATAAAACATGAAACAATAAAACTCAAAGAAGAAAACAGTAAAAAAGCAGTCCGATATTGGACAGGGCAAATGAATTCATGGATATCATTCCAAAAGCTCAGGAAACAAAAGCAAAAATGCACAAACAGGATTATGACAACACTCAAGCAAAAGTGAAAAGCTACTGCCCAGAAACAAAACAGTTACCAAAACAAAAAGGTCATCTATGGAATAGGAGAAAATATTTATAGACCTTATATCTGATAAAGAGTTAATATTCAAAATATATAAGGAACTCCTATAATTTAATAACAAAAACAACCCAATTTTTAAATGGGCAAAGAATGTCAACAGGCATTTTTCCAAAGACCATATACAAATGGTCAACAGGTATAAGAAAAGAAACTCAAAAATCACTGATGATCAGGAAATACAAATCCAAACCACAAAGGGAGATCACTTCATACCTGTAAGGATATCGATTATCAAATAATAATAATAGTAATAAAAAACAAATGTCAGGATGACACAGAGACAAGAAGCCTTTTACAATGCTGGGGAGAACGTTAATTGCTCCAACCACTATGAAAATCAACATGGAGCTTCCTCAAAAAAATTGAAAGTAGAATTATCCCCAGTGGGTCAGGAGGCTGAGGCAAGAGGATTTTAAGTTCAAAGCCAGTCTCAATAATGGCAAGGTGCTAAGTAACTCAGTGAGACCCTGTCTCTAAATAAAATACAAATATAAAATAGGCTGAGGACGTAGCTCAGTGGTTGAGTGCCCCTAAGTTCAAATCCCAGTACCTAAAAAAATAAACAAAAAAAGTAGAATTATTATTTAATCTAAAAATTCCATTTATTGATACATATCCAAAGGAATATGAAATAATACCAGCAACCCCATGTTTACTGTAGCACTATGCCAGGATGTGGAATCAACCTAAATGTCCATGAACAGGTAAAGAAAATGTGATTGATAAGCTCAATAGAATATTCATGTTAAAAAGGAAGGAAATCCTGCCACCTTTGACAACAGGGATTACTTAGAGGACACTCTGCTAAGTTAAATAAGGCAGACGTGGAAAGACAAATACTGCATCATTTCACATAGATATGGATTTATAATAGTCAAACACACAAAAGCCAATAACAGAACAGTGATTTCCAGCAGCTGGGAGAAGGTGGAAATGGGGGCTCACTTTAATGTCAATCAGATCTCAATGAAGTTGGTTCTTTAAATCCTGTTATAGTAACAATTGAAAAAAATGAAGGACTGATGCATGCTACCACATGGATGAACCTTGAAAACAGTATTAAAAGGGTATGAATTTTATGGCATGTGAATTTTATCTCAAAAAATGTTTACATTCCAAATATATCATTTTTATTTTTTTCACATCCCCATCCCTCAAATAT
The DNA here is from genome assembly GCA_020662805.1 of Glaucomys volans. Classification (NCBI taxonomy): domain Eukaryota; kingdom Metazoa; phylum Chordata; class Mammalia; order Rodentia; family Sciuridae; genus Glaucomys; species Glaucomys volans. Next base: position 792,658 of record JAJEJO010000204.1, on the reverse strand, counting down.
TATCATTGTTTAAAAAACAAAAGGGAATATATTTTTTAAAACATAATATATTTCTTAGATTCTGTGTGAAAGTCATTTTCCAAATCATTTGCATTCTGTAGTTTTATTATTCGATGTTCAGAATTGAAAATGAATATTGTAAGTCATGAGACCTGTAGTCAGTGTAGTGCTATAATTAATGTGCAACATTGAACACAGCAAGTCAAGAGCTCTATCAATATAAGCCAAAGCAGGTTTGATGTTTCATTTGGGTCTAAATAAAATTAGAGACTTTACACAGAGAAGCTTTAAAGAAATTTTGCATCATATATATATATATATATATATATATAAATGTTACAGTGAAGAACAAATATTACATATATCATCTGCTATAGATGACAAGGACACATATGTCACAAAACTTAAGTGCCATCTGCAGAGCAACTCATCTAATTATTCCAGTAATTACTAAATTGGAAATCAGATGGCTGTGAAGTTCGGTCACATAGTTCACGTAGAAAACTTCCTCACAGTTGTCACTGGACAGTCCCATGTGCCAGGAGAAGACAGCATTCAATGACATGAATAGAGAAGCCTCTGCATGTCACAGTCACTAGATGTTTTACTCCACAGTTATTGAGGAGGCTAAGAAAAAAACAAAACAGGTTGACCAGTTGCAGCCATCTGACTCACAACAAGTAGTAGCAATAAGACAAGAAGCAGATGAAAAAAAATTTAGCAAAATGGTAAGGGGAAAGAAGAACTGAACGATGACAACAGAAATAATTAAAGAGTAAAATGATCATGTTTCAGGTATCGACTTTTCCAGCACCACTCTGGGAAGCATGAGGAATCTCATTAAGAACATGAGGAAAGACTGAGGTAAATCTAAAATGCTACCCACTTACATACTTCTCCCAACTTGGAGTATCCAAAGTCCTCTCTTCAATGACAGCCTCGATTCCACTCATCCCTTTGAAAAGCATCATAATTTTGATATTGTTTCCATAATGTTTTCAAGCATGGTCTTACAAGAGAAGTCTCTGACATGAACCTAAGCTTGTTCACCTTAGGCTTTGGTATTGCTTGAGCCTATCTATCCTCCTCCAGGGAGGAGATGCCCAGGAAAGGCAGTGAACAAGGTCAGAGGAGAGGTGACCTGGGTATAGCACAGGTGTCTACCACACAGGTCAACCCAAGCCCAGACTCCTTTTGGTCCCAAAGGACCAAAGCTATAGTATTTGGTATCAGCAACTTTTGCAAACAAGGAGGTATCTTCAAAGCCAACCTCAGCTGCAATAAGAATTGAGACTCTAGACCTAAAAAATTGGCAGGACACAGGCAGATCACCGTTGATTCCAGCAGCAGTATTAGTATTTCTGAGTGTCATCAACAATGCCATATAACAAGGACATGATAAGTACATGTTCAAACATCATTATGGGGAGCCAGAGAAGGAGAGGTGAGAGGGTAAGAGTGAGGGTGAAAATGGTGTGAGCCCAGGGCTTGGTCTACAGTACAAGAGCCACTCCCAGAGAACCCCAAAACTACTTGGCAAGCATTATATGAGAGTTCGTGTTTTTAAGCAAAGAATTTGGTGACTATTTCTCTACCTTCAGACCAGCATGATCATAGAAACTGTAGTTTATGTTCAGACTTTCTTAGCAATCAATAGAAAGGAGGAAATGAGAAACACTTCAGAGGTGGACACTGATGTGTCCATGTACTGCTTCTTTAGAACACAGACTCACAGTATCTGTACAATTTGACTCATTTCTATTTTGGTTATTTATACAAACAACCACAAAGTCACTTAGAACAAGTTACATTGACAACTTTAATTTCTGTTTTCTTATATGATGCTTTTAAAACTAAAAAAAAACAAAAACAAAAACAAAAACAAAAAAAAAGAACAAACTCTTTGATATTTAGAAGTATATTGTTTTGACAGTGCCCTAAATTTAGGGCCACCTCAGCATTATAACTTTCATAATCTTTATAAATAAGCAATCATTTTCCTAAATATCTCTAGGACAGTGAAATATGAAATATACATATTTCAACTAAAGAAAATGGATAGTTTCACTTAAATTTTCCTCCTAGTAATAGCTAAGAAGTATACGGTAACTACATGTGCAAACAACTTCTTTGGAAGGAAAAAATAGACCTTTCAAAAAATAGGGGGGGAAAGTGGCTTAATGAAACCTAAGTGAGATTTTAACATGTTCCAAAATAAAACATAGCAACATATGGAGTCACTAGCAACCAATCATTTCTCAAAACACTTGAGAATACAGCATTTGGGGGTATGCTTGGGGTGCTATCTTTAATATAGCAATATAGTTGTGTTGAAATGTGTCCATCTTCTTCTGAAAACTAAGCAACCTAACCTACGTGCCTTACACATTCACACGTATGTGTGTATACACACGCGCGCATGTGCACACCCACACATACTTACTTCTGGAAGCCAAGAGTTATCAGCAAGCTTGCTCTCCTTTACCTTAAGACTCAGATGTCAGCTCAGAAGTTGCACTTCATGATGAAAATGACTGAAATGCAACAGTGGCAATCTTCCTCACCAACATTTCTGGGTTGTTGGACGCTTAATGGCACGCTCATGCTGCTGAATTTCATTGAGCAATATATGGGCCTTGTACAATTTATGACCTCTGCCAAAGAAACTTAATCAGTTAGCATGGGGCTATCAATATTATTTGAACATGACTAAACTTAATATGATTATGTGATAAAATTGGGAACATATGCTCAATAAAAGCATGTCATGTTGAAACCTCAGAGGATATATATTCATAGGATTCTGATGGGGTGGTTGTTGAATCAATGGGGCAAATTGATTTTCAAGTTAAAACAGAATATTTTTGCAAATGAGAGAGGTTGAGAGACACGTCTACTTCAGACAGATAAAATATCGCGGAAGGAAGATATTCAACTTTCTTCAACTCTGCAAAACAAATGCATTTGGAGAACATTTGGAGTGAAATGTAATTTTGATTTGTTTATAACTTCTTTATTTTTCAACTCACAGAAGACTGCCCACACAGTGAGAATGAAACTTTAACAGAATTAGTTTTCACTAATCCAATATTCTTTAAATTTTTTTCTTGCAGCCTAAAGCAATTAAATATTTTAAAACTCTTCAAGTTTTAAATTTTGATGCCAAAAAGTAATATGTAGAACTAAGTGCATAAGGACTTTCCCAAGTAGCAAAAGGGACATAAAGAAACAGATGATTTAGGGGCTGGGGCTATATCTCAGTTGGTAGAGTGCTTGCCTCACAAGCACAAGGCCCTGGGTTCCACCCCCAGCACTGCCAAAAAAAAAAAAAAAAAAAGCAGGAAAGAAATAGATGATTTAAAGACCCCTTTAATCCCATATTTCACAGGCAATATATTTTCGTCTGTTCTCAAAGTTATCTGTCTCCAGAGATACAAGTTCACCTTGTTTATTAAGGATGTGTTTATTGAGAACATCAATGTCCATTCACATTTCAGGCAAGAGCAAAAATGGAAACCCTTACAGTAAAATCACTGAGCATTAGCAACCCTTTCTAAAGCCCAGACCAACTGCCAATCATTTAGGTAACAATTAAACAAAATCATCCTGTTATTTGGAATAAAACAGGCATTATTTTACCTATTCTAATACCTTAATAGAAGTTTCTTCCTAAGAGGAAGCTTCTCCAAAGTTAACGTCTGAATAAAATCCTCTTCCAAAACAGATGGGATTCTAATCGATTCTCTGATTTCCCTACTAGAAGTATTTACTGGTTCTTTTTAATTACAAAAAAAAAAAAAGACACCATAAATTGTCTGTTTTACTGTCTGTGCTAATTTCATTTCATTATATCCTTGGAGTAAGCTATTATTTTCCCACTGGTTCCCATGGCATTTTTCATTATCAGCTGCTAATTGTCTAGCATTCACAGAGGACTATGAACCAAGTAGGCTGCTGCGTGGGCTGAAGTTCTAGGGGAAGCTGAACAGCAAGAGGATTCTGCATTGTTATTATTGTGACACATTAGAAAATTTCCACCCACTTACGTGCCCACAGCACTCGGCTGCACATCATTGTACCCAGAGGGGCTGTGCACTGAAGCATGGGAGGCCATCTGTACTAGGCTTCCACTTGGTGATTATCATTGCACATCAGGGGAAGATTACACAGGGCCCACTTCAACAGCTGTGAAAGCCAGAGGTCTGGCTGTACACAGTAGACATGAGCCCTGATCTTCAAACACAGTTATGACAGATCCCTCTAAAAGGTTCCTTGATTCCCAGCCTTGAGCACAAGCACCTGACACAGCTTAAAGACTCTCTCAAGCTTCTCTCATTGACACTTCCAGAATCAAGGCCACCTTGATGATTTAAACAATTTTTGAGATGTAAATAGGTTAAACTTTTAAATAGATTTTGACATGAACTGCTCCTTGAAATTATTTCTGATGGGACTTTGGATATTGGGAGCTAATCACATTTGACCTGATAAATTCAGAGAGAGCAAAAAAAAAACAGCCCAAACAAGATGCAACACTTTACACATTTAGGTCAAGAGGAAGTTGTGAAACTCTATTAATTCACAAAGTAGACAAGGACTACAAAAGTAGGACTTTGAGGACAGAGGGAGGTACTTTATTCACAAGCTTTGTAGGCACTGTTCCAAAGTCATGTTTAACAAGCTCTTGTTTCATAGTGTACTACGGACTGGCCACTTTCACCAGAAAACTTTGTCTCTTCAGGGTGTATTCTCTAAAGGTACAAAACTACCCTCACCTGATGAATTATCAGGAGCTAAGTTTCCTTTCTGGTTTAAGAGGATTGTTCTAATGTAAAACATGAGATACACAGGACAGCTGCATCCTCTGAGACCACCCAGTCCAAATCTATGCTAGGGCTTTGCAATTGAAGAATATGATATTCAAAGTTCTGCCAGAGGTGCTCAATCTCTTAAGAGTCAGTTCTCACAAGCAATAATAAGTGTTGGCATGGATGTGGGGAAAAAGGCACACTCATACATTGCTGGCGGAGTTGCAAATTGGTGCAGCCACTCTGAAAAGCAGTATGGAGATTCCTCAAAAAACTTGGAATGGACCCACCATTTGATCCAGCTATCCCACTCCTTGACTTATACCCAAAGGACTTAAAATCAGCATACTACAATGATGCAGCCACATCAATGTTCATAGTTGCTCAATTCCCAGTAGCTACATTGTGGAACCAATCTAGATGCCCTTCAATTGATGAATGGATAAAGAAACTGTGATATATATACATGATGGAATATCACTCAGCCACAAAGAAAAATAAAATTATGGCATTTGCTGGTAAATGGATGGAGTTGGAGAAGAGCATGCTAAGTGAAATAAGCCAAGCCCAAAAAACCAAAGGCCAAATGTTTTCTCTGATAAGTGGATGATGATATATAATGGGAGGGGGAGGAGTGGCAAGGGGCAAGAGAAGAATGGAGGAACTTTGGATGGTATAGTGGACAATGGGGCAGGAGAGGGTGGGAAAAGGAAAGATAGTAGACTGACACAGACAGTATTACCCTATGTATATGTATGATTACATGAATAGTGTGAATCTACATTGTGTACAACCATAAAAATGAAAAGTTGTACCCCATTTGTGTACAATGAATCAAAATGCAGAGAAACACAAAAGATTCAAAAGGAGCACTTGGCTCTGAGTTAGAAAGTACTGGTTCAGTACTATACTACCTAATTTCATAACCAGGGTGATATAATTCCTGAGGGCTTTTCCAGACCAGAACACCCAAACCTCTGCATAAAACCAGAATCCCATCACAGCTCTTATTCTTTACCTTTTCTTATATCTGCCTAAGTCATCATCAGAATCTTCAGGTTCAAGGTTGTATTTCTATCATTACAAACATTCTCTCAAAGTTCCACTTGCCTGCCCATCTCCCAGAGTTACCATGTTCTTTAAGATTCATTGTTTGATCTGCTCCCAACTATCACAAGTTGTTATGGTTTAGATATGAGGTGTTCCCCCAAAAGCTCATGCGTGAGACAAGGCAAGAAAGTTTAGATGTAAAATGACTGGGTTATGACAGCCTTAACCTAATCAGTGCATTAATCCCCTGATGGGTGGTAACTCTAGGCATGTGGGGTGTGGCTGAAAGAGGTGGGTCCCTGGGGTGTGTATTTGGGGTATATATTTTATCCTTCTTGAGCAGAGCTCTCTCTGCTTCCTGGTTCCATGTTCCCAGTTGCTTTCCTCCACCCTGCCCTTCTGCCATGATGTTCTGCCTCTCCTCCAACCCACAGCAAGGAGTTGTCCATCTATGGGTTGAGACCTCTGAAACCATGAACCCCCAAACTTTTCCTCCTTAAATTGTGCTTGTCAGTTCGAAAAGCTGACTAAAACACAAGTATTTCTCTAGATATTGTATGCATTCTCATGACTTCAGCTATCACCAAGGCCTTCAGGTATGTACCTCCATGCCAAAACTCTAATCTGATGATCTCTCTCCCACAGCATTCCCAGCCTAGTATCAACAAGACTAGGACTTCATTCATTATCCATTTTAGAAGTCCACTGAAACTCCCCAAATCTCCACCACTCCATCCTTAGTTTGCTTTAGTAAGACCCTTACCACTCTGAGGCTAGACTGCGGCAATTCTCCAAATTGAGGTTGATTTGTATCACCTTCCTCTTTCACTTATTTGCTTTGTAATTTTTTAAAAAGTTTCACCCAAGTTTTCAGTGCTTTAAATTCTTCCAAATATGATTTGGGTCTCTGATGAAGGTGGCTTACCTGGGCTGAGCTATTCTGATAGCCTTATAGGATAGAAAGATTCAGACAGAGATGATTTTATGAACATAGCTGCCCACTAAGTCAGTCAGTCTCTCTCTCTCTCTCTCTCTCTCACACACACACACACACACACACACACACACTGGATAGTACCAAATCTCTCACAACGCTAAAACTCTAATCCATTCTACTAATCCCTAATAGAATTCACAACATAAAGCATAGATTGGTCATGCATAAAAGTTTCTAGGGCTCTCCACTAAAGATTAAAGCTCAAAATATTATCATGCTATTCAAGACACTTTCCAAACCAGCCCCCTCCAACTTTCCAATCTGTTTAACCAAACACCCCTCCCAGGTACTCAGTCCTTAGCCTCACCAGATTACTCACTATTCTCTAAATAAGCAACGTACTTCCACACCTCTGTGCATTTTCTCATAATAATTCCTGTCCCTGGAATCAACTTTTACAACAGTCAAAACCCTCCCCTTCTTTGGGTCCTCTGGAAAGTCAGCTCCTCTGGTAAGCCTGTCTTAGTCCCAGAAGGTAGTCATGATGACTCTGCCTTTTGCTCAGGGCTGGCATCTCACACGGAAACCATTACATGTCATCAGTGTTTGTTTAATCCATCTGTGGTCCCCACTAGACTGAAGTCAGCAAAGGGACCCTCTTCAGTCATCATCACATTCCCCATACCTTGCAGGACCCATAATATATGTTAGTTTAATTGAACTAGAAATTATAACCTCCAAGATTGTATTTTATTTTAAATTAGTTTCTATACAATAACACCATCAGTAAATGGTCACTGAGTTAGAGTATAGAAGGAGATAAATTTCTGGAATATTCCTTAAGTACATGAACCCATGAATGGCTTATCCTTCTTGTTGGTTCTAACAAGCACATGGCTCTGCCCTTCTTCTCTTTCCAATGTTTAGGTCTATCAGTGAACTATCAAATGTATAGGCTAAGAAAATTATTGTTTTTAAACTGTTAATTTAGAAAGAACCGGGAGTGCCTTGATTCATCCCTTCATTTAAAAAAAAAAAATCACTAACATCCAGAGAAGCCAACAAATCTTTCCAAAATACCCAGCAATGTGCTAACAGAGCTGAGACCACAGCCTGGGTTTCCCCATGCATTCTAACAGTGTTGATTTTACCTCACTCTGCTGGTTTTCACAGAATCTTTGCAGTATTGCCCTCATCCTCACCAAGGGTCTCAAATCCTTCACCAAACAAAGGAACCCAGTATGCACTGCCCTGATAGATAACCAGAAGTATGCTTGAATCCTTCTGATGACTGGGAAGCTCAGTTCTCTGCCAAGCAACCCATTCGGCTTTGTCCACATCTGCTAGTTAGACTTTCTCCCTTACAAAGAAAGTGAGTATCATCCCCTGAGATTCCCCAGTGACAGATCTGGGCCTCCCACATTGTTTTTCTCTACCCTAAACGGTTGTAATTTCTTCAACCATTCCTCAAAACACAGGATTGTGATTCCCCCAATTTTACTGTTTGTCCTCCTCTTTCCCACAGAATAGGACCCAGACCTAAATAGCTTTGGGCCTTGAAAGGAGAACACAAATAAAGTCTTTGAGAGAATATCCTTCAGTGCCTATTTCTCTAAATTTTCAATGCACAATTGCTATTCCTATCAGCTCTGCAAGATGTCTGAGCAGGAATATACAGGACACATCAACAGAAAACACTACCTAAGAGTGTGTTTTCAGACTAATTTATATTTGGTAGAGACCGAGGGAGAAGAAATCAGTGTCCAAGTATTCTGAGAGGCAAGCATCTCTGAAAACAAATTGAGGGTCACAATATCCTAGAATGCGAGCAAATCCACCAAAACCTTCCAGAATGAATTAAAAGATTTCAAGACATTCTCTTCTTCTCTATTTCTCCTTTCAACTACCACTGCTAGAAAATGCTAGGAAAGCATTAATGTTTTTCAAAACCAAAAATATTCGGTACATATCTTTGATGGGATTGCAACCATCTAAACACCTGCCGAGTCTGTTTCAGAATCCCACTGTGAGCAGAAAAGCAAAAGAAGAAATAAATTTCTCAGCTTCTCTGCCATCTCTCCCACCTATGCTTCCATTATTTAAACCCAGTGGAGTCCCATGTTGATAACACCATGGATACTTCCACTGAAGAGGATAAAGACTGAATATACCTGTTCTCCAACTTGGAAAACCAACCTGAAACAACTCCTTCAATAATTCAACTGCTCACTGAACAGCCACTTGTGACTGGGACTTAAAGTCTAACTTCAAGAAGTTTAATAAAGACTTTCAAGGAAGGCTCATTCACTGAAAATTTATTCTACACAAAATGAGACTTGAAAAAGGAACTCTAAGAAATATTCTTAAAGGAGAATAAATGACTTAGCAAGAATCACTGCAATAACTTAATTTTAAAATATCTATTATCTGTAGCTACACAAAATGCCTTATCTTATTGATGATTCTAAAATAAGATCGGCATCTGAAACTTGTAATTTATGTCATATACATTGTCAAATTGCAAGAAGATAGTATATTCTGCCAATGTTTTGAATGTCTCTAATATTGGTAAATAAATAAGTTTGATTAATGAGAAAAAAAAAATATATATATATATATATAATCTCCAAAGACAGCCTGCCTGGCAATAGCAAAGAATCTCTTCTGTCCTTGGAAGAATTTCATTTGGCTACAGGTATCTTCCAAAGTGCCTGTTGACTTGTCTTGAGACACCGTCTTTAAGATAAATCATTTCAATTGCCCACAGACTGGAAGTTAAGGTCCTGCCCTCTACGTCATTGAGGCAGTAACATGGGGACTTGATGTGGGGAAAGGGGCACATTTGCAACTGTGGTAATGATAATTGGGTCCATCCATGTGGGGCAGGGATGGGGACTGGGGAGGTGATACTAAAATGAGCCACATTGAGAGACTCTGTTTAATGGAATAAAGGGGGAAAGAAGGGGCTTTGAAGCCACAGGCAGGGGCATGGGAAGATACAGCAAGAAGGGCTGAGCAGGAGGCTCCATCCCACAGGGGGCAGGATCATGCTGGAAAAAGGGAGAAGTATCAAGACCTTCTCAAAAAGTCACTATGGCTTTAAGAAGAGCCCCAGAATGCAGGGGGTGAGGAGTTTGAATGGGAGGTTTCAGAGTGAAGATTAAAAATCAAAAGTGCCACCCTTTCTCCAAGATAAAAAAGGCCAAAGGAATGAGGTCATGGATACTGACCTGAATTACTGCTGATTTCCACATGAGTTGGTGATTTGATCGAGGAGCTGTGAAACTGGGAGCACTTGGAAGTCCTATGGTGATCTCACATGGATCACTAAGGAACAGTTAGCGACTAGGAAGGTCCTGAGCAGTGGCCAGCTCAAGTCAGACCAGAGGCACAAGCAAACCATGATCAGGAGCCCATTTGACCACAAAGATGGAGAATCTCTCACCTTCAACACCCACAGAGCCCAACTAGAACAAAAGGAATAGGTTCTACTCCTCCCCACTGTGACAGAGCTATCCAACTTTCCCATGGACCCTAACTTCTGGCTCCAAAATGATGATCCACCTGGATGGAAAGGGACAAACATTACAGTCACCCCTGAGACCCCAGAAGTCCCTCCTTTCCCTGGAGTCTGGAAGGGGACAGAGAGCCCTATCCACAACTATTCAAGCAGACCTGCCCCCAAAACGAGAAAAACTTTCAGACCTTCATAACCATTCTGGTTCTTGGTCTGATCTGGGGACAGACGGTCTGAGGAGCATTCCAGGGAAGCCTGCCCACCCCTATTTGAGTTACAAAAGGAAAACCTGCTAGGGGGGAACAGAGAAGGAGCCAAGCAAGATGTGAATCTCCAGGGAAACTACTCAGAACAAAGGCAAGCACAGTAATAATTATTATATTTTATACTCACATGGCATTTACTATGTGCCAGGCCCTTCACACTCATTTAAATCTAACAATGATCCTATGTTGAAATTATTATTATCGTCACTTAACAGATGAGGAAAAGCTGAGGTTTGAAAAACGAATGACGTGCCCAACGTTACAGAATAGTAGCAGCCAGAGTTGGAATTTGACCCTGGTGTTAGTCACTTTGCTATTACACCTTGTTATGAGGTTTGGGGGTCCAGATTGCAATAGTCACTGTCCATCCAGGTTTGGTGACTGAACAGAGCAATTTTAAACTTGAAGTCCAGACAATAAAATAAGAATTTAGAAATCAAGACATAAGAACATTGGACTTGAAGACCTGAGTCAGTGGATAAAAATAGAAGAAAAAAAAACTTGAAATCAAGGGGATGCCTCCTCAAAGGTCAACGTTAAAGTAAAAAATAAGTGCTAACCCTGTAAGGAAGATAATAACCAAAAAAGGTTCATTTGCAACTTCAGGCATCTGTTTATTCTGTATATTCTGTTCATCTTCAGAGACTTCCTCCCATCATGAAAAAAATTATCATGCACATAAGCAGATGACTGTAATAAATATGGTAAGAAACTAGCATTGCCAGAGAAGTATTTTAAAAAAAAGGAGAAAGGCTGTTAATTCTAAGATTGGGAGCTGAAAGGCCCCCAGATGACATCAGCCTAAATTCTCCTAGAAAAGAATGACAGGAAGCTGGCTCAGAGAGCTTTCTCTTTGGAGGTGGATCATTTTATCACTAGGGATAAGACTAAGGTAAGGGAACCGCGGCCTGGGATGAGGGTCAGGGCAGATGCTTAGCCTCTGTCCTCCTTCAGCTCTTCGTCATCCTCCTCCTTAGATGCTGCTATGGGCTGAATTGTGTTCAAACTTCATTTTCACTAAAATTCATTTGTTGATGTCCTAACACCCAGTACTTCAGAATGTAACCATAGTTGGAGAAAAGTTAAAATGAGGTCTTCAGAATAGACCCAAATCTGACACAACTGGTACCTTTAGAAACAGGAAATTTGACCACAGGCATGCATAAAAACAAAAGCTCTTGTGGGAACAGAGGGTTGTGACTAACTAGAACAATAAGAAAGAGTGAAAACAACACTGTTGAAAACTTGATCTCAGACTCTTGCTGTCCAGAGCTGTCCTCTCAGCCATGGAGTCAGTAGTATTTGTTATAGCAGCCCTAACAGACTGATACAGGTACATTCTCTGGAATACAGGTAACAGAGAAGTACTTGCTGTCTCAATGAAAAAAACATGTATGTTTCCTGGCCCTAGATTAAGTGCTTAAAGGGGCTTATGCATCCAGCAGGGAAAGGGTAACAAAATGAATAAAGACCCTTCAGGTTTCTGCAGGAAAGTCTTGGAGCACAGTGCACCTCACAGCTCTTGTCCTTTTTATATCCCTTACGAATTACCACTAAATCCCTTTAGATTCCCTGTTTCCTTGTTCCCTCTGTACTCTAAATTCATCCTTCCTAGCACTACACAAAATCCATCTTCACCAAGTACTATTGCGCCTGCTTACACCCTCACCTGGGATGAATGTTTCCTCATTAGCTACAAAATGAAACCCAAATTTCTTCGCTTATCTCTATATATGGAATCCAACCCAGCAACCTCCCCAAATTCATCCCATTATGCTCCCATGGGAACCACTCATTAAACAAGGTTAGTGTGCTTAGCGCGTTGCCCCTGGACAGAGTGGTATGTATGCATTTCTAAGCCTCCAGGTCTATAATCGAACCCCAAGAGTGCCTTCCTAGTTAAATGCTACACCAAGCTTCCTCTTAAATGACTCCTTCCCAATCAACACTGAAAGTGAAATATATAACATTTCCATTCTACTGACAGTGCAGATATTTAATACCTGGAAGGCTGTGCCACTGTTCATAGTATTCAATAGCTGAAGGTTTCCTACTTCTTTTTTTTTTTTTTGTACCAGAGATTGAACAGAGTGCTCAACCACTGAGCCACAACTACAACCCTTTTAATTTTTATTTTGAGACAGGGTCTCACCAAGTTGCTTAGGACCTCACTAAAATCTTGCTAAGTTGTTGAGGCTGGCTTTGAACTTGTGATCCTCCTGCCTCAGCCTCTGAGATTACAGGCACATACCACTGCACCTGACAAAAGGTTTCCAACTTCAAGAAAATCTTCAAATCAAGTGTCTAATATTCCTTGTACCCTGCCCACCCTCCATCTAATACAGTCCCTCATGCTGTTCTGGGTCCAGTACCATTCCATAAACACCAGGGAAGGGCATAAGAAGGAGAAGGTGGAAAGGAGCCTGTGGCCATCCTGTCTTGTTTAAGCAGCTTCTATTTTCTTTATTTTAAATACTTACTTGAGAAAGTAAACTAAATTTACAATCTAAATATGTTCAATCTCCTCCCTTCGATCTTCTCTCTGAAACATGGTGTGTGTCAGGGTGGGGGTAATACAGAAGGCATCAGACGTGAGCTCCAATGGGTATTCCTCACTGGACTATAAGTTCCTTGAAGGTAGGACACTCAGGTATCATGCTTGCTCCCTGCAATATGTGCAAGTGGGTATTCCATCAGTGTGCCAGATGAATGCTTGAATCTTTAAACTTTTTTATTAATTTTTTAATTTTTCTAATTAGTAGTAATTTCTCATTTTTCTGATTGTAACATATCGTAGGATTACATCTGTCAGAATGCATGGATTTTTAAACCAGACCATAAACATATAACACCGAGGTTTCCCACAGCTGTAGCAGAAAGCAGGTCCCAATCTTCCCCTTTCCAGTTGTGAGTCAACAAACCCAAACTCTACTTATATCTGGGAAGTGTGGTACCTAAAGCAGACTTCCATTTCTGCCATTGAAACAATCACCAATACCTGCTCTTTCCATGCTGAAGGGAAGAGAAAGTGGGCCTTCCTAACAATCTAAAGTTGCCATGTCTAGACAATTATCCAGATTGATTCTGAAGTCATCCAAGACTTTGTCCAGAAAAATTTTCAGTGCTTTTAGCCAAAAGAGCAAAGAAGGTTGGGCATAGGTAGGAGGTGGCAACGGACAGGTAAGATCTCATCACTTGTATTTCCCTTAATGTTCTGGGACTTTCCTTCATGATCAACAAGTTAAGGAAGTTAGTCTTCTCCTAAGGCCAAAAAAAAAAAAAAGTCACCTTGACTTTTCTAGAACTTAATCTTTGTTAAATAAGCAGAGAAAAACCACCTCTAGCCCTAGTTGTCATTAACACTGGGCTTGCTCCAACAATTATGAATGAGAATGACAACCAACTTTTAATATCATGATGGAAAGTTACTTCAAAGCAAAATCAATGTAAAGCAAATGTAAACACTGAAGCTCTTGCAAATGAAATCACAGAGATGTCACCACCCACTGGGAAATCCCCATTCCAGCCCAGCGTCCACCCAGCCGTGGACGTTCCTAGCACTCTCTTTGCTGGCTTTGTTGTCTGTGAGGCAAGTCCATGCTTTCCACTAGGCAGCCAATGAGGAGGCTTTTTTAGTACCTCTCAATTCATCAATGAGAACAATTTGTTCAGATTTAACAAAACAAAGATGCACAGGTACACTTTGTAATATGAGGTACAAACGCTGCTATTTTTAGAAAATCTGAAAGCAGACTGAATTGCCACAAGGAAGGAACAGGCAGGACCAGCAGCCTGAGGATGATAAAAAGATACTGAGGATGGTGCCCAGGATGTGACCCCACTCTCCCTGACTCCAACTGCTGAGACAAACATGCAAAGAAGCACAGCTGGGAGAGCAGAAAAAGACCTGAGGAGATTGGGTGGGCCAGGGGCAGAGAGGAAGGCCAGAGGAGTGTGGCAAAGGGGACAGAAGGTAATGAAGCAGCATTATTGGGTTCTAAAATACAAACAGGTGACTCTCAGGGACAATTTGGCAGGACCTTGTCTTATGCCTACTCAAAATAAGGAGTGTATTTACCTGACATTATCACAGTGTGATTATTAATCTCATCTACCTTGGACACCGGGAATGAGTCACCTTCAATTAACAGAATAATGCTCTGCCCCCATCAGTCAGATAAATTTAGAATGATCAAGTATCAACTTTTTTATTTCTACTAACCCAGAGTTACTAATACTCTTTCCTTTGCTGGGAAATCATGGCAGAAAATGATGACTTCTCACGCATTGCTATGGAAACCCTAAAATTTCCTCTAGAAACCATCAAAAAAAAAAAAAAAAGACAGCTCATATAACCCCACTCTGACTTTCAATCACAATTCTCTCCAAGGAAGAAAACTGAAAATTAGATGGATTCATTCCGAGTTCCTTTTTCCAATCAAACAGATGGGATTTAGATAAGCTTTTAAAGCAAATTGTGATTCATATAATAATATGTAAACTTATCTCAAGTCTCAGAGGCTTTTTCTAAAGAAGATTCTGATAATTAAAACATTCCTATACAACTCAATTTCCTCTAAAGCAGCATAGCTAGATAAAAGATTCAAGATCCACTCTGTTTAAATATTTACAAGCCTTGGCCAAAAGGGTCAGAATATTTGTACCCTTTGCTCAGTGTATTAAAACATTGATGATTATAAAAAATGTACACTAAAACCTGTGCAACAGAATTTTTTCCTATGTCCTTGTTTAATGGTTGTTAAAAGTCATTCAAGAGAACACTGAAGAAGTCCCTGTTGTGTGCTTACCACAGTACAAAGCAAGATCAAGAACAAACTAACCAGTTATTATCAGAAACATCCTTTTAAGTCCATTGATTTAGAGTCCACAAACAATGTCTCCAGATGAAGGTCTAAATTCATAGGCAAGCACCTTCCCAGTGGAACTTTTCGTTGAAGGGATTTGACCACATGCCCACACAGTGTTTGATCCATTGCATCCCCAACAACTTTGCTGGGTTGGTTTTATTATCCTCACTGATACAGATCAGGACATAGAGGCTAAGAGAAATGGAGGAATCTTCTCAGTAGTCACAAATTCCTGACCAGTTGGAAAGCCAGGACCAACAAGCACCAGCAATGAAAAGTTAAAGATTTCTTTTGCAGGCAGTAGAATCTGACTCAGGCTAAAAAAATAAAACTCAAAAAGATAAGCAAGCCTACAGATTGGAAGGAAAAGGAAACAAGATAGGACAGGGGCCAAAATGAGAGCACTTCGGGCCTCTGAGTGGGAGAAATTAATAGGAGCCACTATTACATGACTTGGCTTCAATAACTAGGGGGTCATGCTGACCTGCAGGCTGAAGGGACAGGGCCACTTGATTGACAATGCCACCCAAACTGCCTGCAAGGTGGAGTAGAGGCTCCCTCAAATAAAATTAGGAGGGGGAAAAAAAAGACTGGGCAACTATGGAAGGTGACGAATATTTGAAACTGCTCACCTGTCGTAAGCATATTCTTACTAGATTACTAGCATATGATTACTAGAGGTACACAACTTCCTGCATGCATATCAAATTTAATGTATGTATGTTTATCAATTTAATTATGTATGTATATCAAAACATCATATGGTATACTTTACATCCATGCAATAAAGATAAATTTGAAAAATTAACCACAGAAGGAAGAATGAGCAAGCAAAAATGTTCTTTCACTAAACTGCACTGAGTTTACAACAATAAAATGGCAATAACTTGCCCAGGCCATCAAGTTCTAAACTCCAGGAAGTTAATTAACAGTCCACAGTTTCACCACAGGTTACAAGTGAATTAAACAGGGCAGAATCAGCTTCAAAAAATTAAATTTAAGATCTGAGAGGAATCTCAAAGGTCAACTAAAACAATTCTATTACTTTATGGATAAGGAAACTGAGGACTTGTCTGAGGTCCCACAAGTTTGTTAGGAGCAGAACCATGAAAACTGAGACTGCTTCAGTCCCAAGCTGGTCTCTGTCCCCTGCATTGTATCTGATGCTTTAGGGTCATCACAATGTGCTCAAATCTTAATGTACTTAAATAATTAGATCATCTCATTAGCACTGGGTACAATGCAATATAATGCATCTCACCGTACCTTTCACCCAGTCCTGTATTGCTACACCATACCATTTCTTCCTGACATTTCCTTGCATTATAATGCCGCAATGCTGGGACTAACATCAACATGTCAGCTTTAGGATTTACACATACATAAAGCATTCTACATTTTTTGTCATATAGAGTTTTTCTCAAGTTGATGCACAAGTTTCAAAGTAAAAAAGAAAATTGAGATGCCTAATATTTAACAGGCACTTGCTGATTTTCTGGGTACTTAATCAGCAATTTATACATTAGTGAACAAGAATGTAAGCCCAGAATTATTTGAAGAAACAGAAAATTAGAAATAACCCTAAATACAAAATTAAGGAAGGGTTGAATCAAACCATAATACATCTATATGATAAAAAGATGATAATGGATTTCAAATTTCATCATCAAATGATTTCATCATTAAAGTTATAAGCATGGAAAATTACATGGTTGAATAAAAATTATGCAGAAAAAGCATATGCAGCAAAATTCCATTATATTCACAAAAATCAAAATACATATAAATGTATGTATGCATACATACATATTTAAAGGTATACATTCATGCACTTTTAAAATTTATACTACAATGTTAATTTTGAGGGACAGGGGAGTAGAATTTGGGTGATTTTTATATTTTCTCCTTATTTTATATTTTTCTAATTTCTTTACTTAAGACATTTATTTTTTCACTTAAGACATTTATTTTTTCCCTAAATGGAAAATAAGTTATTTTTTAAATGTTCAAACACTTAGCCACGTAGGCTGGCAGCCCTCCAGAACATCTGATGCCCTGACCCTCATGAACCACACTGAGCCATGCTACCACAGAGGCACCAGAGGCCAGGCAAGAGGAAGTCCTGTGACCTCTATCTGAAAGCAGGCAGCATGGCCTTGTTTATCCAGCCTCTCTTCTGTTTCAGAGTCCACGGGCTGACTAGACAGCTCTTGCACCCTTGAACTTTCAAGAGAAAACCACATTCCTGAAGCAGATGATTGTGAACCCAGGATGAGGGCAGGATGGAGGCTGGAAAACAGGATGAAAAAGTCAGGTTTGGTGGTTCCCATTTTCAATGGTTCCCTTTTGTAGTTTCAGAGACACTGAGTGAAAATTCTCATTCCAGATACCTGTACCTTTTTCCCGAAGTCAGAGTCTTTGTAAAAGCAGACATGGGGAAAAGAGCGTTGGGCTCTTCCTCCTCCCCCGCCCAGCTTCCTGACAGGCAGCATGGTGATTTAACTGTCAGACTCTAAACAGCACATCTTTTTTCAAGAGCCTCCACAGACCACTCCAAAATGACAAAGGAATATAACAAACAAACAAGTGTCTGAAAGCTTTTTTGTTGCCATGGCAACAAGCCTGGCTCTCCTAAATTCACAGGGTAAAAATGAGTCCACCCAAAAAGAATGCTGTGAATAAATTTGACATCTTGTATACCTGATCAATTTTTCCTAAAACAACCACAGTCAAGGCTACCTACAACCACGTCACAACCAGGCTGGACCTACATGTCTAGGCAGTAGACTTTTGCTATTGACATTGAGTGAGAGATGTCAGGCTGATCCACTCCACAGGCCCTGAGGAGACCCACCATGCCCAACCACATAACATGCAGCACATACAGATGTGAGCCATGAATAGCCCAGCCTCATGCGCAGATGAGGCCTGGAGTCAAGATGGGGAGGCAGGCTAGGGGAAAGGACAGAATGCACCAATGTGCTTCACACCAAGCCTCCTTTAGAGACCTGTCAGGAATCAGAGGCTATAAAACCTGGAGAGGGGCACGCTACTACCCTTGCTTTGTAGTATTTGGAATAGTAGGAAGAGGGAGGTCAATCCCCAAACTTCTCTGAGTAACAATGGTACCAATTTTCTGGGGAGAGGAGAGGGATGTCAGTTACAAAAGAGCCTGGTGGGCTAGCTGTGGGCCCAGTGCTCAGTTTGTGTACAACTGCAGAAAGCAGTATATCCACTTCCAGTGCACAACTCTCTCCGTCACCTTTGATGTCAAGCACCCTAGTTCTCTCAATATTCAAAAAGGATGTCAAGAGCCGGGCACAGTGGCACACACTCATAATCCCAACAGCTCAGGAGGCTGAGACAGGAGGATTGGGAGTTCAAAACCAGCCTCAGCAACTTAGCAAAACCCTAAGAAACTCAGAAATAAAATACAAAAAAGGGCTCGGTTGTGGCTCAGTGGTTAAGTGTGCCTGGGTTCAAGCCCCGGTACCAAAAAGAGAAGGCAAGAGCATGGAGACCAATTAATCTCCTTAATACAAGGGCAGTGCTGGTGGGACTGGTAAGTTTTCCTGGAAGGCAGTTTTGTGATCCATGTCAAATGCCATAAATATCCCAGAGTCTTTGACCCAGCTACCGTACACACAGAATTTACCCCAAGGAAATACTCACCGGGCACACACAAGGATGCTGCAAAGACAAACTGCAATGCTCTTCGTGAGAGGGAAAAATTAGAAACAATCTAAAAGTTCAATAACAAGAAACTGAAGTTCAATGCATTTTAGTTCAGACACACAAAAGAACTCTGGGCATCCATGAAAAGGGCTGTAGGGAAATGTTCATACTCTACTACATGAAGAGTAGGTGTTAAGACATTACATAAAATCTCATCCTTTTTGTCTTTTAGAATATAGATATAAATATATAAATAACTAGAAAGGTAACTTCAACATAATAACAAAGATAGCCAGGCATGGTGGCACACACCTGTAATCCCAGTGGCTCGGGAGGCTGAGACAGGAGGATCTCAAGTTCAAAGCCAGCCTCAGCAATGGCAAGGCACTGAGACCCTGTCTCCATGAGATCCTGTCTCTAAATAAAATACAAAACAGGGCTGGGGATGGGGCTCAGTGGTTGAGTGCCCCTGAGTTCAATTCCCAGTACCCCCCCCAAAAAAAAGATGATCTCTGCATGACATCATTGTGGATTTTTTCATTTATCAAAAATTGCCTGTAAAGAATGAAATTATGTCATTGGCTGATAAGTAAATGGAATAGAGAACATCATACTAAGTGAAATAAGCCAGTCTCAGAAAGAAAGTTTTGCCTCACATGCAGAAGCTCAAGAGAAATAAAGGGCATCTCATTGAAACAGAAGGAAGATCAGCAGAGTAGAGACAGAGGGAGGAAGAGATAGAAAGGGGAAGAACTAGGGAATGAAACTAACCAAATTATGCTATGTGCATGTATAAATATATCACAATGCATCCCAATTTTATATATAAATATAGCACACCAATTTAAAAACTAAATAAATAGAAGGAAGACCAATAGAGGTAGGGTCCAGGGGAAAGGAGGAAAGGAGGAAAGAGGAAGTATCAGGGATTGAAAAGCAGCAAACTATGTTATTAATATGTAAAATGAACCTCACTATTATATGTAACTATAATGCAGTAATAAAAATTTGAACAGTATACAAAATACATTTCAAAAGTTGTCTATAATAAAATGCTTTTACATAATTTAGAAAACAAGACAAGCTTTGTAAAAAAAAAAAAGGAGGAGGAGGAAGGAAGGAAGGAAGGAAGGAAGGAA